>CM064914.1:29647350-30217254 GCA_032727855.1 Quercus ilex subsp. ballota | reverse complement strand
TTGTGTAATCTAGTGGGTTGTAAAATCATTCCTAAATCCAGTTGATAAATATTAGTTTGTGTTCAATTGCAATTAAACAAAAATCTTCTGTTTACATAATAGTTGTAATCAATTATGATAACAGAATTCCACTGCTTTTTACTACTAGAACCACCTGTTACTTGAGTTTGATATTTTCTGGAAACATCTCTGAGGATTCTCCATACAGTAAAATTAACTTATACGACTATGAAAACATGTAGCACTCTCTTTGATGCTATCACTAGGTAATGAGATGACTGTGCATCCAAAAACCATGCAAGCATTTCTTTTAACCTCAACACTCAGGTCTTTACAAGATTGCTCTTGGAGCAGCCTGGCCAGATCTAACCTCCTTTGCAAATTGCAACTTATTAAGCTCCAGATTGGGGCTTCATCCTCGCAAAGAGAGATATGCCAAAAGACGGTAACCAAAAACCATAGCTACCAAGGGCACTTGACTTCTGTTAAGCCATTGTCTATTCTCATCCCATTTATGGTGGGTGTGATGTCTTGATACTGCACCTTGAGAAGAAGCCTGTATGTGTGGTAGTTGAAAGACATATAGCGAATCCAAGAGATGAATATTGGAACTCGCTGCGAAATTTAAGGCAATGTATTATTATATCAGTTTAGATTTATATAGTAGCTCTTGAAAGTAAATATTTGTTAAGTATCTTGAACTGTAATTTTTATGGTGAGAGTTCTTCCTTTTGTTCAGATACAACACTATACTTCAAATTATTGTCTTCATAAACTTCAATTGTAGGATAATATAGTTGTTCTAGCTTATGACCCAATGAAGCAGTTTCTTTATTTGACCATTGGAAGTGAATGCATATTAGGCTTCCATGTTTGCATGTTTACCTTCAGACCACTTGAAAAAAGGGGGAAAAAGTTTGCATGCTTACCTGCACAAAGACCCCACCAGCCAGCATGAAGCGTCATCACAGTTACTGAAGCCAGAGTGGTTGCCCTCTTTAAGTCCATTAATGTAGCCCCAATAGCTAGTCCAAGTCCCTGTTTTGCAGCTAGTTATATTTGACTATATGTGGTATTTTTTATTATGGTGTTATCTAAATCAGTTGCTGCAGGAGACATACCTGAGCTGCCACAATGCAGAGGAAGACTGTAAGCATGGTTAGGAAGAAGGGACCAGCACTTACTCTCAATCCCGCCATGAAATAGACAACAAGAAGGAACAGTACTGGTAGTATAAGGGTCAAGTGGAAGGGGTCACTTTGTAGTCCCTAGCCACAAAATATGCACTTAGTCTGTACATGTCGGCTGCTCGTTCTTTACTTAGCATGGCTCTTTCTTGAGGGAATGTGAAGATGGATGTGAAGACAGGAAAGAATCCCCAGAAGACTGCAATGAAGAAAAGCAGTCCTGCCTGCAATGAAAGGTAGGTTAAGTTCTATGTTTAGATTCTATATTTCCATATAAGCACAAGAATAGACTATAAAGTTAATGCATGTGTGAGGATAGGCATACTGCAAAACTATGAAAGTTAATCTGATTACTTTAGAACCTCATTGTTCCCATGAAATGACATTTATGAATTGTGCTGGACTTCAGCTTGCACAATAGTTTTCTTTAGAAAAATTTAGAAATAGAAAGCAATGTTATTTTACATTCCTTCCTTCGCCCTTGCTATTATCCTCTGATATGTTTAACTGCCATCTTTTTCAACCATTCTTCATGGGACGATATATGGTTACATAATTAGATAAAGACAGTCAGAAATGAAGAAATCTTTAAAACAAAGGAAAACAGCTTAGTTAACCAATGGTCAATGATGGAGTGCCAGAACAAATGCCTGATGTGATGGTGCAAGGCAAAATGGTTCTTCATTGACTTGCTGAGAACAAGTGTTGAACATTGACTGATATCTTAACAGAATCTATGAAGTAGTTCTTTTTATTAGTAAGTTATACGTGCACCCTATGGTTTACCCACACTATTTGAGAGGAGGAAGTGCCATTTGAGTCATAGATCTTGGCAAAGCTACGGATAATAACATGAAATGTAGGGTGGGATTAGTGTAATAAAATCAAATTGGTCAATTTTTTGTGATGAGTATATGTCTGGATGATGTAATTATAGTATTCTATCTGTTTTGTTGTATTGACTCTCTAGTAGGTGGTCTTTTTTATAGCAAGTAGTGATTTTTGAGTACTATACAGGTCACTCAACAAATATGCTTTGACAAGATAATGGCTTACCTGATCTTGCAGGCCTTTGGGGCTCTTACTATCACTCTGCCACCATAGTAATCCCAAGATAAATGCTGTTGAGAGAACTTGGGTAATTCTTAACCAGCTAAAATAATCATGCCGCCGTTCTTTGATTCCTCTGCAGAACAGTATGGGAATACTGTTCCCACCAGCTTGCACCCCATTGTCTCTTCGGAGAAGACACCTTCGATTTCACTTCTTCGTCGAGGGGTATAGGATCCATAAGTTTCTTCTTTTCCTTTTCGGCAACTTTTGTCTCATAGGCTTCCACAAGATACTGTTTTTACACAGAAGATTCGTTAGGTAGAGAAAATAGCTTGTGACGTGCCACATAAAATTATAGGTGGCGCTTGCTTTTAGGACATAACACTCCAGTTATGTGGAATTTGATCATTAGATGAGGAACACAACAGATTTTTTCTGCTTAAATTTTATATGAGCAAATATATGGTCTGAAGACTTAGGTACGCTGAGGGTAGATCTTATAAATGAAAGACAGTGTGCCAGTTGAAGGCACTATTCTCAAAGCTGCTGCCTTAAGGGTTTACTAGGATTTTTCCCCCTTTCGTTTCAGGTGATTTGGGTCACTTGGTCTATGAACCACTCATGTTTTTGTGGATGTCAAGGAGTGACAATGAAGGGGTTTGGGCAATATGATCAAGACATACAACACAATGTCACCTAAGCATAGGGAGGATGGACAGTTCACAGTTGGTTAGATCTAGAATGAAACATGGGACTCTTTTGGCTAACAGAAGTATTTTGCTACTAGGTATAACATGCCTGTCCTCTAAATGTGATGTCTGCTGATGATTTAAAAAAACATTTCGAAAGGAAGAGAATTTTCTTCCTTTGAGTGTCTCTTCTTGTTGGTACTTTTTTTCAAACCAATAAACACTTATTTTACCTCATGCACTATGGCAGGAGACGGTTTCCCGTTCCTTGTTTCAGTATCTGAATTTCCCCATTTGCACTTTGTCCGCCAACTCTGATGGTACTGAGACCATCATTTAGTTTCCATTTGCAAGGTCTAGCAAGAACTCTGCCGGATTCATGGCAATTAGAGGGGAACATCCAATAGATGAGAAATACACCGTTGCTTCTGATGCTTTTCCAAAGTAGAGCAAGCTTCCTTTCCCTAGAAGGATCAACTTGTCAAATTTGTGGAAGAGTCTACTTGATGGCTGATGAATTGTTGTTACCCACTGTTTTTCCAGCCTGCCAAAAATTTGAAACAGGTTGTTAATTACAACACACCTTTATGTTTTTTGGGGATCATATGGCTCAATAAATTTTTAGTAAAAGATTGAAATTATGTTCATGTTGATCATGTTGTTTTAAGGGTGTCAGTATAAGCTACCTCTGCAATGTCTTTGTAACAACTGGACAGTTCTCATAGCAGTAGTAGAATCTAAGCAGAGGTTGGTTCATCAAGAAACAAAAGGGACGGGTTGATTATAATCTCATTGCCAATAGAAAACTCTTTTTCTCTCTCCGCCCTGACACTCCACGAACAAAGGAGCCGCCAATCATAGTGTCTTGGCACCTGTTAACATATTATTTCTCTTTACTAAATTAGCTTTCTAGAACAAGATCAACTTATTTAGTTTAAAATCTTTATTTTTTCACCGAGAGAGTGAATGCGTTAATGCATTATGCTTTTGAGAAAAGTTCCAGGATTCCATTATAGTGGGGTATAAAGTAAGCTTACCTCTCCAAGCCTAGCTCATGAATGACATCTATTGCTCGTTTTTCCTTTTGCTCTTTTGTCAGTGTCTTTGGGAGTCGTAGCAGGGCTGCATAAGTCAATGTTTCCTTCACTGTAAGGTGAGGAAATAGGACATCATCTTGAGTCACAAATCCTATCCTGCAATATGTTTCACGTTGTTATTCTGTTCTGCACTATTCTTGCATCTATTCTAGTGCTCCTTTAGATAACACCTACAAATCTTTAGGAACACAATAAGTCTGCTTAAGATTTATTATCCAGAAAGTACACAGTTTTTGCTCTTTCATTTGCTATGATTGTTTTGACCCCAAGGGCACGACCATTAGTTGGAAATTATGTCTCATGAAACGGAGGTCATTAATAAAATCTTTCTTTTTCTCTACCCCTGGAGGCCAAAACTCTTCCATGAGTCATCTTTACAGTAGTAATGAAAGAAATTCTAGCAACTGCACTAAGCTGATCATGGATCAGTGTTGGCCCATGGTGCTCTGCAAAATATATTCGAAGTATGTGTATGCATGCACATTGCATGCATAATTTTTTAAAAATCAATAATAACTTGTCAGTTCAATAAATTGTGAAAACATGTTATGAAAATGGCTGTGTACGTAGTATTACTCTATATTGTGTAAAATGTAGTTCAGGAATTCTTCTACCAAGTTCTTTTGACAAAATCTACATAAACTCACGGAAAGAAGCTGCACATACAGCAAGTAGAAAGTCAACTGGACTATGAATTAAGTTGAGAAACTGACCTGCTTTTTAGGAACTTGGAATAAGGATGATCATTGTAAGTAATTGAACCACGAACAGTGGGCTGAATCAATCTGCCACCAAGTAGATTTAGAAGTGTTGTCTTTCCACTTCCTGAAGGGTCCCATCAATGCCAAAACCTCCCCAGGATTCACTGAACCATTAATCCCATTTAAAATATCTTTCTCCTCACTTGTCCTCATTCCTTTGAGAATTACCTTGTATGACACATCTGTGAACTGCGATTTACAAAAAGAAGAATTCACTTTCACTACGCAAATTGGTTACAAATCTTCTGTAATACTTAAAATATGATTGTAATCTAGCAAGACACTAGTGTTCACCAAAACTTATCCAATTGTCCATACCCTTCTTTCCTTAGCAAAGCTGTGCTTTGATTTGATGTTTCTCTTATTTGAAGTTTGAGGCTGACTCACGTTAGGCCTAGATTCACGCTTTTAGCCTCAATGCATGAGTTTGAACTAGTTGTATATTAGGATTAATGTGTGCAACAGTTCGGCTGGAACTAAAAGAACCCATTAACAGGTCTATGTGATTAAAGGCATACACTCGGTACTTTTTTTATTGTTGGAAAGAAGGGAAAGTCTTGTACATAAATATCATATAGGATGAAACTCTGTACAAGACTGAACCTGACCATGCTATTGCTAGCCATGTTTCTATGGGTGGCGTTGTTGCTAAATCAATCTCCATCCTTGCCTGTCCAAATACATAGTATAACATCAATCCATGCATGTCAACAAACCCAGGGTTCAACACCGGTACGTGCAGTAGCAGAGAAAAGATGGATAAAGGAGAAGCTGCGTGCACGGCTAGCACTGTTACGTACCTTGAGATAAAGTGGCAATGTTGGTTCTGTTTGAAACTTCGGCCTACGTGTGCCAGCTTCAAGATCCTCAGCTACAACCACATATAGCTAGTTAGTTGTAAATATATGAACAGAATCGAAAGGTTACTGTCCAAAAACCGTAGTGCTTAATTACAGTTCATGCTAAGCAATCATCACGAATAGTCATGCGATAATAAGTTACTTAAAAGAGTGTAAATTGTAAGTTTTTGTAGTCATCAATTTAGATGCGAACTTAAACTTAGAGAGTGTAAATAGTATTTTAGCTGCTTCTTTTCCCCTAAGTGAAGACCTAGAGGTATACCCACCGCAAGGGTGGAAATGTGAATAAACCGAAGAGCCATTGGCACCTAAGGGCTACTTTTTCGAAGATGGAAGTGCCGTCCATTTCGAAAATGGTAAATTTCTAAGATTTTTTTACAATTCTTCATTTTCATTTATTTTTAATAGAAAATTAAGTAAATCTCCTCTTTGTTGAGGCCAACTTTGTTTGTAATTCTTCAAATCATTTAGCATATATACTCAAAATGGAAATTCTAACTAACTATACATACATACATACATACATATATATATATATATATATAACTACTATATTTGAAAATAAAAGCATATGAAAATGGGATAAGGTTATTTAAAATATATTAGATGAAAACAATATAAGAGACCTAATAAGTCCTTTGTACACGAAAATTTTTTCAAAATTTTGTAAGATAAGTTGTGATTGGTGTACGATAAAAAGTGATATCAAAGATAATTACATATAAAGTAACACTGTATTAATCATAATTTATCTTAGCATGTTGTGATTGGTGTATGATAAAAGTGATATAAAAAATAATTATATATAAAAGTAACGTTTTATTAATCATATTTCATCTTAGCAAATTATGAAATTTCTCGTGTTTCTAATCGTGTTGTATTAGATGAAGGTGACCTTTTAGAGAGATAAATAAGGAATCTATTAGTTTGAAAAAAGTGATAAGCATGTCATATCAAAACGTGGAGTGCAAATTATGATACTAACAAAGGCACTATAGATAGTGGAAAGTCACATATGAAAGTGACATGCCAAAATAAATAAATAAATAACTTAAAACAAAATAAATGATTTTTTAAAATTATGAGGAGTTTGAAATAAATAGAAATGAATCCACATAATAATGTTATAATATATATATATATATATATATATATATCAACAAGAAAGGAGGTGAGGAAAAAAGTTAGTAGTCATTTATTAAAATTTAATTAGAAGAAATGACAAGAAAGAAAATTTAAAGAAATTCACATAAATCATCAAAGTATCTAATAACCTTGATCATTTTATAATTCTTCGTGAATAACTTTTTATGAGGAAAAAAAGTGGAAAGTTCCTTTTATTTTGGTAAACTCCAATACCAAAAATTTAAGAATTTTTTTTAATTTAAAATTATTTTTATAACATATTGTAATTTTTTATTTTCCTAAAAACTCAGTCTTACATCATGTATTCATGTATCATCCACATACACACTCATATTTCCGTGACTTTAGCTATGATCTAATATCCTGTTCAAAGTCACAGTTTGGTAGCTAAACTAAACTCATCCAAATTCAAATGCCTTGGTGAACCAAGATCCTGACTTGTCCAATTCTATTTCTAAGTCCTGGGCCCAATAATGTTTTTCAATTTGTATAAAGAATAAAGCCAATAATAGTTCACTTATATTTGGACCCACTTAAGACTTTAAAACAGATGTGATGTTTCTCACAGCCCAAAGGGTAAGATGATGAACACATATTGTTAAATTAAAAAAATTTAGTACCAGCTAATGTCACATTCATTTTCACAACTATTTAATATGATTAACAAGAATTGATATACTAATAAATAAGAAAAGCAAATTTATGTAAAAATAACAAATAATTTTTATTTTTATACAAGATAAAAATTCTACTCTAATTTAATTTAAATGTATATGTGTGTGCAGTTTCCTACTAGAGACTTGAATTTTGGCTCTTATCCCTCTCACCCTATAAGAATTTTGTACTTATAAAATGATCATCGCGCTAAAAGTGCATAGTAGTAAAATAACAATCAATTAATTACATTCTATCACATAAAATAACTATAAAAATAAATAAAATAAAATAAAAAAGTGCAAAATTAATGGTAATCCTATAATAACTCTGGTTAAAATTGGAGACTTAGGTGTCATCCAAAGCTCCATGCTATTGCCTTTTAAGAGAGGTGGGGCTAGTTCTCACGGGAATCACATTTTCCCAAGTAGTTACAAAAGGGCACTGTTCACCTTTTAAAAAGTAATAAACTGGTAGTTTCTGTTCATTGAGTGGAGTGAAATAAAAGTTGGGCAAAGCCGAACTACCTTTGCCCCCACTTTTTCTCATCCAACATCAATCATTTGCTCAAGACTGGTGATTATCGACCTTTACCTCTCTATCCCTTTCCCAAATTTGGTTTTCAAAGACTGACTAAGTTGCCCCAGTCTCTCTCATGCAATAACCAGTTTGTCTCCCACCAAGGTACCTCATCATACACTAGATATAAAGCATTAGAATTTAGATATATTATTACTTTCATAATATATGAGGTTCATAGAGGGTGGATATTTTCGATACATCAATTAATTATTATTTTAATATTATATATATATATATATATTTTTTTTTTTAATTTAAAAATCACTACATGCTAAAGGAATTAGTGAATAAAAGTTATTATTGTTATTCTAACTTTCAAACAGTATATTATTTATCTAAAATTTTGTAGTTTTAATTGGTAGCTTTTAGTGTTTTAAATAATAAATTTAAAATTTAAAATTTTTATTATCCAACTTTAAAAGCAGTATTCTAAATTAGACATATAAAATACACATCTTCATTTCCTATTCTTTTTATCCTTTTCTTTGAATAATATATAGTTGTAATTGAAACAAGGTTTTTATTTTCCTAAAACCAAATTTTAATTAAAATAGAAGAAATAGAAACAGTCTATTTTCCATGCATCCAAAGTACAATGGGAAGGGAAGAATTATTACAAACTAAAGAATAATGAGCATCAAAACCACATTTAGTAAAGGCATGATCGACCCCATTAAAATCTTTACCAACAATCTTAATCACATAAATAAGCAAGTGGAAAATTTTCTTTTGAAGTTATTTATTGCACAAGAAGTACTTTAGATTTTTTTGTTTTTTTGTTTTTTTTTTAATATTAGTGAACAAGAAATACTTTAGATTATATATGTACTTTGCAAGAATAAATACAGGCATTCAATCACAAAGGTAATGGTATTAATAGTATGCCCCCAATAAATGATTTGTGGAATCCAAGTGTCCTTGCAAGCACCAAAGGCCCCTCTACCTAGCTAGTGGAAAAAAAAAAATTTACCCTTATCTTAAGAATCTTATAATAATTAATAAGACCAATGTTGAGTGACCTCCACAAAGACCACCACATATATTTGGACTATAACTATATAGTATAGTAATTAAGAAATTAATGCACATAAAACTTACGTATATCATCGTCGCTAAACGGCTTTGAGTCATCTATGTCCTCAGGAGGCATGGTGAAGCCGGTGAAGGAGAATGACAAGCCTAAGCTGGCACTAGAGGCTCGGCTTAGGGCGGCGCCGCTGCTGACATCATCCAAATCCAGCTTCATTTGGGCACTCCTTGACTTCCTAATGTGTGTGTTTTTGCTGCTACTACTAGTGCGCCCTGGTGATGCCGCCATCATCCGCCTACTAGACTTTCTCGACAGTGTCCCGCCGCTCTCCACGGCTGCCCCGGCCCCGTCGCTCGATGATGACTTAAATGCTGCCGCCACCGTCTCCAGTAATTGATCCGATTTTGTCCTAACCAAACTTGATGATGAATGGCTCTTCTCCATGTTCGCCACACTATATATCATAAAAAAAAAACGTACACCACATGCACCCATAATGAAAATGTTCAGTGAAATATAAAATATGTATATAACTATATAGAGTAACCAAAAGAATTTAAGTGCTCCCCATTATTTAGCAAAAAATAGAAAGAAAAAGAAAAAGGAAGTGCTTCTCATACTTGTACAAGAGACGCAATGCTGCCATATATACCAATTGGCAAAACCAATATATATCTAATAAAAGTGGTCCAAATTTTTTCAGTGTGGTCTCCCCTTTTGATTATGAGGGGGAGAAAAAAAAAGTATTTATCATATCAGAAATGTCATGGAATTAGCTTGCGCACTTAGTTGTACTTTTTTTTTATTTTAATAACTGTACTTGGTTATACTTCATTAATATTATAGCCAAATTAACTTTTTTAATAAGTTGATAAATAACTAGCTTAAATAGCATGAAGGTGAAAAGCAACAATACCAAAAATGGAGTCATATATAGTAATAAAATCACATAATTAGATGAGGTTAGGAAAAAATGAAGATAGTTAAAGAGAGAGTGGAAGGGCTCTTGACTTCTTGGTTGGTACAGATCGAAACATAAAATCTCTTCTACAACTATGTCCCTGCTAGATTATATATAAGTCATAATAACTATGGGAAAAGAGGGAGAGAAACCAGAATAATCTTTCGAAAACTTACTCATATATAAATAGTACTAGAAGATAGTTGGCTATTGATCTTAAGATACTAAAGTTCCATCAAAGAGGGCAACATTGAAATCTATCAAGATATAAACTACACAGTAGAAGAAGAAAGTTGCATTATCCATACCTTGTATGACTATAAAGGAAGGGGCCAGAGACTCAAGAGAGTAGAAGAAGAAATTAAGAGAGCTCTATTTGGAAGTATGACTGACTATAATTTGAAAGGCTCCAACCACAACACTCTCATGGTGCAATGCATCCACTTCTTATAAAGAGCAATAAATTAAGAGGTGTGCAAAGTTACAAGAACACCCTCATACCTCTCAAAAATTTTCAAAAAGTTTGCATGTAATATGGTAATAATATCCCATAATTGTGACAACAACATCAATAACAACAAAAAAAGAGATGTGAGATATGATGAATCTTGCATCAATCACATTCAATGAGTCCAGGCATCCTTGCCGTACACGTGTTTGGCTGTTTCGTTTGGTCCTATATATATATTTTGCTTTGGAATTTCATAGTTTTGGATTCAAGTACAAATGGCATCAACTAGCTAGGGTAGGTCTTTGGAGTCAATTAGAATACTTTTAATATTAATGGTGTTTAACCTTAGTTGAGTGGCTGATGTGATTCCTTATGCGAAACAAGCCAAGGAATTTATTTTCTGGATTGGAAAGCCATGCATGTCTGTAACATGAGGCCTTGGTTTCATCTTAGATTACCTAGTCTACAGGGAACCAAGAAATTTTGGAGTCTTGTTCAAATCATGTGTAAGCGTGTTTTTCCTTTTCCCTTTGAAAATTTTGTGAGTTTCAAATACTAGCTACGATCAATTAGCCATTTTTGCCATTTTGTTTTTTGAGAATGACAAATGAATTCAACGATGCATGTAATTTCATTCGTCACCCTCCTGATCCGTATGTTGTCGTCATTAATTATTAATTTATTACCATTTTCCTTCATTAATATATGGTTCGTGAAGAAATCTATATATTGCAAGGATACTTAAGCTCAATATATATATGATGGTATTTCCTTTCTATTATAGGGAAGGTTTAGGTTATAATGTCTCTAAGAATGTTGCTACTAAAAGAAACTGATAGATTGGATTTGTTAGTTTTTAATGATCTTTGCCTTCTTTCCTTCTCCCACTGAAACCCATATCGGCTACCAAATGAAGCACTTCTCATGTGATATTTTCCCTAATTGTCATTCCTTCATTTGTCTTTGAAATATATATACATTTCTTGATCAGTAATATTCACATTAGAATTAGATTTCGTACAGCCCTTAAGCTACAATGTGAAATAAGAAATTCATAATATTAATTTATTTTACTCCAATATTGTCATATTTCTTGCTTGAAACTTGCAGTTTAATTTCCGAGACAAATCAAATGCATGTATGTTTGCCATAAGAGATGTCTTTGTCACTCTGGCCAGGGAATGGGGAGAAGAAATAACAAAAAGGCACTTTCCATATTTGATGCTAATTTTGCCTCTTTATAATGTCATTTTTTTTTTCTCACGCACCCTCTTTTTAACTTTTTCACTTCCCTTTCAATCAGTGTACAACGCCATTAATTCAAACAACTCATAAAGTTAATTTGCAACGCTTAGCAGTCTCCCCACGGCCAGATCAGCGGCATAACGACCAAGCCGGCCACCCAATACCAACGATCCCAAAAGGCCCACGACACCAATATATGGATTCTGAAACACGGCAATGCCTAACAATGCCAATAGGTTTGTTGAGAGAGAGGAATGAACAAAAAAAGAAAAAAAAAAAGTTATACAAAAGCTATAGTGGTCATTTAAAAATTAAGGATACTGTAGCATTTTGTAAAAAATTGAATAATAATAATAATAATATCAATTGCTTGCTTTTCTTAGTTCAGAGGTAATATATGGTATTTTGAAATAGAGAATAAAATGTTAAATTTATAAGTTATAACTAAGGTTTTAAAAACTAGTACGGAGAAAGAACAAAAAAAATAGCTCATTATCGGTTTTCTGGTCGAATCGAGATTCGACTAATAGTCAAACTGATGACGTCATAAATAATTTAATTAAAATATTAAAATAATTTTTATTTAAAATTTGAATTTTAATAACTTATATTTAAAAAAAATATTTAAAAAGTGCTTTTTTCTATACCACCTTTTTTTTCTGTTAAGTAATGGTTGACAAAGAATAAACTATTTAGGGGGTGTTTAGTTTTTGTTTTCAAACAACTATTTTCAATTTTTAAACAACATTTCATACATTTTAACGCACTTTTACACTCACACGTATTTTCACAAATATTTTCAAACAACAATTTTCAATTTTTAAACACATATACCAAACGGACCCTTAACATTTAAGTTTTATCTTTTAGTTTGTATAAACAATAGTATAACTTTAACCATTTATTTATTCAAGAAATTTAAATTAAAAAAAAAAAAAAAAAAACCGAAGTCAGATGACTAGACAAGTCCAATACACTTTCCCACTTCACATTATGGTTGACAAAGAATAAACTATTTAACATTTAAGCTTTATCTTTTAGTTTGTATAAACAATAGTATAACTTAAAAAAAAAAAACAAAATTAGTATAACTTTAACTATTTATTTATTTAAGAAATTTAAATTAATAAAAAAAACCCAAAATCAGATGACTAGATAAGTCACTGACTTATTACTCTTTTACTAATACACTTTCCCACTCCACCACTCCTAGCCACACGTTTATTATTTAATTTTTTTTTTTTTGAAATACACGATATACACCTCATAAATCTAGCGCTCCACTGAGTAGTAAGTACACTCCTCACTTTACTTACCATCAAAAGACTATTTTTCCAGTCTTCTGTCCCCCACAGAATCCATATCTCTCTCTTTCTCTCTCTCTCTCTCTCTCAGGAAAATAGATCTATTGTTTATCTCTACAATACCATCATCGGTTCCTCTCTTCCTCACTGAAGATATGTAGAGACCACTCCAAGATGCTAATTTCAACGCCAAGCATGAACATTCAGTCATTTTCTCTCTCTCAAGCATAGCCAATCTTAAGAAAAAAGACTTTATTGCAAAAGTCTGTCCTCACCATCAGTAGATCTGAGAAAAAAGAAGATTTTTACTGCAAAAAAAAACGGAATTTTTGAGAAAATAACTATAAAACTCAGAGTATATTATTAGTTAAACAATGTTTCAAACTAATTTGGTTTCTAGACAAATCGAATCTAGAAGACTTGATTTTGCTCATTGGAAATCAAGTGTCTCACACTCGAGTTCCAAACTCGAGTGTGAGACACTCAATTTCCAGTGCAATTTTGCACAGCAAAATCGAGTCCTTTGGACTCGATTTGTTAGAAACTAAATTAGTTTGAAACGTTTCCTAACTAATAATATAGTCTGAGTTTTATAGTTATTTTCTAAAAAATCCAAAAAAGCTCCATTGCAGATCTGTTTCAGCAATTTTGCAAAACCGGTTCAACTATACCGATTTTCGGTTGAACCGGGCAATTTTCTACTATTTTCAATTTTTAGCTCTTTTTTAGTTATTTATCATAACCAGACCGAATTAATGATCGGTTCTCGATTGATCCGATTGGACCGGCCGATCCGGTTTGGCTTTTAAAACCATGGTTATAACTAATTTTACCACAAAGAAAAAAAAAAAAAAAATCAAGTTGACGTATAATAAATGTGACCAATACCACATCAACAACTGAATAAATAAAATTTTGAATTAATTTTTTGTTTTAAAAGTTAAACGTACCATATTTTAAAATATACATAGTAAAATTTGTATAATCGGAACATCACTCCATAAAGAAGTCTACCTAAAAAAATTTATATGTTCTTTTAAAATTAGAAGCTAAGCATTTACAGTATTAACTATGGTGATCCTTTGATAAAATATGGACATTTTTTACTACTCATAATTTGAAAATATCTACACCTATTTCTGTATAAAAAATCTATAGCTGTTTAGATAATTTTCTGTCTAAAATTAAAGAAACATATGGATTTTAATTTTTTTTTTTAACTAAACTATAAATTTATAAAAAATTTCAATAATATAATTAAATTTTTTTTAGTAAAATCGACACTTGATATAATTGAATTTGTAAAATAAAATAGGTAGTAATATAAAACAATATATATTATTACGTGGGGAATAAGAACATCATGTTAAGACAAGTTTTTAATCACAAAAATTATTAAAGTAATTTAAAACAAATAATGAAACTTCAAGTACATTTTTTTCCAAACATTTATAATAATAAAGTTTTAATCTATATACTATTTAATTTTTTTTTTTTTTTTTGAAACTTTCATAATAGAATTAATTTGAGTTAAAACAAATTATTTTAATAATTATACCGTACTTTTTTTTTTTTTTTTTGGAGAAAGAATAATTATACCGTACTTAGTTTGCCATATAACGAAAGCATACCATACTATATATATAACATTTACGTTAATTCTTAACTTTTCTAAAAAAAAAACATTTACGTTAAGACACTTATGCAGCTATATTACGTAATTTTTATACTAATAACTTCAAAACCTAATTGAGCACTAGTTGTAAAAATGTTGTGAAAAATATTGTGAACATTGCATTTTTTTCTTTTTTATTTGTTTTTCATCTAGTAAAAAAATATTAGTTTATTTATTGATTATAAATAACCCTATTAGTTAAAATTTGGAGGCCTTTTTTTTTTACTTGGGGCCTTAGGCGACCGCATCTCTCACCCATTCAGCCGGCCTTGATGTAGAGTAGAGGGTAGAAATGCAATTTAGGGTTTAGGGGGGTCGTTGTTGATGGATGAGTGGTTCACATTTGATAATTGTGAAGAGATGAGAGAATTGGACAAAGTGGCCCCAAAAGGACACCTTTGGTGGTTCTTGACGATAAGGAGCTATCTGTCTCTCCGCTGTTTTCTGCTGAATGTATGGTTGGTCACCTTAGGGCCACACAACACAACTAGTGGCCACGTGGCATCTCCCATTACCCTATTCCAATTTCAATTTCCATGACCCTACTGGTTGAATCTTAATCACCCCCATCCTTTTTAATGGTGATATATCTAACTCCTAGTACTTGTTCAAATACCAGATCGAATATATCCTATATATGTTATCCCTCCGTATATCCTTTTAATGGTGATATATCAAGCAGTCATGATTTCCTTCTATACAATACATGCATGGTCCTTTTCCTAGGCTGTCATCCGGTAATCATAAGTTCACGGCACAGATTTGTTCTCTACAATCTGAATCACCTTTAGAAAATGGGAAATAACCATTCCACACACAATACATACAAGTTTGTTGGTGTTTAAAATAATTTAAATTAAAATTGTGACTTGACGTTTAAAACGATTTAGATTGAAACTGTGAATTGAAGTCACAATTTCAGTTAAAAACATACTTGTATATACAATGTGTGTAATAATTATTACTCTTAGAAAATATTATCATGTTCGCAGTTATATTAATATCACTCAACAAACACACACACATGATAGAGTAATTAGAGCCCACTAAATACAGATAAATAAATAAATGGAATGATAATTGTTTTTTTTTTTTTTTTTTTTTTTTGCATTAGAAATAATAGGGTATAATTGTACATTCAAAAGGCATTAGTTTTTTTTTTTTCCTTTCTTTTTTGCAAGTTCAAAAAGATTGTACTTTGGATTTAAAATTTTTAAATCAATGAATTAAAAAAAATTAGAGCAAATTAGAAAAACTAAATTTGAGCTTTGGGCTAATGTCAGGTATTATCAAAACTTTTCAAAAATATCCAATTTGCTCCATAAGAACAAATGTCACTTAATATTGTTTGAAAACTCTCTCTCTCTCTCTCTCTCTCTCTCTCTCTCTCTCTCTACCATTGGCTATCAAGTCACTCCCTTGCACATAAAATTTCTAAATACAATTACGGTAAGACTTGAGCAGTCAACACAAGTTATTAGAAGTAGGGTTGTTCATCAACTGCAAGTGATGACCAACAGATCTGACCACCATAGGAAGTTGCTGTAGGTGTCTAGTACGATTTTCGACAGCAATTTTGGAGGACCAAAGGGGGCCTATTCGAATAGCAGTCTTAGTTATTCAATTCCGACAAAGAACCACACCGATCAATCTCTTTTAATATATATATATGATCTTTTATGTATGTATATCAAGTTTTTTGTGTAGTAGAATGGAAGACTCACCCATTTTACTTAAGGCATGTTTGGTAGACTGTAATAGATTCTATAATGTAATAGTTATTCATATGATTTAGCTATTCAATAGTTTGATTATGTTTTTATTACATAAAATAGTCATTTTTTTATGAATAGCTATTCTTTAAAATGAGAAATAATAATTCCTCTCTAAAAAGATTGTAACTTGTAATAGATATTTTTTAGTAGATGTACTAACTTCTAAAATTAATATTTCTCCAATTAAACAAACTTTCCATATGTACATAACAATTATGAAAATAATGAATCAACAAAAAATAAATCATCTCTCTCAAATTTAAAATATTATTATTTTCTTGGAAATATAATTGTTTGAGTAAGATATTTCCTAAATTATATCTTAAGTTTTATTCTAATGTTACAACTCATAACTAAACTTATTAATAGGTTTAATTATTTTATTACAACACATTTTATTCCTAATAATAAAGATTACCATTCTAGTCGTAATCCTTGTTCAGTATATCAAACATGTCCTAATATTAAACGGATCTCTTACAATCAAATTTGTTTGATATCCCTAATTTCCAAACAAATTAAGCAGATGTGTTCCATCTCGCTTTAGATGTCATGGTCCACCACGTGCAACGGTCATGTAGGTTGAAGCAGATTTCTTCTCAACCCATATTTGAAGTAGACTACCAAACCATATAAAACCATCGTTGATGAAGTCAAGATTGATGGTGAGTGGTACGGCGGCAGTTTAACTTTTATGGTCTGTTTAGATTGAGGGGGAGGGAGGGGGAGCAGAGTAGAATATAGTAGATTTAGTACAAAATTAACTTATTCTTAACCAACTCTACTCTACTCACTTCCACTCTCCCTCCTTCTCTCCTCCATCCCAATAGGCCATTATAGAAACCACCCCCAGTAGTGTAGCCCTAAAACTCCTCCCAAAACCTATCACACGAACCAATGTGCACTTCTAATTGGAATAAAGCATAAGAGCGAAAGAAGTAAAGAACTTTCAAATTAAACCGTGTTAGATATTATTTTTGCTTAACAAACAAATAAAATATTTTTAAAAGTTTTGATAGTACCTGGTATTAATTAATTCAAACCTTACTGCGGCTTTCATATTTTACTTATTTAATGGATTTTTACTTCAAATTAATTTATAATTGTGGACAAACACAATAGGAGCCCACTAAATTTAGAAAAACAGAATAATGAAAAAGTTATTTGTACCCTAAAATAATTAAATGCAAATAAAGTTTAGATAAACATAACAAAAAAGAGAAATACTTCTCTCTCTCACACTCACTAAAAATTCAGAAAGAGGGCGGTGCCGCCCTAGTGAGGGAAAGCCATGTGACAAGGACGTGCCAGTGGTTAGGTCCGTCCAGTGACTGAGTCAGTGTCACAGTCCCAACCGATTAGATTTAGATTTTCACATTTCGCCATCAAGAGTGACTCTCTGTGAAGCTTCGCCGTCATTCCTTTGCCACGTATACACTCCACCCCAAACTTAGCTATTACTCCGTGGACAACTCAGCACAGAGTTGGTGGCTGTGAGTCAGAGTCACCACCATAGCACATGTACTCTAACACGTGCATGGCCATTCTTCTTCTTCTTCAATACGATTTTTTGCTCTGATCACGTATCTGATAGGACACTAACCATATCTTTTTCTCTCCTCTGAGCCTTTTAGCATGTCATGCGTGCAAGCAAAAGTTTATACAAAAGTAAAAAAAAATAAAAAAAATTAAACATTTTGGATAAGCAGATCATAAATTCTTAGTGTTAAGACACATGCAAATTTTAGCTTTAGAATATTATTTCTTGCAAGCTAATTGGGTCTCATAGTCTCAACTCTAATGTCCTCCTAACGTTAACAATTGCTTTTTAGAGTTTGTAGTTGAAGCTGCTTCTTGTCGTCCAGATCTTTTCGTGAACCTAACACTTTTCACGTTTTGGTATATTCGGCAATTTGTGTTCTTAAGTACCTAACTCTTACCGATAAATTATCTGTTGACAGTTTTTTTTTTACTCTTTTTGATAAAAGTCAAAAGTTGTCGACAGATATTGTTGTGTTTAATTAGACAATAAAATAAGATGGATGAAATAAAATAGGTAAATGAAAAATCCCTCGTCCATATCTTTTCGTAGGAAAGAACTTGAGTTCAAATTTGCTATCCCCAGCTATTGTAAGCAAAAAATTAAATTTAAATAAATTATAAAGATTAATGCTAGAGATACAAATTATTTTATAAAATTTTTTACAAATTACTGATGTGGTGAGTGATTATTGGTAAATGAAAAAAATGATATTAATAATGGGTTTAGATGAAAACCAATAAGAGCTTGACTACATCAACATTTTGTAAAAATGTTATAAAATAGTTTATATCTGTGGCATTACTCAATTATAAACTACTAAAAATTTTGTGTTTTTCGGGTTTCTATGGCCAATTAGGACGCATTAGTTCTCTCTCTCTCTTTTAGGCTCTGTTGGAGAGTTCATAATTGAATGAAATAGAATGGAATGATTATAGATAAGTAGAAATGAATAGAATGTATTTAAATAAAGAAAATTAATAGAAAAGAAATTAATATAATGGAATTAATTTTTTTTTAATATTTTAAATTAAAGGAATAGAATATAACCACATTTGGGAGTAACATAAAGGAAAAGGTAAATTATAAAGTTGGTCCCTATCTTTTACACCATATCTCAATTTGGTTCCTAACCTTTCAATTGTGTCAATTTTGTCTCTAACATTTTCAGTGACTTGTCAATTTAGTCCTTATCGTTATCCCTTGAATGGAAAAAGCTAATGTGTCAAACGGAATAATAAAAAAAATATTTTCCATGTCATATCAATTACCAACTGTACCGTTACATCAATTTTTTTTTAGAAAAACCGACTTCAAATGTTCACACATGAAATTTGTAATCTTCATTCTTGACTCACGTGAGAGTGGGGGTGAGGGAGAAGAGAGGGAGGTGAATCTCATGAGAGATTGGAAGGATTTAGAATTTTCCCTAGACTGATCTATACATGTGAATATTTGAAATGGTTTTATTTTATTTTTTGTTTTTAAAATAATTTGAGTGGATTTTTTAAGCCAGCAATATCAACTTCAACTTAAAAAATCCAAAGCCCAACACATAACACCCAGAAGCTAAAAATGATCAAAAGATTCAAAACCACAATCTTTCTCAGCTTTTTGAAATAGATAAGATTAAGGTTGGAAATAAATGGGTTTGTTTAAAAAAAAAAAACTCAAAAGAGAAAAAGATCAGAGAAAGAGATAATAATGTGAGCGAGACTGTGGAAGATGAAAGAGTTAAGTCAGTGCTTTTGGCTGGAAAGCGTTTTGGGAAAGTGAGAGTGAGGGTAAAGGTAATGGAGGAAAGGAAGATGAACCAGATGAGAGACAAGAATTTAGGGATTTAGATTTTTCCCCAATCTGATTTCACGTGTGAACATTTGCAGGAGATTCTTTTTTTTTTTTTTTTAATCTGACGTGGCAGTACAGTTGGTCGTTGATGTGATATAAAAAATATTTTTTTATTATTCTATTTGACACATTAGCTTTTTCCATTTAAAAGATCACAACAATGACTAAATTGACACGACATTGAAAAAGTTAGGGACCAAATTGACACAATTGAAAGGTTAAGGACCAAATTGATATATGGTGTAAAAGATAGGAACTAAATTTGTAATTTACCCTAAAGGAAAATAAGTGGAATCATTTTATACTAATATTACTATTAGACCTTTATTTTAAAATAAATGGCTAAATATAGGGGTAATTTGAGAGTTTTAGTTAAAAAAAATTCATTGAATCCAATTTTATATACTCCAACTTCTCCTAATTTTTTGGGGCAATGAAAATTTGAGATTTTAAGGGAATAGTAAAGAATGAGTGTTCTCTTCTACTCATTCAATTCTCTCTTAATTAAACTTTCAAACAAGGGAATGAAGTCAATTCCCTCCATAAAAACTCACAAACAAAATACTAAAAAAATATTCTAAAATTATTTTTTCATTATTTCATTCGTTCCCCTCTTCCCAAACAAGCTTTAAGCAACACTAAAAGCGCCATGGACTTGATCTAAGCCCATTAAAAGAAAGAATAAAAGCGAAGTTAGGTTTCTTTTCATAAACAATGAGAAGCCAAAGTCAAGTATAGAGCAGAAGCCAAAGATAACATCGTAAGAGCATTAGCATTCGGGATTGCAAAAAATGTTTTATTTTACCATCTAAAAACCTTCTTTATCATTATACCATCACATTTTATAATATATCCAACAACCCAGTTTCCCCCCTCCCCCCTCTACAACACGTTAGAATAATATATTTACATGATAAAATAATATAACCCAAAACCATCTCTCTCTCTCTCTCTCTCTCATCACCGCTGACAACTCAATCTCACCACCCACTACCACAGCCACAAATTCAAACCTAAACAAAACTCAATACCCAAATTCAAACTCAAACCCAATACCCAAATAAAACTCAAACCACCTGCCACCATCATCACCACTATGAACAAACCCAAAACCCCCCAATAATAGAAACTCAAACAAATTGTCAGAAACAAGCCATCACCGCAAACCTATAGTGAAACCCACCCCACCACCACGGCAAACCTCCACCACCACCATGAACCTGACCCACAAAAAAAATCCATAATCACCACCAAAGTAACCACCACAATCAGCCAAACCACCAACACACCACGCCATATCAACAACCACCATCAAAACCACAAACCCACTAGAATCTGCCAAAACCCAAAACAACAAACCCATTCACCACCCACCATAAACCCATCTAAAAAAATCACAACCACCGTGCCAAAACCCAAAACAACAACCCATCCACCACTCATTGAGTCAACCGATTCTCACATCCAACCTGCACCCACAACACGGGTTAGAGAGAGGGAGGAGAGAGAGCAAGAGCCGAAGACAGAGAAAGCAGAAAAGAAGAGAGAGGAGATGAGAGACTTTTTTTTTTTTTTTTTTTATAACCTTCATTCCATTAAAAACTAGAAAAAGAACATACAAGATAATCATCCATACAAACAGCAGCAAACGCTGGGGGGAGATTATCCTTATTGAAAAAGCAAGACATGCGAGAATTTAAAGCAAACTTAGTAGAGATGTGTGCTGCAGAATTGCAACATCTCTTAATCCAAACAAAAGAACAAGAACTAAAAAACTTAGCACAGTCGAGGACATTGGAAAGAATGAGATATTTTAGGAAGAGAAGGAATAAAAAAAACATTTTATTTTCACAACATTGTTATAGTAGGTTCTAAATTTAGGACACTACTGTAATTCAGTTGTACATTTTTCTACAATTAGTCTCTCAGGTAATGCTTCTCTTTTGTGGTTTGATGCTAAAATATAGCATAATAGGAGTTTTACAACTCCGGATACTGATGCTCTAATAAGCCTGTAAAGTAAACAAAGTTATAAGTTCCAAACTCATCCCAAAGTTGCAAGTTACAACTTAAGCCCCTATTGCTTCACTTCACGCCAATGAATTGTAGCCTAATTAGCATTCTACTCTGATGCTGGCAAGATATCACAACTTCGATCCGCTAATCTGTACGAGTTAATTTATCATTAAAAAAACACCCTTTCATTAACAAATCGTATAATGACAAAGAAAATAGAGGAAAATGACACGAGAAAAATATATTAACCATTTTAATTTTTTCATCCATTGTTAGGAGAAACCATACTGTGCTCAATTAAAAACATGAGAGGATGAAGTTTGTTTGTAGTTCAAAGGCTTGCTTAGTTTCCAAGTTTTTCTAAACATGATAATTACTATGATTGTTCATGTGCACTTTTAATCAAATTATATATTCAATAATCATTTTTGAAAAAAAAAAAAATCATGTAACTTATTTATATATACTATAAAACTGAAACCTTTAACTTTTTGTTAACCTCACAAAAGCGTGCCACCTAAGTTTTGAAGGCCTCACAATTTTCCACATCATTATTCATTTAAAATTCTTTTCACCAATTTTTTTTTTTTTTAAATCAAGTATTTTAGGTTTTCTCAAATGCCAGGGACGGACCCAAATAGAGGCCCAAGGGAGACCAGGCCCCCCCAGGTCCAAATTTTTTTTTATTTTTTTTATATAGTTATTATCTATTTTATTTTGTAGTTGGGTCCCCCTTACAAAACCTTAGACCCCCCCTTCTCCTCAATAAGC
Organism: Quercus ilex subsp. ballota; assembly: GCA_032727855.1. Taxonomy (NCBI): domain Eukaryota; kingdom Viridiplantae; phylum Streptophyta; class Magnoliopsida; order Fagales; family Fagaceae; genus Quercus; species Quercus ilex. The sequence goes on along the minus strand of CM064914.1, from coordinate 30,194,609 downwards.
CTAGCTTACCTCACCTAAATAGCAACTATCCAATCCAAAAACTTTACAAAAATAATAAAAACATTTACAATAATGATTGTATTTTAGCAACAACAAAAAAAAAAAATTATTTTACCACCAAAGAACCAAAAAATCATGTGTTATTGGAGAAGCTAAAACTAAATTTTTGCAACTACAGTAAAGGATATAAATACCAGCTGACTGTAGCAAGTTGTTAAAAATAAAATACAATATTTTATCAAAATTATATCTCTTTCTTCAATTAAAAAACTTAAATTCTCTCTCTTCCTTTATTATTTTAATGAGTTGTTTATATTATTTTAAATGAAATGATAAAAAATATAAAATAAAACATTTGGTATTGCTTGTATTGTAAAGTGAGGTGGTAAAATAGATAAAGTAGCTTTTTGAGATGTTAAAAGCTAAAATTTTTAGTAATACCACTACAAATGCTTTAACTTCAACAACAATAACCAAAAAAAAAAAAATCCTAGCCAGCCTAGTGTCGACGCCTCGCAACTACTCAACCTCCTATTGCGGCGATGCTTACGCACTATATGTGGAGAAGGTGTGTCATACCTCGGGTTTTAAGGAAATTACCAAGGGTAAGCGAAGTCACCACCAATCATTGGGTTTTTTCTAAGGTATGATTGGTTACCTATCTCTATTTGATTTTATTCCGGTCCTAGGTTAAGAAAAATTTGTTTTTCCTAATCTAATATGGATGGGTAAAAAATCTTGATTCTTGAGTTCGAAAGTCTGGTTACGTGTGGAGAAGATGTTAGGCACCCCACAATGTCTATCCGTAGACAGTCCTTTGTTTTAGTAAAATCATAATTTTCAGACATTGGCAATTGAAAACAAGCTATTGGCGTTAGCTATCGAGGCTTTAAATGTGTTAGGCTTTGAGGTTTGGTTTCGGAATGGGTGTGGTCTCGATTGATGCTTTCCAAGTGTGTTTGAAATCGCTACCAAATTTCCATGACAAAAATCCAACAACATTTCCCTTATTTTCGTGGCGGAAATCCAACAACGCTTCACCTCAAATGCGTCATAGCACACCAAACTCTATTCTCACCAAGCTTTCGACGTGAGAATACGGCAATGGGGATGCCCCATTTTCATGGTGAAAATCTGACAGAGTTTCATGTTTAGTGCGCTATAACGCACCGGTAGGGTTTTGCGCCTGTGTATACGGCGCATATCGACATGCTCGCACCGTGACAAGCTGAAACCTTTCAAAGCATGAAGCATGTTGATAGGCGTTGCATACAAAGGAAAACCAATGTCACTTGGTGACATAGATCAAGACAATCACACTGCGATGATCGTGCACACAATATAGTATGAATATCCACCTACGGCAATCACCTTGAGTACATACCCGTACTACAAGGTCAAGAGCTCTCATGACTAGCGAGGGGCACTCACATAGCCACGCGAGTCCTTCATACAAAGTGCACAATCACCCATATACAAGCAACCAGATATATATACACACACACACACACACACACACATACATCATGCACAATGTAACCACACAGAGCGGGAAAGTAAATAAGGCATTACCAACATTCCAAGGGTATGTGTTAGGAATGTGTATTCATGTTAGTATGAGTTCATGTTAGTATGAGTAGGTTAATAATTGAGTATGTTAATAAGGGATGGTGTGTAAGGGATGGTGTGTGGCAGAGCTATGTGTACGTGACTACATGAGATGCTGCATGTGGAGTGCTGGTGAGATGCTAATGAGGCACGCAGGATGAGCTGATGAGCTGTGCAGCAGGTGGTGCATCAGCTAGTGTTGAGTGTCATTGCTTAGCTGGCACATATGCTGAGCTGGCACTAGTGATTGTACCAAATAAGAGTCAGTTGGTTACAGTTAGTTTGTTAGAGTAGTGACAGCTGGTTGACAGCTGGATTTGGCCGTTAGGCAGTTAGAAGCAAGGCCTGGAAAGTGTATTAAAAGGCTAGGAAGAGTAGAGTTGGGAAGCCTGGATTCTTAATTCCAATTCTTCAATTCTCTTCTCAATTTTCTCTCTAAACTTCCTCTCTATTTCATAACCAATTCTATTCTCTGTTCTTGCAAATTGGTTACCCTTGAATTCAACCTTCCAGCAACTCTGTTCATAACATTTGGTATCAGAGCTTGGCTTTCCTCAGCCATGGCAGAAACACGTTCAACTACTGCTGCAATTCAGGAGGCTCTGGCTTTACTGAAAACTTCAAGTGATCATCATGACAAGGAGATTGAAGAAATGCGGAGCCATCATGATAGGGAAATTCAGGAAATTCGTGTTATCCAAGGAGTACATACACGTACAATGAATGAGATGAACCAGCAATTGGCAATCCTGGTGCAGAGGAGTGGTTCTGATCAAGGAAGAAGGCCTCAATCTCCAACAATTGGTGAAAACAGGAATGCAAGCTCGTCCACAATGGCTATGGCTCGCACAGTGAGGTTGGAATTTCCAAGATTCTTTGGAGAAGATCCTGCAAGTTGGATCTACAAAGCCAACCAATATTTCAGGTACTATAATACACCAGCTATTGAGAAATTGATGTTAGCTTCGTTCCATATGGATGGTGAGGCTTTAATCTGGTTCCAAGATAGTGAAGAAGTAGGTTTGTTTGTGGATTGGGAGTCATTAGTCCAAGCATTGCATATTAGATTTGGTACAACAGCTTATGACGATCCCATGGAAACATTGACTCGGTTGAGACAAATGGCTTCAGTATCTCAGTATAAAACTCAGTTTGAAATGTTGTCTAATAGGATTAAAGGTCTATCTGCTGTTCATAAGTTGAGCTGTTTTTTGAGTGGGTTAAGGGATGAGATAAGGCTGCCCGTGAGAATGCTGAGTCCTAAGTCTTTGAATGAAGCTTTTGGTTTGGCAAAAATTCAAGAAGAATATAATTGGAGTTGCAGGAAGTTTTCCAAGATTCAAGGGGATCAAGGAAAGCCTTCGATTCTAGGAGCTCCTCCAAAGGTTCCTCCTCTGTCAGAGTTCAAACCAAGACTACCTATTAAGAGGATTTCTCCTGCTCAAATGGAGGAAAGGAAGAAGAAAGGGTTGTGTTACAACTGTGATGAAAAATGGATTCCTGGTCATAAGTGCAAAAGTGCTATGTTATTCTTGCTGGATTATGTAGAAATGAATCAAGAAAATTCCAAGTCTGGGGCTCACCTAACTGAACTGGATGAAAATGGAAATGCAGATCAGATGGGGCAGGTTGGAGAAGATCAGGAGGATGCAGAGATTACTTTCTATGCATTAAGTGGTACCCCCACTTCAGGAACAATGAGGGTCATGGGAAAGATTAATCAGAAGTCCCTTGTGATCTTGGTTGATTCAGGGAGCACTCATAATTTCATTGATGCTGTACTGGTTTCACAATTGCATATTCAGATGGATACTTCTCAAATTCTGGAAGTAAAGGTTGCTAATGGTGAGGTCATAAAAACTCAGGGTGTGTGTAAGGCAGTACCTATCTTGTTGCAAGGGGAGGTATTTGTGGTACACTTACATGTGTTGTCAATGGGGGGTTGTGATTTAGTCTTGGGCACTCACTGGTTGGAAACCTTGGGGGTAATTCAGTGGGATTTTAAATTGCTTACCATGAGTTTTTCTTATGGTCACAAGCATGTTCAATTGCAAGGGTTGAAGAGAGCTAATTCACAACTGCAAGATGGTGATGATTTTTTGAAACAGTCAGTGAAGAAGGGGTTGATTCTCCAGATTTCAATTCAGCTGCAGTCCCAATTGTTCACTGCAGAAAGACAGTTACCCATTCCTGGAGCTGTTGCTGATGTGTTAAGGGATTACCAAGCTGTGTTTGCTACCCCTGAAGGTTTACCTCCCTTAAGAGATCATGAACATCCTATCACATTGAAAGAAGGAGCTCAAGCTATATCTCAGAGGCCTTACAGGTACCCCTATTATCAAAAAAATGAAATTGAAAACATTGTCAAGGACTTGTTATCTGTGGGATTTATTAGAAATAGCAGCAGTCCATTTGCTTCACCTGTTCTTCTGGTGAGGAAGGCTGATGGCTCTTGGAGGATGTGTATTGATTACAGAGCCTTGAATCAAGAGACCATTAAAGATAAGTATCCCATACCTGTCATTGATGAATTGTTAGATGAACTCTTTGGTGCCACTGTGTTTTCTAAGCTGGATTTAAGATCCGGATACCACCAGATTAGGATGAAGGAAGAAGACATCCCAAAGACTGCCTTTAGGACTCATGAAGGTCACTATGAATTTCTGGTAATGCCATTTGGGTTAACCAATGCACCTTCAACTTTTCAGTCCCTTATGAATTCAGTTTTCAAACCTTACTTGAGGAAATTTGTTTTGGTATTTTTTGATGACATACTAGTGTATAGTAAGGACTTGGCTGCTCATGTTGGTCATCTTAAATTGGTGCTGGAAACCTTGCTGCATCATCAATTGTATGCCAAACAATCAAAGTGTGTGTTTGCTTGTAAGGAGGTAGAGTATTTAGGACATTTAATTTCTGGTGAAGGGGTGAAAACTAACCCCAGGAAGACTGCTGCTATGCAGCAATGGCCCGTTCCTCATGATGTAAAGGCTTTGAGAGGGTTCTTGGGTTTGACTGGCTACTATAGGAAGTTTGTAAAAGGGTATGGTTTAATTGCAGCCCCTTTGACTGCATTATTAAGGAAAGATTCATTCACATGGACTCCTGCAGCTTCACATGCATTCCAATTGCTCAAAGATGCTATGTCTAGTCCACCTGTGCTAGCCTTACCTGACTTCAGCAAACCCTTTGTTGTGGAATGTGATGCCTCTGGGTTGGGAGTAGGTGCTGTCTTGATGCAAAATCAAAGGCCCATTGCTTTCCACAGTCAAGCTTTGAAGGGCAAGGCACTTGCTCTTTCCACTTATGAAAAGGAATTGTTAGCCTTAGTAGTGGCTGTGAAGAAGTGGAGGCCTTACCTGCTTGGAAGTCCTTTTGTAATCAAAACAGACCACCAAAGTTTGAAATACTTGCTGGAACAAAAAATTGGCACCCCTGCTCAGCAAAAGTGGATCACCAAATTACTTGGTTATGCTTTTATAGTGGAGTATAAGCATGGTAAAGAAAACTTAGTTGCTGATGCCCTTTCCAGAAGAGAATTTAATGAGAATATTGATGCTGATTGCAGTGGAGTTGGTACTCTATGCATCATTTCTTTTCCTACTCCTAGTTGGCTTGATCATCTCAAAGCTAGCTATATCACTGATCCTGTCATTCAGTCAACAATACAGGCCATTAAATCAGGGCAGGATGTTCCAGTGGGATTCACCCTTTGTAATGATTTGCTGTTTTATAAGGGCAGACTGTACTTGGGAAGTTCAAACCAGTCCTTGAAGACTCTTGTCTTGCAGCAAGTACATGATAGCCCCTTAGGAGGACATTCTGGATATTTAAAGTCTTTCCATAGGCTTAAAAAGGATTTCTACTGGTCTGGAATGGGAAAGGACTTGAAGACTTTGGTTAGGGAATGTGATGTTTGTCAGAGGTTGAAGAGTGAGACTTGTTTTCCTGCTGGGTTGTTACAGCCCTTGGTCATTCCAGATAGGCCTTGGCTTGACATTAGTATGGATTTCGTAGAGGGGCTGCCTAAATCTCAGCAGAAGTCAGTGGTATTTGTGGTTGTGGACAGATTCACCAAATATGTTCACTTTATTCCATTGGCTCATCCTTATACTGCTGCTAAGGTGGCTCAGTTGTTCATGCAATTCATTTTTAAGTTACATGGACTTCCTTCCACCATTGTAAGTGACAGGGACCCAGTATTCACCTCTAAATTCTGGTCTGAATTAATGAAATTGCAAGGTATTAGTCTAGCTATGTCCTCTTCTTACCACCCTCAAACGGATGGCCAAACTGAAGTTGTGAACAAAAGTTTGGAACATTATTTGAGAGCTTTTGCTGCTGACAGACCTCAAGCTTGGGTGGATTGGCTTCCCTTGGCAGAGTTCTGGTTCAACACTAATTTTCATTCATCTCTTAAGTTGACTCCATTTGAGGCTTTGTATGGATATCCTCCTCCTAAGTTGGTAGATTATGTTCCTGGAACCACAAGAGTTGCAGCTGTTGATTCACTTTTGCAGGATAGGCAGCAATTGTTTTCATTACTCAAGCACAATCTGGTGGCTGCACAAGAACGAATGAAGTGGTTTGCTGACAAGAAGAGGGTGGATAGGTCTTTTGCTGTGGGAGATTGGGTGTATCTTAGACTGCAACCTTATAAGCAGTCCTCAATTCAGTCCAAGAAGTTTGGCAAGCTAGCTCCTCGCTTTTATGGACCCTACCAGGTTGTGCAGAAAGTGGGAGAAGTTTCCTATAAGCTTGACTTGCCTGAAGGTTCTCAAATCCATCCAGTGTTCCATGTCTCCAATCTCAAAGCTAAGTTGGGTGCTCTGGTGGTTCCTAGACCTGCTTTACCTGCTGTGAATGTGGATCAGGTTCTCAATCTTGAACCAGTGGCTGTTTTGGCAACCAGGTCACATCAGCTGAGGAGTAGACTTATCACTCAGGTGTTAGTGCAATGGCAAGATGAAAGCAAGGATGATGCTACTTGGGAGAGTCTTTTTGAGCTACAACAGAAATTCCCTCACCTTGTGGGCAAGGTGTTTTGAAGGGGAGGAAATTGTTAGGAATGTGTATTCATGTTAGTATGAGTTCATGTTAGTATGAGTAGGTTAATAATTGAGTATGTTAATAAGGGATGGTGTGTAAGGGATGGTGTGTGGCAGAGCTATGTGTACGTGACTACATGAGATGCTGCATGTGGAGTGCTGGTGAGATGCTAATGAGGCACGCAGGATGAGCTGATGAGCTGTGCAGCAGGTGGTGCATCAGCTAGTGTTGAGTGTCATTGCTTAGCTGGCACATATGCTGAGCTGGCACTAGTGATTGTACCAAATAAGAGTCAGTTGGTTACAGTTAGTTTGTTAGAGTAGTGACAGCTGGTTGACAGCTGGATTTGGCCGTTAGGCAGTTAGAAGCAAGGCCTGGAAAGTGTATTAAAAGGCTAGGAAGAGTAGAGTTGGGAAGCCTGGATTCTTAATTCCAATTCTTCAATTCTCTTCTCAATTTTCTCTCTAAACTTCCTCTCTATTTCATAACCAATTCTATTCTCTGTTCTTGCAAATTGGTTACCCTTGAATTCAACCTTCCAGCAACTCTGTTCATAACAGTATGACCATACAAGGTACAGAAAATGTAAAACAGACATTGCCATACCTAGGGAACGCAGCCCAAGCAAGGAGCAGGAAAATAAAAATGGGGTACATGAAGGGGGACCCTAATACATGATCTAGGGAAGAGGTTTAGAGAGAGAGAAAGAGAAGACCGCTCTAGAAGGGCTAGGCCCCCTAATCTACTGAACATCGTCTTTTGTGGGCTTGCATCCCCTTGCTTGCATCCTTGCTCTTTTTTGCTTGCACTTAGGAGGTCGCCCCCTTGCTCCAAGCGTCCTTGCTCTATGCGTGTACATACAACAAACAAGGAAACAAACTAGCAGAGTACCAAAGAAACAAATAGAAGGAAAGCATGCTAAAAGACAAGCTAGCAAAATATGCCAAATAAGGGCAAACAGACATGTGAAGCATATAAAGGAGGCAAACAAGCATGTTATAAAGCAAAAGGGGATGTCTTAGGAGGACAAATATAGGTTTGGATCAAGTGTCCGTAGTTCCATTAGATTGGAATACGGACAACACACAAACTCATGCATGAACATGTAGGCAAGCGTGCAAAGATACAAAAAAGTAAAGAAAGCCAAACGGGTGGCACAAAGCAAGCAAGGCAAGCATATCAACATCGCATGAAGCGGAGAAAGGTGTGAATCAAGCACACCAACACCACAAGGGTGTATCTCACATGTGGTTACATCCAAACAAACCCTAGGAGTGGCGGACGTAACCACGCAAGCACAAGCCCACGGAGGGCACAAAGTATGGCAAAGCTTAGATCTAAAGAGGTTGATATGGAAATAAAGCATAGAAGCAAACAAACAAACACAAACATGCAAAGGAAATGATCCAAACCCTTTAATATAGGCCTAGGTGTGTGGATGTAGGCCTAGACCACGAGATCTAGATCTACACCTCACCGAAAGGGCCAAAAAGCAAGAAAGATAGATATCAAGGGGCAAAGGGCTAAAGTAGCACATGGCATAGCAACCAACATAGATCCGAGCACACAAGCATGACATGGAGCACATAAACACATAGATCTAAGCATAGGAACGTAGATCTAAAACCTAACATGTAGATCTAAGCACAAACATGACAAAGAACAGATAGATATGTAGATCTAAGCATAAACATGGCAAGGAACACATAGGCATGCGAATCTAAACACAAACATGGCAAAGAACGTATAGGCATGTAGATCTAAACATAAACATGGCAAGGAAGCTAAAAACATGTGGATCTAAGTACAAACATGAAATTTAGACATACCTTAGCCCAAGAAGGCTAGGCCAACAACATCAAAGCGATAAATCATGGCATAAGCAAGGAAATATGCTAGGAAAGCTATAAAGACATGATAGGAAGCAAGAACATGTTAAGAAAAGTAATAAAAGCATTTTATTAAGAAAATAAAGCTAGGAAAAGCAGTAAAGAGAAGAAGGTGTGGATTGTAGCCAAAACGCTATATCCACACCCCTAAACCTCAAATCCAAGGTATGAAACCAAGGAGAAGAAGATTGAGTGCAAGAACACTACCTTGAAGATTGTAGAGAAAATATGAGAATCTAAGGTATTTAGAGGTATTTTGATGTGTTCGGGAGAGAAATTAGAAAGAGTATCTGCCCAAAAACTGCCTAGAATTTATTTTTTTCTTTGGCAAAATGACCGGTCTAGAGGCTTTTATAGTGAAAAGTGACCCTTCCGCTACCGACACACCTTGTAGGGCTGCCAGCCACCGACCTTGCTGACATCAGCAATTCTGGTCTTCTCTCGGTTCAACTCCGAACACATATTTGAAGGCCTTTTCAAACTCGGATTGAGCTGATCTTGGTATCTTTGGAAAGATAAGGATATCTAGTTTCCATAATACTAAAGAAATTGAAAATCCAACGGTCGAATCAAAAGTTATGGCCTCAAGAAGCGTGCTGATGCGCTTTTACAGTTTTCTAGATATCTCAACCGTTTTAACTCTGATTTCGATACATGAATAGTCATTGAAAAAGGAATTTGATAATATTCGCAATGGAGTTGGGCCCAAACTGTTCTAATAGTCAGATCTAAATTAGAGTTTATGGTGTCCTTGGGAGTCAACCTCGAGTCAAACTTGGTCAAAGTTGACAAAAATCACTGAGGAGCTTAGGTTTGATGTAGAAATATGAAAAATGTTGTTTTTGGATGATTTTGATCAACTTTGACTTTCGGTTAACCCAGGGTTGACTATAGGCATTTTGGTCAATCTGACCTGAAATGGCATTTCGAGTGCTCTGATGCTCAAATGGGTTGCGCCATGTCAATCTAGATGTTTCCGCAGCCCCATGGAGAAAAGATAATATTTTTGAAATTTTTGGGGTCCAGCACGCAAATGAAGGCAGACAAAATATGGTGTCTACGCCTAGTATTAAAAAAAAAAAAAAATTGTTTTTATCTTTATTGGTAAATGATTGCATCTTAATGTATTTAGAAATAATGATTTTGTGTATTTATCAATTTTTTTAATACTATATGAATGCCTATTTGGAGGTTTTTTTTTTTTTTTTTTTTTTTTTTCTTTATACTCTGACCCCCGTTAGCTTAAAATCCTAGGTCCATCCCTGTCAAACGCAAACCCGCTAATACCATCCCTCTCTCCAACTCTTTTTTTCTCCTCTCTTCCTTTTCCCCGTTCATCTAAGCCAAACCCTTAGATTCAACTCATACAAATCTGATTCTCACTACTTGGATAAGTAGCTTTTACTTTTGTGCTCGACAAGAAATAGCCAAATTTTAATCTTTGGAGACAAAGAAAAATATTGAAGAGGTAAGTGTAAGAAAACTTATTTTTTATATTTTTATGAGCAATATCGGGTTGACAAGAAAGAGCCAAATTTTAACCTTTGGAGACAAAGAAAAATATTGAAGAGGTAAGTATAAGGAAACTTATTTTTATATTTTTATGAGCATTATCGGGTTTCACATAATTTTTTGGTTTGATGGTGAAAATGGTGTATCTAATGGTTTCATACATGTAGTTTCGATGATCCTCATGAAAATAAAATGGTCTGCACATCCAAATCCACGATTAATGTCTACACATAAAAATAGATAAAAAAAAAATTTCTTATATTTATTTCTTGTGTAGTCACATATTATTTGTTTTGTTTCAATAAATTCTAGGCTCATAATCTTCTAATTGTTTAATTTACATATGAATTTGCAATACTTGAATGATCTGACAAATCTCAACAGTGCACAGATTTCAACTTTGAATCTTTCCAATCTTTAAATTTTTTTGGCCTTTTGAAAGTTTTAATATTTAAATTTTTAGGTTGCTTTTTTACATTATCTGAAACTATCTAGAAGATTTCAACAACAATATATAGTCATGGATTATTTTTTTGAGGGTAACTCATCTTTCTCCTATATTTCTCTTACTATTTCTTAGCTTATATTATAGATTAATTGTAATATATATATTCATCAAACTGTTTAGTTGATTTTGTTCTCGAAATTGGTTTCCAGCGTTGGACACTGCACAGAGACATTTTGGTTTCAAAGTATTGTTTCTGGGTTTTATATCATATTTAAATACTGTTAAGTTTATTCTTTTACGGTTCATAAATACTTAAATAACTTATGTAATTTGGGGGTTTTTTTTCTTTATCCAATGTCTCACTCTGTTCTTCGTTGCAATTTTTGTGAAATCATACAATGCAAACTCCTTCACAATCAGTGTGCAATATCTAAAATTTGAAACTGTCCGACATATACCATAGATTTTTTTTTCTTATATTTATTTATTTTTTATGTAGTCACATATTTATATATATATATATATATATATATATATATATATATTTGTTTCAATAAATTTTAAGCTCATAATATTTTAATTTTTTAATTTAAATATGAATTTGCAATACTTGAACAACCTGTCAAATCTCAACCACGCACAGATTTTAACTTTGAATCTTTCCAATCTTTTCTCTTTTTTTTTTCTTTTTTTTTTCTTTTTTTTTGGCCTTTTGAAAGGTTTAACTTTTAAATTTTTAGGTTAATTTTTTTACATTATCTTAAACTGTCTAGAAGATTTCAACAACAATATATAGTCATGGATTATTATTTTTATAGCAATTTCAATTTTTGGTGTTCTAGATTTTCAGATATAGTAGGTCTGGATTAGAATACATTACAATTTGTTTTAAAATTGTCTTTTTATGTTGGACGCATATATATATATATATATATATAGACACACACATATATGATAATTTGATAGAAATATTGTTTTACCATTGTATGTTTTGATTCTAAACATACATGTTTGGAAATGATGTTTATGCATATATTAGAGTTTTTATGAATTTTAGCTTTGCTAATATTTGATTTGAATGGAAAAAATGAATCTTAGGAATCAATAAAGACATTTAGACATTATGTAGTACTTGCTAATGGAAAATGGGAATCAAAGAGTTATGAAATATGGATTTTAACAAAAATTTTCGGATCAAATGATATTTTGGGATTGAGAGGTTTGTGGTTTTATCCCTTTAAACAATAAGTTTAGGAATATAAATTTTTTTTAAAGTATTAAATTCATATTTTGCAAATTTTATTTTGAAGTTTGATCAAGAACTGCAATCAGTATATTGGGTAACAAATTCAATTTATGTTCCATAAATTTTTATGCATTGTAAATAATAATAAACATCATTTTTAATGAAATTTTCATGAACTATTATTTATATTAATAAATGTTTGAAATATATAGATATTAATATATGCTTTAGCTATATGGTGTTATTTATGAATTTGATTTATGCTTTGTAGTAAAATAAATTAAGATTAATTCATATATCATACTCAATACATTTTCCATGCGTCGCACGGGTTAATGACTAGTTTATATTAATTAATGAATTATATAAATAAAAAGTAAATAAATGTTTGTAATGGATTGAAGGGAATTCTTCGAAAGTAGTTTACCGAATAAAAAATAAAAAGCTTGCCCGAGTTTAGTTATTTATTATTATTATATAAAAAATTCTTTTAATTTCATCGGCTAGTGATGCAAACATACGTAACAAATAGATATATAAAATTATCTTAATCCGTAGAATGACTTACTTGACTTGTAATATAAAAACAAAATTCATTTATTGCCATTATCTCTATCTGCATGGTGTCCACAGCCACTAGATCTGTGAGGGAGCAATCAAGGAAAAGGTTTAACAACGCGCTCACCCATTCTTTGTTTGCATTTCAATCTCCGAAAGTGAACAAACAAAATGATATTGACGAGTCGGAGATGTTGCTATAATGGTGGGGAATATGAACAGCCTTTTTATTCTCTGATCACATTTCCCTCGAAAAAATAGGCTTGAAAATGAGGCATGAATGAAAAAGTTAGTGTGATGGGGTTCTCCAAAAGCTGAAAAAAAGAGAGTCTGAGAGTTTAAATGTAGTGAAAAAGATTGTGAGATATGGTAGGTTCAGTGCCATGTGCTCGGGTACTATGATGGGGAAAAGGTGTCTTAGTAAGTTTAAGCAACTTTTTACACTTTGAGCAATATTATTGAGAAGTTCAAAATTTTGCTGAGAAAAGTGCCGACTCACTTTTGTTGAATGTATTGTGGTGGAATAATTAAAGTGAAGTGAATGATAAAGGGGCTGAATTTTTCAATGCTTTATTCAGTGCCTTTTAGCAAGGCTCGAGCAATATTAGAGAGAGAAAAAAATTTCTACGATTTTTTTTCCACAATTGTTTGTGTTGTCATTCCATAATATTACTTAGAGGAGATGGGATTTATGGCCAAAAGATATAGGAACGAAAGACAAAATAGTAGTAATAACTAATAAAAGAAAATGCCTGCTGGTGGGTTTTTTTTCCCCGTCTTTTGTTAAATTAATTGAAGGTCCATTGGATCTATAAAATACCCAACACATTTTCCATAAAAATAAAAATAAAATTGTAATACATGTGCATGTCACTCTTCTCATGTTCACAAATGACTCACACACGTAATAATTTATAAGGCTTTTAACTTTTAAAGATTAAGCCCTATGCCCCAACCCCTAACCCTAGTCCTTAAACATGATTTGACCTCAAATTAAGGAGCATCAACCATACAAAGTATATATCTTCAATTTCATTAGTTATTTAGGTTATAAGTGCTAGGGATATTATATCTTTTACTATAAGGCATTTACAAACTACAATGACACTTTGTAATAACTATATCAATAATTAAATAAACAATTTGCTATGTGATCTTATTTGTGTTTTTTTTTTTTTTTTTTTTATCCCCACTCTAAAATTGCCAATTACTTTCCAAAAAAAAATATAAATTACTCAACCTCTTGGAACCCCACCCCTAATCCTTAACAAAGAAAGAGGTTAAATTACATATTTAATTATCAACATTACCTTTTGTTTCAAATCAATCATATAATCTATAATGTTTCAAACATGTGTTTATTATTGGCCGATTGATGAAAAATACTTTTAGTAAATAAAGCTCATAAACCAAAGTCACTTTAAGATATGGAGTCTATCCATTTGCTACATCACCATTTTATATCCTTCCAATGATAATAAGGTCCCTTTAGAAAGAATTTTGAAAGCATAAAGACTAAAGTAAACTTTTTAAATTAGAGAGACTATTTTAAAACAAAGGTTAAAATTTAGGACCAAATATGCTATTTAAAAAATATTTTTAAGGACAACTCATCTTTCTCCACCCTTGACTTTCACATCTTCTTCACCTACAAACACCATCACACTTCCTCCATTACACTACCTTCCTTCACCATACTAGTCCCATGAGAGATTGTGGTGTTGATCAACTTGTATCGTGAGTAGTACCCACTCCAACATGACATATGGGGCCCACCACATGTTAGAAGAGCACTTCATATGACTATCTCGTACTAATCTAAGTCTTAAAGCAAAAATTTATATAGGGCTTTTTATAGTTAAACATCAATTAAATAAATTGGTTAGCAAAAAAAAAAAAAAATCAATTAAATAAATTTATTTAATACAAATCAAACTGATGTTAATTTAATAAATTAATACTAACCAAACTAAGGAAATTTCATACAGAAAATCAAATATTATGATTCAAGCATAAAATTAACAAAATCAGTGAAAATATAGTTTTTTTTTAAAAGGAGGTTTAATTTATCTTCAAATAATGTGATGCATCATTAAGTATAGTTATAATCTGATTTTCAATTTTGATTTTGGTGTAAAAAAAGTGATAAGAATTGTTTGATATGTGGCCATCATCAGGCCATATGGAAGATAAGGTGGCTGATATTAACAATCTATTATATAGGATGTTGGCTTATAAAATTAAAGCCTCAACCCTTACAAAAAAATTAATCATTATTGATGATTCAACATATTTACAAGTTACAACATTTTTTTTCTATGATGGTTTAGGATTTTCAATTAGAATGAGTTTCTATTGTTTTAATATTTAAGAGATGAGAAAAATAATACTCACCCTTTTTTTATTTTTTTTTAAACCTGTAATTATCATATATGACAATTGTAGACATTTTCATAATCTGAGTGTGACTTTTTATTAAAGATACCCTTTTTTAATGGGGACCTTAGGCTTGGGCTTGAGCCACCACTGGTCTCATAAGATAATTGTTTCACTAATCAGAGGTGGCAGACACCATCGTTTGACGCAAGTCTTTCTATGCATGAGGCAAAAAACTTGGTCCCCATATTTTGGACCTATTTTCAATTTGGACGCTAAAGTTAGCTTTCATTTTGGTTCTTACATTTTTAAACTTGCTATTTTTAACTTGCTATCATTTTGATCCTTCTTGTCATCTCAATAATGGAAAACACATACATGGCTAATGATAGTTAAGTTTTAATATTAGACATTCTCCATAAGTTAGATGACACTAGGGACCAAAATTATAGCAAATTTAAAAATATACGAAACAAAATGAAAGTTGTCAAAAACTAGATGACCAAATTAAGAATAAGACCAAAATATAGGAACCAAAATGATGTCTTTGCCAAACACAATTTTGAAGGAAAACTTCACTGAAAACACATTATTGTGAAGACTGTACATTTCCAAAAACAGGATAGGCCACATAAATCATAGACTAAATCACAGAGCAGGTCTAACAACCTTAACTTTCATCACAATCAAATCATCCCTCACAGTTGTAATCAATCTGAAAGGCATGGTCAAAGCAAGTAATGCTTATCAAAAAGAGAAGGTCAAAGTAGCCAATGTAATGCTTATGCCATTCTATGTGCATCATCAAGTATCAGGAACGGACGTGTAGAGAGTCCAGAAACACTTGATAATCCAATTCCATCTACGGAGCATGAGATTTTAAGTCTATAGTAGGAGCTTTCT
Organism: Quercus ilex subsp. ballota; assembly: GCA_032727855.1. Taxonomy (NCBI): domain Eukaryota; kingdom Viridiplantae; phylum Streptophyta; class Magnoliopsida; order Fagales; family Fagaceae; genus Quercus; species Quercus ilex. Next base: position 30,179,020 of record CM064914.1, on the reverse strand, counting down.
TTGTGGAATAGAACAATAAAGAACGAATTTACATGTTGGATCCCTTGTAACATAAAAGAAAAGTCACAACAAAAAATAGATATCGATAAACAAGGTTTTGCTATTTAAAGAAGATAATTTTGAATTTTAAAAAGAAAAAAAAAAATCAACTATTCCAGTATAATATAATCAACAGAAAAGTAAAGAGGTAAATACAACAAGAAAATACTACAATTGAACAGAAAACTCACTTTCTCCAACTCTGAGGCTTGGCTACCCTTTACAACAGTATGCATTTCAAATTCTGTAAAGCTATAAAAGAGCAAATATTAGCTAACAAGTAAATATTAACTACCGATTGTGTTGTTGATTTGTCATTCCAGGATCCGGTATTAATGTTTAAAGGCTTCCCTGAATCCAATACTCGTACTATTCTGTAATCCCTTCTTGCCAAAACCAGTGTCTTGCATCATAGCAACAAACTCACTATAATCAATACGCCCATCCTGTAAAGAATGCATGTCACTCAGAAATATGATTTGTACCCACAAGAATTTAGAGAAAGGATGGGAGGGGTAATGAAAATAGAACAGGAAATTGGTAGGGAAGTCACTTACATTATCCTGGTCAACTTCACGCATTATATCTTCTAGCTGAACATCTTCTAAGCCAAACTGCTCACAGGCCTGTTGGAGTTCATCTGCAGTGATGTATCCACTCCCATCTTTGTCAAAGTATGAGAAGGCTGCAAACAAATGATCCTCCCTCTGGACCTTGTTTAGATGGAGCATAGCTGCTACAAACTCTCTGTAGTCAATGGTACCACTGTTGTCAAAATCTGCCTGAAATGTTTTATAAGAAGAGGGAAGTTTGGTCAAAACAAAATAGAATAGATGAAACTAAACTACTAAGAACTTCAGTGATCCAAGGTGAAAACAAGAGCACTCTATATTTATATAGTTGCATGGACACATGTAGTTATTTATAATTAGACTTGGTCTTCTTAGTCCATATACTCATTCAAAGCCACCTTGGACAAGTTAAGCTAATTTTGTTATTGTCAGCAAGAAGAACTTAACTTGAACAGAGTAGGGAAATGCAATGCTTTCCAATCAGGTAACCGGTTTGACTACTGAAACAGTCAGTTTTTAGGGGGGAAGGGGAACCCTTCTTTCTGGACCATATGATACATGCCTACATTAACTCTCTATGTCAGATCCAGTACACAAAACCCCAGTTTTTCAGGGTCTTGGAGAAGTGATTAGTAGGAAATCTTACCCCCAATTTTTTTTTTTCCCCAAAGAGGCTGATTCCTGGACTCAAACCCGCGACCTCTCACTTTTTGTGGAAGGCACTTGCCATCACACCAAGGCCCAACCTCTACATAAATGCTCTATGCACTTATAAAAAATTAGCACTTACCGCTTGCATCAATCCATAAATATCAACATCCTTGACATTAGCCCCCACTCTTTCCAAACTGTTTTGCAGTTCCTCGAGGGTGATCTGTCCACTACTATCTGTGTCTATCATCTTGAACATTTCTTTCAGGCCTGCGATTTCCTCTTCAGACAGGCTTTCAGCAATGACCTACCCAAAAAAAAAAAAAAAACAGAACTCATAAGTCTACCTCAAAAATATAGATGATATTGTTGAAAGACCAGAACAAATATTCAGAAGCAAGCATATTTGAACAGCCAGAGCCAATAACAAACTTGTCTTTTTTATTTATCAAGGCTCAATAAAACCCAGAATTTTTTTATTGTAATAAGAAATAGAGTAGATATAAAGATATACATTTGCACTATTGCTAATGAATAATTTCATGACAACCAATTGATGACTAAATAATAATAAAGTATTATATGCTTACATTTTGTGATGAGACATATTCAGAATGAAACAGCACTTTGTCAGACATTTTAATTGAAATAACATTCTAAACTTGATGTGTCTGACACCTAATATAAAATTTTACGGTTGAAGGATTAAGCTACTCACTCTGATGGCTATTTTCTTGAGCTTGTTCATTGCAGAGAATTGCTTCAAGCGAGTTAGAACAGCAGAATCAAGAGGCTTATCAGAAGCAGCACCATCAACCTGAACCCAGGGGTGGCCTGCAGAGGAAAAGAGCACAGTTTAACGCATTGCTATGCCTTAAAACAGAAGAAATGCAGAATGGGTGGCGGTCATTTAAATGACTAAGTGAGGTTGAGATCAGCAGCTTTATAACAGATTTTTTGTAATATTATCTATTGCTTGTGAAGTAATTTTAGTTTAAAACTTCTGATATATCTTTAGAATATGTTGCAACAGCCTTTTTCCTATTTTGTTTTCCTAATTCCAGAAATAGAAAACAGTTATGAGCAATCCAAGCCACAAACAAATGTGATTTAAGAGAACAAATATGTCCATTACAGTATATGAGATGACTAATTATTCATTTAAGTTCTTGCATACACTTGATCAGAGAGGATGAGAACAATTTTTTAACACCCAGCACAGTTCATTGCTTCAACCTTATTATAGAATGTATTGGAGAGTTAAGTAAAGGGAAAATAAAGGTTTTGCCCAACGTTTAGTTTCTTTCATCATGTCCCACTACCTCTTAATCACATGTTGGAATATTCACGATTGAGTGATGCAGGACAAACCAGAAGTTTGCAATGATAAAATTTACACAACAAGAAGCCTTAATCATAAATTTTTGGGATTGGCTATGGATCCTCAACAAATTGATTACGGTCGAAAATATTCCTCCATTCTATTCTCTAATTTTAATTGACACAGGAAACCCTAACTGTCTTATTACAAAAATAACATTTACTTCTATAAATTAAAATACTAATAATCTATTAAACCACAAGGACCTAAAATAATTTTTTTTTTTAAACAACAATTAGCCAATAAAAATACAATTGACTTGCAAAATTAAAATAAAATATCTCTTTGTATCTTCCGCATCAATGAGTGGTGTGGTTAGTTAAGTGGCAAATACCACATTAGATAATAATGACAAGAGCAAGGGGTTAATATTACATTGTTGGGTCCAAACTCATTAGATTAAGTGGTTACCTAACATATTATATGAAGCTCTTACAAAGAGACTCCTCTAGGTGTTAATGTTTAACTCACAAACCCAAAATCCCAACAACGTGAATATAAGTGCCATAGGAATTTTAGTAGATCAATATAAGCATATAATGAAAACACTACAAAGACTTCTAGTTTGTGAAATATATAGTAGATGGAACTGGGCAGAGAAGGGTCTTTAAACAAAATGGCTAATGTGCATGCTGTTTTTCTGTTATGTCTGTCTTGCAATGTAGAATTAAAAGAGAAAACTAAAATCAATCTTCCATCTTGAGAAACAGAATATACCAACAATTAAAAAAAGGGCTCAATAAGCACAAGTTTACAATCAAAATCAAATCTAGTTTTAAACTTTCAAATTGCATTAATTTATTTAAAAGATTTGACAATATTCTTTGTTCCTCACCTAAACAAGGGGCGGAGGATAAAGTGACAGGTTTAAATGAATTAGTATTTAACTATCAAACAGTTACAGAGAAAAAAAAAAAGGCAATCCTGGTATTTCCACCAAACAATTTGGCTCAAAATAAAAAATAATGATGAGTTGTTCATGTGCCCCGAAGGCCAAAATATCATTAGCCACTTCTCAAATGTGCAATCCTCCGTGGTATTGACCAATTGATGTATCAAAGACAATCACATGGAGTATGATCCCTCATTAAATTTGCTTTGGTGTATGATCCCTCATTGTCTTATGTAGTTCATATAGAGGGAGAGGAATACACATACTTTTGAAGGGGATGAAAGGTTGATTCATGAGTTGAAGATTTTCTTCCTTCAGACTTTGTTAGAATGAGCAAATGCTTCAGGTTTCGATACCTTCATGTCTCTACCTGACATGCTTGATTGTTGTACCTTCATTACTGTTTAGTTTTTTTCTTTGTTGCCTCTTAGCACACTGCCTGTGTGCCCTGTTTCTTTTTTTCTTTTGTTTTTTCTTTTCGACCTTTTTCAATTTCAATGAAGTCTATTGCTTATCAAAAAAAAAAAGACAACCACACTCCACCAGTAATCAAAATGATGCATGATTTCTGAACTCCAAACAGAAAATATGTACTCTTCTTATTTTCACTTTGTTAAGCAACTAATTGTACAGGTATCAGTTGAAACTTTAGATTAACTTCACTCCATGCCTTCTCATTCCACCCCAATACTCATGCATCACACACCACCACCTTAACCCCATGCCTTATTACTCTTATTATTTTAATATCTTGTACTAAAATACCCGTCATTTTCTCCCCACTCAGATCAAGTTCTCAACAACCAAGCCCTTAGGCAAGATGAGAAACTTGTTTTTGAAGCACTTGAATTTTATCAATTTTTGCATCTCCACACTCCACCAGTAATCAAAATGATGCATGATTTCTGAACTCCAAACAGAAAATACGTGCTCTTCTTATTTTCACTTTGTTAAGCAACTAATTGTACAGGTATCAGTTGAAACTTTAGATTAACTTCACTCCATGCCTTCTCATTCCACCCCAATACTCATGCATCACACACCACCACCTTAACCCCATGCCTTATTACTCTTATTATTTTAATATCTTGTACTAAAATACCTATCATTTTCTCCCCACTCAGATCAAGTTCTCAACAACCAAGCCCTTAGGCAAGTTGAGAAACTTGTTTTTGAAGCACTTGAATTTTATCAATTTTTGCATCTCTGATCTCAAAACCCCTTGTTGCTGCCATGGAACAGAGACAATAGAAACAAGTACCAGCACTGGTGCTCAACTATCAAAGAACATGGGTAAAAAGGGACAAAATTAAATGACACACTCATGAGCACAGATAAAGAAATGTGCAAAGCAATTTATCAGTAAATCTCATTCCCACAAATCATATTTAAGAGTAAATCCAAAGACTCCAATACTAATAATAATCCTCTTCATATTCTTCTCCAATGTTAGTATATCACTGAATCCCCTAGGGCAACTCCCAATACAGGTACCAATTAAAAGTTAGTTCAATTAAGCTTCCAAATAGAAAAGGCACAACCTATTATATATGCTAACTACTAAGCATAACTAATACTTCAAATACCAAAATAGGTTCTTTCCTTATGAGTAATAATATGGTCCAAACAATATAAATAAACATTCCCTAAATAAGCATCACTTAAGTTAAAGACTTGCTCCATTCCCATGCTGCCAGCAACCCAGAACTTTACATGGTGATGACATGATGATTATATGACCCATGCGCTACTACTTCACAGTTTTCCATTTTCAGCGGAAGATAAATTTCATAAATTAGTTAGGAGACGTGTGTGTTTGATTCTACTTTGCAACGAAAAAAAGAAAACAATATAATATATCCAAGGTACTTTCAAATAGCATAACCAAATGGATACCATACAGCATAGCTGCAGTTAAATATAAAGAACTACTAACAAGTAACAAGGCATCTCTAACAATATAAAAACAATTTGATAATTATGTCTGATTATAACATAACAAAAAGATCAAGTCACCGAAACATGCATACTCACATAGAACTTCATGGGCTGTCATCCGCTTCTTAGGATCTCTCACTAGCATTCTTCGAACTAGATCCTTTGCACTTTCAGATATACTAGGCCATGGTTCTGATATAAAGTCAAGTTCTCCTTTTAGGACTTGCTCAAATATTCCTTGCTCCGTTTCTGATTCATAACATGACATGGCATACCAATAAATTCGATGTAATTTGATATATGCCTATAAAATGCATATAAAAGACAATGAAACTATGAACCATGAGATCCTCACCATCCCAGAATGGAGGGACACCACTTAGCAAGATGTAAATGATCACCCCAGCACTCCAAACATCACATTCTGGACCATAATGCTTCCGCAACACTTCTGGAGCCACATAATAAGGGCTTCCAACCACATCAGTGAAAGTTTCGCCTGAGACAATGAATTATTTTATCTAGATCAGACACAGAAAGGACACAATCTAAAGAGTGTGGTGAAAATCAATGAATGTCAACTTGGTTCAAAGTAAGCAGAGCCAAGAGTGAGACTATATATATGCTAGCTACAGGAAAATATATCACCTTCAAAAGGGAATATCAGCGATATAAGACATATTGACATGCAACAGCCAATAGTGAGACAAAATAAATGCTAGCTATAGGCATGGTATTGAACTACTAACATAGGAAATGAAAAATTCATTTGGCATAGTCAACTAATAAAAAATAGAATAAATTTTTTATATATAGATTAATATCCACACATCCTACTAACTGAGATAAGACGAAAGTGTAAGCAAAAACAGTATATAGAAACTACACTTTATATGCACACAGTGCAATTCAACAAAAAGATAACTCTGCATGTTATAAATGTTTGATCACTACTCAAAATATTGTCTATTAAAAAAAATCTTTCCTGGTCCCCTTGTTCTCTCCTACCCCTTTCCAAGAGGAGCTAATTAAGCTTGTTATGTTCTTCACAGTCTGGCCATCAACAAAATAACTTTCACTTTAAGAGGAAAATCATGTGTGCAAGAATTTTCATTAACTAGATTTTGATAGTTTGCAGCATGTACTTGCGTTTGTTGTTAACTATTTGCATGTCTAAATGAGGATTTAGGTTGCTTACTATATTCCCCGATATATTTATCTTACAAGTTATTTCAAAGTCAGTTAAGAACAGAAAAACTTTGTTTTTTTTTAATTATTTGAACGGCCATGGCAATTGGCATACAATCATCAAAGTCAATGACCATGATAGGTGCAAACACAAGATATAGACCTCCAATTACTCAGACCTATACACATAGATGCAAAGAGAAGACAACCCAACTTGTGGCCTTCTAGATGTAGCCTGCTATTAGTTGGGCCTAAAGCCTAATCAGTTAATGTTTAGGATTTACTTCTATTTCTGTTATTTGTTATTTTCTTTTCCTTTGGTTTAGGAATTAAATTCCTTTTTTTCTTACAAGGTTAGTAGAGTTATTTTTCTATTCCTACTAAGATTATAAATTCGGAACTCTGTTTAAAAACCCAAGGTTCAATAGTGTTTTACAACTTGATTGATTAATAAAATTTCTCTTGGAATCTTCCTAATGGTCTGTTGCATTCGTTTTGATTTTGTCCATCATTACCTAACTCCCACATTCATAAACCAGGAATGTTTCCTATATTTTATAACAGTAGGGCCAAGCAACAATCAATAAAAAATACAAGAAAGATTCAAAAACACAATTATATACTATATAAAAACACATACCTGGTCGGAAGAAAACCGACAGGCCAAAGTCAATGGTTTTAAGAGGCGAATCCTCTTCCTGATTGACAAACAGGAAATTCTCAGGCTTCAAGTCTCTATGCATAACACCCAAAGAATGACAGGCTTCAACAACCCCAACAATTATCCTAGCAAGCTCAGCTGCCTTTCTCTCAGTATAATGCCCCTTCTGTATAATCCTATCGAAAAGCTCCCCGCCCGCGCAGAGCTCCATAACAACATGAACAGCAACAGCATCTTCATAAGCACCCAAGATTTGTATCACATTGGGGTGACCAGCCAAGTGATGCATTATCTGAATCTCTCTCCTAACATCCTCAACATCTTCTTCACTAGTCAATTTTCGCTTCGCAATGGATTTGCAAGCGAACTCGTTATTGGTGCCTTTCTCTAAACACAAAAAAGTAATGCCAAACTGCCCCTGTCCTAGCTTCCTCCCCAGTGTGTATTTCTCCTTCAAATTCTCCGTTTTCCTACCCAACACAGACTCCATCTGCAGTCCTGCACTCGACACCCGCTTTATATGCGTCGGCTTCTTCGGCTTCGCCGGCGCCTCCTCCTCCCTCACTTCAGCCGCAGGGGCCACCACCGGAGCCAACGCGGGGGCAGTCACCACCGGAACCATCGCCGCAGCCGCCCCAGGCTTATCAACCGGTTTTTCTATTTCTATTTCCTTTTCTTTTTCCTTCTCCTTCTCGGGTTCGGGTTCGGGTTCGTTGTCGATTTTTACCGGCTCGGGCGGCGTGCTCTGAACCCGCATTGGAGGCTCGGCAGCTTTCGGAGTATCGGCAACGGCGGCGGCGGTTTTGGGTTCGGGTTCGGGTACGGGTACGGGTACGGGTTCGGAGGAATTGGTGGGAGGAGGAGGAGGAGGAGGAGGAAGGCGGTCTTCCGGTGGCCGGGTTCGCCAAACCGCCGCAGTAACAGATTGTAAGAATCCATTAGCACCGAGACTTGGACCTACACATGTGTTCCCCATCAATCTCTCTCTTTCTATCTATCTCTTAATCTAACATTCTCTCTCTCTCTCTCTCTAATTTCCACTAATTTCAATTTATCAAACTCAGAAACCCTAATTTTGCTTCCATCAAAAATGCCGTAGATCTCAAATTTCTAAAAGTAATTAGAGATTCTACGAATGACGAAAAAAATAAAAAATAAATGAGAAAAAAGCAGATAAGTTTAGGATAAATGAACGGAAATAAATAATGCTGATTGTGTGGCAACGATAGAGGAAGGAGCAAAGTGGATGTGAAGAAGAAGAAGAAGAAGAACGTGGTGGTGATGATGATGATGATGATGAAAAAATGGAGGGGACGACATGTCCAGGTTGTTTAGGTGTGAGAGTGGGAGAGATTTGCGCTTTAAAGGAAATATTCATTGATTTTAAGTTTAAAGTAACGATTCTAATTTCTAAGCTATGCTTGGTTTGTGGTAATGGATTCATACAGAGTATATTAATTGGACTATCCATTACATTTATGATTTAACCCTTTTTTTTTTTTTTCTTTTTTTTATCCCCTAATTTTTCAAAATTGTTCCTTCTAAAAACAATCGAATTGTCATAAAATAGTAAAAAAGCTTAAAATTTTTATTTTAAGAATTGAAATTGCCTAATTTCGTCTAAATTTGTGAAATGTTTTAACATTTGTATTTGCGCGTGCAAAAATTTCTGTGTTTATTTTAGGAACTTACTTTTTTCTATTTTACATAATTATTTTTCAAAAATATTCATATCAAATTATCTATTTTAAACTCTGTTTTATTAAAATATTACTTTTTATATTTTTAATTGTTTCTCTTTATTTATACACAACAAGTTAATAATCACCATCCACTATATTTCTTCTCGAAATATGTAAAAAAAAAAATAGAAAATTAAATGCAAAATGAAGAGTGTTGAAATAAATTTACATAGTTAAATTGTAGCAACCTTGTAAATGCCCTTACAAGACCGGCTGAACTACGAAAGCAACTAATGCAATCGCCTAACATCTCCAAATAAAAGAAGGCCCCACTTGTATATAAAATAAATAAATATATTTAATATTTATCTATATACATATATTAATTAAAAAAATTAAGTCATCTTATTGGTCAATAAAATGCATTAAAAATATCTTATTGTATCCTAAAATACAGTACAGTATTGACTGCCCTACACACTATCCATAGCATATTATCACTGAAGCACATCACAACCACATGGCCCACACACTATCGCTAAAGACACTAACCTACGGTACCTACCCACTGATCAAATGAGTTTGAGCATTTAGGGGCTGTTTGGTAGTGTTGACAAAGTACCAGTCAAGTTTGATGCAAGTTGCAAGTCGTTTAATGTTACTGATGTGCTACGTGTAATTTAATGCTTACTGTTATTGTTGTTTAGTCATCACGTGCTGATCATGTGATATTTGAGTTAGTTATTAGTGGACTGGTTTGTTAAGTTTATTAAGTCAGTTAGTTATTTGGTTTTTGAGTAAGTGACTCAATGTATATAAGCTAATCAGGATTTCAATAATAATAAAGCAGAAGCATTTCATTCATTCTATTTTCTCTCTTCTAAATTTCAATAGGTAGTGTATTTTAAATAATATTTTTCAATATTTAAACAACATTATACCTATTTTCACATACTTTTTCACTGACATATAGAAACTGTCCCTTAAACTTTAAAGTATCAAGATTTTTTTAGTTTTAAATTTTATTAACAAAACATTCTTAAACCCACCCACTGTACACACAGCACACGAATATCAACCCAAAGAATCTTGAAGAACAATTACAACTGTCAACTGGTGTGGTTTTTGTCTTACTCTCCATTTCACACTACCATTTTAGCAATTTGCATTTGTTTTTTTTTTTAATAATCTTTGCTATGTTATTGGTCCAATGCAGTCTGTTCCTTGCTAATAATCAAGACACGAGGAAAAGAAAAGTCAATTCCTTGCCTCCATGAAGTGTGAACATGCTTGAGTGCTATTTCTTTGGCTAGGTTTAGGATTATTTACATCTGTAAGATTCATTTTCTCCTAAGCGTTTCCACATTATCCAAGTGTGAACAAGCTTGACAAAAACGTGACATGCTGCTTTGACAAACTTTCCATGTGGGTTTAAGGTCTTACCTTACCCTGGAGAGAGAAATTAGTAATTACTCTAGTAAACAATTTAATTAAAAAATTGGTTGTATCTTAAGATTACAACTTTACTTAATATATTTTTATTGGAGGTAAATTTTGATAAATTTATCATTAAATTACATCTTATTCTTATATTCTCTCAATGCTTACAAAATTTCTAGAAAATAAAGATTAATAGTTATGTCATTAATAAATAGTTTAAATGACAAGTTTTTTTATTTTAATATTATACATAAAATATAAGCTTATAGATCGATCACATAGTAAATATTATCCGATTAATACAGAATGGCTTTATAGACTGATCTATTATTCTATACTTCAAATTTTATTTTTACTTAAATTATAATTTTTAATTATAAATTTTGTTTTATTTATTTATAAATTTTTACTCATTATAAATGTCTATTAGAAAATATTTATCTGGATATGAAAAACTTCAAAAAAAGAAATGTTAGAGATGTTAGAGGAACTTAAATACAAAAACTTAATTAGTAATTTTGCATTTCAAAGAGCAAGAAAAATATTTAAATAAAAATTAAAAAATTCAATAAATATTATTTAATTAATTTTTAAATATAAAAAATGTCTTATTTGAAATTTTCGCCTAAGGCCCTCAAAATTGTTGAGCCGGCCTTGTACTCTTCTAGTGGATTTATAAAAATATCACAATCATTTTTGAAACCTCATTAATGGGGGGGGAGTTTTTTTTTTTTTTTTTTAAGATAAAGATAGGTGGGGATTTTGATTCAACAGAACAACTTAAATACCAAACAGAAGTATTTCATGTGGTCTGGATTTTGGTTCAGGGATGGATTTGCAAAGTTTTTGTGGTGGATTTACTAATGTTGCAACAATAGCTTGATGTGGATTGGGCCCAGCCAACTGTGTTGTAATGGATCTCGAGCCTGGACCATGGTAGGGTCGTGAGTCTCGTGACTTCAACGTGATGAACGGCATTTTTTTGGAGCCTTTGAAAGTTTGAATGACTAATGTGAAGTGATTTTGTTGATTTTGATTGTTTTGGTTTTAATGGTGGATTTGGGTTTTAGTGGAGAGAATGTCAATGGGCAGGTGGTGGTTGTCATTTTAGAAAGTGAGAGCATTCACACCAACTAGCGTTTTTTTTTTTTGTCTATTTTAGTAAAATTTTAATTTTTTTTTTTAGTTTACATAACTACTTTTCAAATCACTCTAAATTATCTATTTTATACCATATCTTATTAAAATATTCTTTTAATTAAATTTTTTACTATCCTCTCAAATAATATCTCTCTCTCATTTTTTATTATAACTTTATCAGTTTACACAGTATCATTAATCATGTAAATACAACACGGTTATTGTAGCTCTAATGTTATTCTACACAAGTTTGGCAAAATTAATGTGGGCGATTTTTGGAATTAAAGGTACAAAAATGACATCTTATATTATTTTGCATTTATTGATGTGTGTGCTACGAGGGAGTGATAAGTGTGTGGTGGTAAGTCAAAACTGCGATTTTTAGATTATATTATTGTCATAATTATATTATTGAACACCCTTTTTGGTTTCATTATTGATTTTCACAAATCTCATTTTCAAAATTGAACTTTTCACTTTGTAAACTACCATGTCCAAAATTCAAAACGATTTTTTTGTTGAAATTTTTGGTACTTACAAGATCTCTTCACCACTGTCAAAGCTTTAGCTACCATCAGCAAGATGCTCGGACGCTAAACTCACAATCACCGTTTCTTCTTCTTCTTATTCCTCTTTTGCATTTCTCGATTTTTTTTTTTTTTTTTGGGAGAAACCAATCTTTTATAGCCTTTACTTTACTGTCAAACACTACTTTGTCATTTGCTCTTAAATGACTTTTACTTTTCTTCTTTATTACATATTTCATTTCATTATCATTTCCAAAAAAAAACTAGGCTCTCATTCTATCTTAATACTCTTATGGTCACATTTTTCCTCTATATTTTATCTTGATCTTATCAATCTCATTACACTAGTAAAACATTTCCAACCCTACTTGGAGAAGAGATGAGGCACCCATGATCCAGTCCACCGCACCCCATTGTCATCTCTATTTTTTAGCGACACTACTCAACAAATTAATTCCAGATAGAATTCTACTATATCTTTTTCTATATAATATAAATACTGTGTCTCTAATTTCAAAAGTTCACAACTTTACATTTGATTAATTGAAACTGTATGGAAAAAAAAAGTTGTGATTTTTTCATAACTATAAGAGAATAAGATCTCTCTCTCTCTCTCTCTCTCAAGAGTACAATAAATGTAAAATGTAAATTTTATTAATGTTATGCCGCTTAATATTTAAGTTAATAAATTTCACATCTATAAAATGTACAAGTTTCATTTTTTTATTTAAAAAAAAAAAAAAACATCTTTTATTAAAATTCAAGTTATATCTAGTATAACTTTATCAAAAGTTATGTTGCTTAATACATAAGTTAATAAATATCTCATCTATAAAATTTTTTCAGCTTCATTTTTTGTAATTTATACATAAAAAACTATAAGTTTATAAATTAGATAATAAATTAAATTTAATCAACATGAATCTTGGCTTACCTTTAGGCTTTGTTTGGTTGGGAGATGAAAATGTTGAAAGGATAGAATAGTAGGGGGTAGAGAATATATTGTTTTCCACAATGTGTGTTTGTTACATAGGATGAAATATGTGAAATGATAGAAAATAAATACAATTCTCCTTTCTCTGGTTGAGAGAAAAATTAGGAGGGTGAAAAATGTAATATGTATAGATTTATCATTTTGCCCTTATAACATAAGTAGGGTTGTCCACCACCTGCCCGTACTCAACAAATTTACTTGATCTAATGCCATCCAACTGGAAAACAGTCTGATCCAAGCCATGGTTGGGTTGACAGTAGGTCGCTAGTGCCAATAACTCAAGAGATCAATTCGAGTTGAAGTTTGGCCATCTAAGAAACCGATGAACCCAACACACTTGATGATTGGTTCTCTTCATCACAAAGATTTAAATCCCGATCTTTGCCGATATAAGGAGATCTCAATCAAATCTGGCGAAATCTACTCTCCTACCACAAACCTGACTCCTAGTGATACCCACTTGACACCTGATGAGGCTCGATTTGTCCGATCCAATGTTCCTTCATGGTTGGCGGCGAGTTTTTATCTCTCCAACTAGAAGTGGTCAAGTCGAGTCCGGGTTGGGCACAAACCCAACCCAAATCGGCCCATGGACACTCCTAAACATAAGTTTTCTTTATACTTTATCTATATATAATCATATAAAGAGGGGGGAAAATTATTGATGAAATTTATGGTTATTGAATAAATCCTATGGGGTCATATAGACACATACCTTGGTAGAACGAATTACCTAATATCCAGATCTTGCTCTTTGCTTGCTTTACAAACTTCTCCTCATGATCTCTGTACTTCTCGAGCACCTTCTTGTCACAAGAAGAGGCTACTAGAGTCTCTTCCACTATTTCACGTTCCAAATTCCAAGGCATTGTGTCCCCAGGGAGAGATGACATGTTTGAGAGAGCCTTTAGAAAACTATACGTATGTTTTCTCACGATATTAACAATGTCTTTTTATCTTACTACTATATAAGTAATTAAATACTAGTAGAGTTTTACCCACTATCGGATAAGAGGTCTCTAAAAATACTCAATTAATAAGCTTAAATTACTCCACTACAAAGTCGTTTATCAGATAACCCATGTGGACGATCCATGGGCCATGAGTTATGAATTGGATCAAACCCAGCCCAATCTCTAACAATGATGAATTAGTTACCAGACAAAGTATAATTATAAATTGGTTGTAGCCTAAAATTACAACCTTACTCAATATTTTTTTTACGGAAAGTTAATTTTGACAAATCCACCATTAGATTACATTTTCTTCTTATATTATTTATGCTTACAAAATTTATAGAAAATTAAAAATTAATAGTTATGTCATCAATAAATTTTTTTAATTGCAATGATACTTTTGTAAAGATTGTGGAAAGATCTTCAACTTCGTTACACGTATACAAAAGATGACAAGCAAGAAGTAGACCCACTTTCAGACAAATCTTTAAATGCACCTGAAGAAGAAAGACCAACTGTGCTAGCTACCAAACATATTTAAGTTGGGCCACCATTTGACTCGGAATTAACATAGACAGATCAAAGGATTAAAAGACAAGTTCTTAGGGTGCCGTTTGACTCGGATTTATAGAGCTGCGGTGGCTTGGGAACCCAATAAGCCACTGGTGATAGAGGACGTGCAGGTGGCTCCGCCACAGGCCGGTGAGGTCCGAATCAAGATCCTCTTCACTGCTCTGTGTCACACTGATGCCTACACTTGGAGTGGCAAGGTATAGTAATACCCACCGTTTTTTTGGGTTCTGTTTTTTTTTTTTTTTTTTTTTTTTTTTTTTGTTCCCAAATATTATCGTTTTTGTTCAGATTCAAAAATATAATAAGCGGAAATTACTATGTTCATGAACCTCGTGTTTATAGATGCTTTTGTTTGACTGTTTTGCATTGTTTTGTTTTTTTGGTTTTGTTTTTATTGTAGTATAAAAAATTTACTTTTTTTTTATTTTACACAACTATTTCTCAAATCACCATAAATTATTTATTTTATACCATGTTTTATTAAAATATTTTTTTAATTAAATTTTTACTATTCTCTCAAATCATCTCTCTCTCTCTCTTATTTTTTATTATTTCTTTATCAGTTTACATAATATCAATAATCGTGTAAATACAACACGGTTATTGTAGTCCTAATGTTGTTCTACACAAGTTTAGCAAAACTAATATGGGTGATTTTTGGAATTAAATGTGCAAAAATGACATCTTATATTATTTTGCATTCATTGATGTGCATGCTATGAGAGAGGGATAAGTGTGTGGTGGTAAGTCAAAGCTGCGATTTTTAGATTATATTATTATCATAATTGTATTATTGAACACCCTTTTTGGTTCCATTGTCGATTTTCAGAAATCTCATTTCCAAAATTGAACTTTTTACTTTGTAAACTACCATGTCCAAAATTGAAAACGATTTTTTTGTCGAAATTTTTGGTACTTACTAGATCTCTTCACCACTGTTAAAGCTTCAGCTACCATCAACGAGATGCTCGGATGCTAAACTCACAATCACCGTTTCTTCTTCTTCTTATTCCTCTTTTGCATTTCTTGCTTTGTGTTTTTGGAGAAACCAATCTTTTATAGCCTTTGCTTTACTGTCAAACCCTACTTTGTCATTTGCTCTTAAATGACTTTTACTTTTCTTCTTTATTACATATTTCACTTCATTATCATTTCCAAAAAAAAAACTTGTCTCTCATTCTATTTTAATACTCTTATGGTCACACTTTTCCTTTATATTTTATATTGATCTTATCAATCTCATTAGCATTAGTAAAACATTTCCAACCCTACTTGAAGAAGAGATGAGGCACCCATGATCCAACCCGCTTCACCCCATTGTCATTCCTACTTTTTAGCGACACTACTCAACAAATTAATTCCAGATAGAATTCTATTATATCTTTTTCTATATAATATAAATACTATGTCTCTAATTTCAAAAGTTCACAACTTTACATTTGATTAATTGAAACTGTATGGAAGGAAAAAAAAAAAAAACTTGTGATTTTTTCATAACTATAAGAGAATAAGATCTCTCTCTCTCTCAAGAGCACAATAAATGTAAAATGTAACTTTTATTAATGTTCTGCCACTTAATATTTAAGTTAATAAATTTCACATCTATAAAATGTGGATTGAGATCTTCTAGAGTTCCTAGGGTACTCTACCATGTAGAGTTCTTTTAATCTGAACCTTTCATTTATAATAAATGGTCTTGATTTTGCCGTATCATTAATCCACTAACAAATCCCCTAAAATAATGGTTTAAAAAATAACTACTCATAAATGATAATTATTGCCTTACCCCATCAACTAGAAGTTGAGTCAAAATATAAGGAGGATTAGAGAACAACACGAAAATCTAGAGCATTGAACCTTCAAATTAAAACACTACTAAAACATGTTGATAGTAAATTTTCCAGAGACAAAATTTCAATGATCAGTTGTATTTGGTGAAGACATCAAGTGACTTCTTGATCATCCAACGCTCTGATGGAAATTTTGTTATGCAAAAGGAAATTTTGTTACTTACTCAGTTCCAGTGACACAACCTTTGGTTTGTCCATACCGTACAAAGTTGTTTTGTGTCTACAAGTTAGATTTCAGCAAGAAAATGTTAGAAAAGACGGAATCTTTGAAGGATCAAGTTGTGTTATATATATCTTTCTCAAAAAAAAGTTGTGTTATATATATCATATATATATATATATATATATGCTTCTTGGTCTATGTGCATAATAATCAATTTTCTAAATAAGCAAATTTCTTTTGCATTTAATGCTGCAATATCATAGCCACTATTCGCATTTAAGGTAATAACTACTCCCTCCGTCCCATTTTTTTTGTCTTCTATTCCATTTTGAGATGTCCCAAAATATTGTCCTGTTTCTAAAAATAAAAATCATTAATTTACTAATGTTCCTATTATACCCCTATTAATTTACTAATTCAATTTTTTAATAAATTTTTTTAAGGGTAGTTTTGGAAACTTATACATTTTTAAAAGGTAGACAAGACAATAAATGATGTTCCCTTAAAAAGTTTGACTTTTCAAACAGGACAAAAAAATTGGGACGGAGGGAGTATCATTTATGAGCAGTTATTTAATAAAATCATTATTTTTGTAGATTTGTTAGTGGATTAATGATATGGCAAAATCTAGACCATTTATTATAAATGAAAGGTTCAGATTAAAAGAACTCTACATGGTAGAGTACCCTAGGAACTCTAGAAGATCTCAATCCATAAAATGTACAAGTTTCATTTTTTTATGAATAAAAAAACACATCTTTTATTAAAGTTCAAGTTATATCTAGTATAACTTTTATCAAAAGTTATGCCACTTAATACATAAGTTAATAAATATCTCATCTATAAATTTTTTCAGCTTCATTTTTTTGTAATTTATACATAAAAAACTATAAGTTTATAAATTAGATAATATATTATATTTAATCAGCGTGAATTTTGGCTTACCTTTAGTCTTTGTTTGGTTGGGAGATGAAAATGTTGAAAGGATAGAATAGTAGGGGGTAGAGAATATATTGTTTTCCACAATGTGTGTTTGGTACATAGGATGAAATATGTGAAATGATAGAAAATAAATACAATTTTCATTTATTTGGTTGAGAGGAAAATTAGGAGGGTGAAAAATGTAATATGCATGGATTTATCATTTTGCCCTTATAACATAAGTAGGGTTGTCCACCACCTGCCCATACTCAACAAATTTACTTGATCTAATGCCATCCAATTGGAAAACAGTCTGATCCAAGCCATGGTTAGGTTGACGGCGGGTTGCTGGTGCCAAGAACTCAAGAGATCAATTCGAGTTGTAGTTTGGCCATCTGAGAAACTGACAAACCCTTCCACTTGATGATTGGTTCTCTCCGTCTCAAAGATTTAAATCCCGATCTTTGCCGATATAAGGAGATCTCGATCAGATCGAGTGAAATCTACTCCCCTACCACAAACCTGACTCCTAGTGATACCCATCTGACACCTGATGAGGCTTGATTTGTCCGATTCGACGTTCCTTCATGGTTGGCAGCATGTTTTTATCTCTCCAACTAGAAGTGGTTAAGTCGAGTCTGGGTTGGGCACAAACCCAACCTAAACCAACCCGTGGACACCCCTAAACATAAGTTTCCTTTATACTTTATCTATATATAATCATATAAGGAGGGGGGGAAATTATTGATGAAATTTATGACTATTGAATAAATCCTATGGGGTCATATAGACACATACCTTGGTAGAACGAATCACCTACTTGCCAAATCTTGCTCTTTGCTTGCTTTACAAACTTCTCCTCATGATCTCTGTACTTTTTGAGCACCTTCTTATCACGGGAAGAGACTACTAGAGTCTCTTCCACTATTTCACATTCCAAATTAATCCAAGGCATTGTGTCCCAAGAGAGAGATGACATGTTTGAGAGAGCCTTTAGAAAACTATACGTATGTTTCTCACAATATTAACAATGCCTTTTTATCTGACTACTATATAAGTAATTAAATACTAGTAGAGTTTTACCCACTATCAAATAAGTGGTCTTTAAAAATACTCAACTAATAAGCTTAAATTACTCCACTACAAAGTCATTTATCAGATAACCCATGTGGACGATCCATACACCATGAGTTATGAATTGGGTCAAACCCAGCCCAATCTCTAACAATGATGAATTAGTTACAAGACAAAGTTTAGTTACAAATTGGTTGTCACCTAAAATTATATCCTTATTCAATATTTTTTTATTGGAGATGAATTTTGATAAATCCACTAATGGATTACATCTTCTTCTTATATCCTCCATGCTTGCAAAATTTCTAGAAAATTAAAAATTAATAGTTATGTCATTAATAAATTTTTTAAATTGCAAGTTTTTGTAGTTTAAAATTATGTATAAAATATAAACTTATAGATCATATAGTAAATGATATATGATTGACACAAAATTATATCCTTCACGCTTGCAAAATTTCTAGAAAATTAAAAATTAATAATTATGTCATTAATAAATTTTTTAAATTGCAAGTTTTTGTAGTTTAAAATTATGTATAAAATATAAACTTATATATTATATAGTAAATTATATATGATTGACACAAAATTTGACATGTGTATTAAGAGTGTAAAGAACATGCAATTCAATGGTTAGATTTTCAAAATATGTAGTAATGTTTATTTTATTAAAAACATTGTAATTTTAGGCTATAACTAATTTTGTAGCTAAACTTTGTCCTTAGTTACATAAGGTTTTATATTAAAACATACATTTGTTTGACATGATTTCCTGACCACATGGAGATATTACATCATGTGAACTAGGGCTTACGCATGACTGGATACATAATACATTGCATTTGCTCCCAAAATCGGTGGTGGCCATGTCAATGCAGCTATGTTTGGACTTATTGGGAGATCACGGAAAGGAATAGAAGACAATGATACTTTTGTAAACATTGTTGAAAGATTCTTCAACTTCGTTACACATATACACAAGATGACAAGCAAGAAGTAGACCCACTTTCAGACAAATCTTTAAATGCACCTGAAGAAGAAAGACCAACTGTGCTAGCTACCAAACATATTTAAGTTGGACCGCCATTTGACTTGGAATTAACATAGACATAGATCAAAGGATTAAAAGACAAGTTCTTAGAGTGCCGTTAGACTCGGATTTATAAAACATGAAAATGAAAGAGACTAATTGTGGGTTTGGATTCATGTCTCTGGTGTCTGCATTTTACTTTTCAGCATTTTTTTTTTTTTTTACCACGCATTTTAGGGAGATATTGTCACTATTTACCCTGACAGAAACACTGTTCACGCACTGTAGCAATACTGTTCACGTACTATTCATGGAACCTACAACCACTTTATCCAGAAAAAAAATTAAAAATGAATCCCACAACATTATTCATATATTTAAAAATTATTTTGCTACAGTATTTTTAGTTTTAGCAAAAATAAATTGTATCCAAATGGACCCTAAAAGACTAATTTTAATTTGTAGAGCAAATCCTCAACCTCTTGTATTTTGGTTCCGCCAGTCCTTGTGAACTACTCCCAAGTCAAGAAATAGGTACATTTCAATTTCAAGTATTGTCAATTTTTCATTAAAAATAAATAAACGTTTAGAAATAGGTCCATTCCAATTTAAAGTATTGCCAATTTGTCATTAAAAAAAAAAAAAAAAAACTTTTTTTCATAATTAATTTTTATCAATAGTAACAAATGAAAACTATGCTATTGTTTACCCTTTTCACCATGGTATTTGTGTTGATAAACAGGTTATGAAGAAAAATAGTTTAGACGAGTAGAACATTCTAGCTAAACTGAGCTACTTGTCAGAACCTTTTGTGTGAGTATTATAGTACGAAAGTTCCAAGTTGATAGGGTTTGATTTGGTACAATGGTTCAATTATTACATATTCCTACTTAATTGTTGAATTCTTCCACGTCAGGAATATCACCTAGGTCCTAGAATACAAAATTTAGCCTTTTCAGTAGTTTTTTTTATGGATCGAAGATATTGTTCTCAAAGCAACTCTTGTTCTTGGATTTGATAGCTATGTACTTCCATCCACTTCGAAGGCAAATCTAGAGTTAAAATTTTTACTTCATATACAACACGTATGCAGTAAAATCAAATGGAAGAATTTGTCACCATTTTATTTTAAAGTGTACCAAATGGAAGAATTTGTCAACTGGGACAAAAATATTACCATTTTTTTTCTCTCCAAATTATAAGGAGATTTAGTGACAGTTTCCAAATGGCTTACCTAAAATGCTATATTATAATTTACCAATATTTTTCCTCAATACGGCAATACTTGAGAGAATTATTAAAAAACACACATGTCTGCTTGGGAACAGTTTATTTAGTTGAAATTGAAAACTTTTTGTTGAAAATACTGTAAATAAAACTAAAAGATAGCTGAATTAATACAGTAAAACCCATCATAAAAAGTACTAAAAAGTGCAATACAACCCATATATTAATAATAGCAAATATAAGTTCAATAATAAAAAATATTGGTTTTTTAAGCAATGCGAAACGCACACAATACAATATATATAGTTAAAGTTCAGTTTTTCCTTTATTGGCCACAATATGAAGTTAGAGAACCTGGAGAATAATTCTTCTGAGTTCTGAAGCAGAAAGAAATAACCTAACCCACAAGAAAATTTCGACCCATGAAGACTTTGACTGACTTTGTCTAATTGTCTCACTAGCTACTTTTGATTACTCTTTCAACTGCACCATTAAAAATAATAATAATAATAAAATCATTCTAGAGAAACAGCCGGCAAACTCTACGAGATCAACAATCATTTTTTAAAAATAAAAGCAACAAAGACTAATTCAAACAAAGCAAAATCGAATAGATAGATATTGCAATTTTTCAAAGACGTCACTCAAAAAGTCACTCCCTCCTCCAATATTATAAATACAGGTGGTTTTTGAGCTAAACTGAAGAATTAACAAGGAAAAAGAGAGAGAGCTGTGATATACAATTGGGTGTCCGCAAATTCATTCAATTCATTCATTCACAATTAAGATGAACTTCCAAACAAGAAAACATTCCTTGGAGTTGCAGGGTCCAAGGCCTGCACCTCTTACAGTGAGCGAAAACTCCTCAAAGATCAAGAAGTCGAATCAAAGACGGTCTCCGGTTATAATATATCTCCAATCTCCTAAGGTTATTCACGTAAGACCTGAGGAATTTATGGGAATAGTTCAACAACTTACTGGGAATAACAATCAAGCTGCACCAAGTAGAGTTGCTGCTGCTGCTGCTGCTGCTGCTTCGGCTTCAACTTCTCGATATAATTCTTACACTTCTACCTCTAGTGTAATGGTGGGTGCTCCGCCTGATCAAAACATGGGCATGGGCATGGGCATGGGAATCTCAAGCGCAGCCCAACAGACATTTGATTATAGTACTGGGGTACTAGACTATGGTGCTGCTGATCCAGGTTTTGGAATACCTAGTACTTCCAACTTTGCTGAATATCCTAGCTTCTATATGAACCTAGATCATTGTTAACTGAAAAGGGATTTGACTTAGATTAGATGCTGCTTTTGGTTTTTTTTTTTTTTTTTTTTTTTGCGCCCATTTTTTTTTTTTTTTTGGGTATTTTTTATAGGATATACCTTGTATTTTTTTTAGATAGGATTCTCATATGATCCAAATCTAATTAGGAAATTTCATCATCAATTCATCATAGCAAATACAAATCTTCTATTTTACTTTTTGTATTCCTTTAAACAATAGTCTGCAATCTTGTAAGCACATGGCCTTCAAAAATAATAAAAAAGTCCAAGCTCATGAAGTAGGTAAATCTAGTTTCAATATTGGCCACTGACAGTTACATCATCTGTGATTTCATTAAGCATAAAAAACTTCAAGCAAATTGAACTTCTGTACTCCTAACCACTTCAAAAACTTGGCCTCCGCTTTGGCCGGCCAAAAAACAACACAAAAAGTAGAAGTAACCCCATACATACATGCAAATATTCTATGCATCTTGCATCTTGAGGTCTCCATAGTCTTTCCGCATGAACCAATTGTTACGAATTTCCATGAAATTTTTAGTTTATTTAATGACTCATTAATATTTTTTTGTTAATAAACGAATGTAACATAGTTTTTATACGTACAAATTAATGTTAGATTGAACGACCATTATAATCTCACAATTACATTTAGAGAAGATTTTCTTTGTCATATCATCTCTAAAAACTATATATATATATATGATCAAGGGCATATTATAACTTTCAAGTGGAGTTTGTGGTATACCTCAGTGGTGGCTCTAAGAATTTTTTTTATGATAGTCACTAGGAAACTTAAATTATGCAAAATTTAATAAAGAGACAACTTTAATATATCAATGTCACAAGAAGAAAAAAAACACACAAATACATGAAATATTACAATTTTTTGTACTAGCAAAGAGAGAGAAAAAAGAAGAAGACTAATAAGTGATAAAGTGGAAATTAAAAATGTTGATATGAGAATAATAAAATGAACACAGCAATTTCATAACAAATTTTATGCAACAAGCTATTATTGGTGGGTAAAACATGTTAATATTGAGCCCAAATTAGAATTAATAAAAGCTTACTACATAAGATTTATTCTGAAAATATTGTGAATATAACATTACTATTATTTTTATTGAATTCAAAATCTTGTAATTCTCAGGTTATGTTGTTTAACATTTTTATTAGGGTGGTTAAAATAAATATATAATATTTTTTTTGTAAGTATATATATATACATACAATTTTTTCAAATCAGGGTGGTCACTGAACAGATTAATTTAAACTAATTATATATATATACACACACACACACACACACACACACATATATATATATATATTTGCTAAGCATAAAAAAAGAAAAAAAAGAAAAAAAAAGAAAAAAAAAAAGAGGGCAAGTGAGGACCACCCTCACATACAAGTGGAGCCACCACTGGTATACCTTTATGTTAAAGTATCCTTATTATATATGCACTATAAATACATTAAAATTATTAACACCGTTTGTTATCACCAAAACTTTTTATTTGAGTTTCAAAATGTTTTTATAAAAAAAAAAAACTCCTATTAGAATATGATAAAAACACATTAATTGTATAACATGCGTTACCAACTGCATTTGAGACAGATATCTAGCTTGGGGTTTAGCCGTTGAGGGGGAGAGAGTTCAAACTGTGGGACAATATATCTACTATTTCTTAGCCTGTTAAAAAAAAAAAAAAAAATTGTTCAGCTACATGATGTAAGTACATCATATAAAATCAAACTTTCAATATATAATATATGATAGTTGATTTTTTTTACACTAAACATGTGGTATATTATTTGTGTTTAGACTTTTTGTTACATTTCTTAACGATATATAATTGTTAGAAGATACAATTTTTAAGTTTATTTCCCTTGAACTATTTTAAAGAATATCAAACACGTTACATAATTGTAAACACGGAAATGAGCATTTGATGTCTTGCCTTACATAAATGAAAGCTGACTAAAACCCATTATTCTTCAGTCGACCAGACTCCCAGACCATATGTTGTTATTATAATATTTTCTGTTTTCCTAATCCGAGGCACAATGGAAATGGTTGACAAGTAATTTTGGAGAAGTACCTTGACATGCTGATCTTGTTTATTCAATTTCTATGGAGCAATTTGACTTTCGATTGTAGGTCCAAGTCAGATAGCCCCACCTGGTAAACCCCAATTGATCATAGGGTCAATTTGACAAACGTGTTCCCTTGAGCTTGGACAATGCTCATTTATGATTTAAGTCCAGTCTTCCAAGGTGTCTATCGTTTGAAGCATATAGGGTTAGGGGAAAAAAAGTAATAGGTTGGAAATTACCTTACAAGGTGTTTCATATAATTGTTCTTGTGAGTAACATCTCCTTCGGTTGCCAAAGGTTTTTGGACAATTTGGAGTGTGCCCCACCCTATGCATGGGCTAGAAAGTACACCAACGACCGAGTAGGCTAGACGGAGAATTGGGAGTCACCACGTAGTGTTGGTCAATGAACCGATTTAACCCTTATGCAGCAGTCTAATGAACTAAACATGGAGTTAAATGTATGAACTTGGAAATGTGTTATGCACCCAAGCTTGCCTTTCGAGTGACTCAACCTTTACTTTAGTATTCCACAATCACATTCCAACAAAGATCCCTCTAAAGGGTCTATCCTAATCACACACGCAAAGATCAAACAAGATTTGGAAATAAAGGAGTTATGTTCTTCAATCAAACCCTAATCTTGTACCTATAAAAATCCAAACATTCTAGCATGTTTCTAGTCATTCAAGAAGCCTAACCATGTTACTTGTAAGGTTGAAATTTATCAACCATCTTGTTGGCTTTATTCCGTACCAATTTGCTTGTAATTTAAGCACTTAGTAACCCTGTATTTAGGTGGGATTATTGTAAGGATAGTGTGTGAGAAGATGTGAAGAAAAGCTCAGGTATGTGCAAAGAGGCAGAGTTTCGCGGCTAGGACTCGCAGGTGGCTCGCGGCTTGCAAGCCGCCAAATGCTGTGCACATGAGAAGCATATGGAAGCTGAAGGGTCGCGCCAGCTGTCGCACTACAAGACAAAAGTCCCAAGCTAGCCAGGCCGTTACGTCGCGACTTGATTTCGCGACTTGGACAAGTCGCGAGGTCAAGCTGCCAACCAGCCCTGTTTGGCAAAAATTGTCTATTCGTATTCCAAACACACACCACTATATATAGACCCTTATACCCACTAAATTGAGAGAGCTTCTAGAGAGAATTTTATGAGAGAAACTCTAGAGCAAAACAAGATTGCCTCATCCCCAATCTTTACCTTAAAGACTCTACAAATTCCTCTACTCTCTTCCTCTCCATTATCATACCCTTGAGAGGTTTTTGACCAAATCCTTTTCTCACAGCACTTACGTTTGTGAGAAGACTCATTTGGTGCCAAGGGAAGCAGTTTGGAAGGAACCAATATATATTGGTTGATGCTATGATCTAGTAGCGGAATCCGGGAAGTTAAAGAAGAAATAGGTTCGGCGTAACCTCGTTGGAGCAAGAAGCTTGGAGGGCGTAGGTACTTGGGTAGATTAGGTTTGAAGGGTCTTCTGCTGTTCATGTATCCCAACTACATTCTTTAGTGGATTATTTGACCGCTTGGAAGGCGGCGGAGAGGTTTTACGCCGAGGACTTCGGTTTTCTCTTCGATAACATATCGTGTGTTGTCCGTGTGTTTCCATCTTCCTTCCCTTTATCTTTGCCTTATATTTACTGCTATGGATGTGTTTATATTTGGCTTAGATTGTTTATCAATTTTGTTATAAGCTTGTTATCATGTTCTGCACATTAATTGTTTGATATAAAGCTTGAATTGGTAATTTTGTAATTTGGGGTCTAAACGTTCAAGGATGTTTTAGACACATTTTGAACTTTCAATTGGTATCAGAGTGGGTACACTTATTATGGTTTTAATACCTGAGTGTGATCCTTGACCCCTTGTGTTTATTTGCCATGGATTGTGCTTTGTATGCATCTTTGTATGATTTGGTTGGTGTTGATTGTAACATGCCACGTGTTTGTGAAAATGCCTCTATGAGTGTGAATCCTCATGATCGTGATGCTATGTTACATGAATCTTTGGATGTTATTGATATTCCTAATATCAAACTCTTAAAGAAAAATGCTAAGAAGTTTAATAAGGGTTTGAACAAGTTATTTTGTGAAAAGCATGAGTTGATTGCTAAGCTTAATGAATCCAATAAATTGGTTGAAAAATATAAGAAACTTGCTGATAATTCTGTTGAAAAACTGAAAGAGTTTGAATGTTTGAATATGGACTTGGATGCTAAACTTGTTTTGTCTAACAAACTTGTTGATGAGCTAATATGTGAAAATGAATCTCTTAAGATGCATGCCAAGTGTTTGATTGCTGAAATTATTGTTAAAAGGGATGAAATTATTTGTTGCAATCATGTTGTGGTACCCGATTTTGTGTCTATTGTGTGTTCTACCCCAGAGGACAAATCGGTGTACATTCCTCCACATAAAAGAAATCCAAAGGTGGAGAGAAAGGCTGTTAAGTCAAAGCCTCCGTTTAGGTCTCAACCTAAGGTTTTGGATGGATCTAAGTTTGTTCCAACTTGCCACCATTGTGGTGTGAGTGGTCATATAAGACCTCAATGTTATAAGTTGAAGAGAGAACAAAACCATGTTGCTAGATCTCTTCCCAAAAAGCCTAGTGGACCTAAATACATTGTGTGTCACCATTGTGGTGCTTTTGGTCATCTAAGGCCACATTGCTCTAAGTTTCATGCTCTCAAAAGAAAAGAGAAACTTGGGCTTCTTAGAAGTTATGCTAAAAAGGGTAAACCGGTTTTGAGTGAAAATAACATGTTGATTAAGAAAATGTTTAATGCTCTTAACTCTTTAACTATGTGCATCTCCGGTTCTCATTCTTCCAACCCTCGTCTCACTTCTCTTGAGACACTCATTCCAAACAATCGTTTTGTTTGGATGAGGAAGGGTTTCTATGGTTGAGCTTTTGCTATTTTGGTCCTTGATCTAATTCTTTCGATATTTGTAGGACCGTTCATGCATTAGATGCTTCATTATCATGCATTTGTGCATCATGCATTTTTTTCTGCATTGGTTTGTTTTTTTTTTTTTTTTATATTACTTTTATGTCTTTGTTTTGTGTGAGTAAAAATCCAAAACCAAATAAAAAGTGAAAAATTCAAAAAGTTTGATCGTATATGTTTGAGCACATATCACATGTGAGTTTTGCCTTGTACTTTCATACAAATGGCTTTATGCATTTACGAGCTTAGCTTATTCTTTATGCACCTATATCTTTGTGGGAAAAATCTTGACATCTTTGTGTGATTGTTGTAAATTGATCTTCAAGCTTGTCATGAATGATTAGTCAATAGTCTTGTTGGTTTTGAGACATGCATAGACTTGTGCTTATATATCTTCCCACTCTTTATTTTGTTGTTTTTGCTTAAAGAGCTCACCAAATGTAAATCTCCAAATGAAAAGAGATATTGAGCTGCAAAAACCTGTCGCATATACTAGTATTTGACTAGGAAAAAGGGAAAGCGACCAAAATAAAATGTATGATGCCCCAAAAGCCAAAGGCTTGTTCATCAAATTGAAATATCAAAAATTTCAGGCATCAATCTCAAAATAAGATATATTGATTCAAAAAGATCAAATGATATGAATTGTAAAGAAGCTAAATGAAAAGCTTCAAAGATATGTAATCATTTTCTTGTGGGAGATCATATATGTTCATTTCTATAATTGAGATAGACTACTTGACTTAGTACTAATTGTGTATGACTTGATTGAATTGATCATTGAAACTTCACTCTAGACTATGGACTATTCCACACTTGATACACACACACAACACACATGCCTAATGTTCAATGAATGCCTTATTCATTTGTTCGATTGTACTTGTTCAAATGTGATGTGTGTGTGCTCAACTTTATATGGATCAATGCAAAAAGATTTTTGATCATTTTATATGTTTTTGAAAGTGATTTTTATCACTCTTTGTGTTCATGTTTAGTGCTTACATTGTTTTTCAGTGTTTAAACATGTTTTGTGTTGAAAATCTGGTGTCAAAGTTTTTCGCGACTCACTTGCGACTTGCTCACGACTCGCAAGTCGCCAACCCCAGTCGCGAGTTTCATACAGAAACTTTGGCGACTCACTTGCGACTCGCGAAATTTTTGCGACTGAACTTCGCGACTCGCCCAGTCGCGAAACGCCCAAAAACAGCTTTTTAAAGGGCTTTTCGTGGGAAACCTGTTTTAAACCTCTCCCATCCTCTGTTAAACCTCACTTTCACTATTTTTACATCAAAATTCAATCAATTTGAATGATTTTTCATTCCATTAACATCTCTAAGGTAATTATGAACTCTTTTCACTATTTTTTATCCTTAGACTATGTTTTGGAGAGTTTTGTGCTCTTAGTTGAATTTTTCATCATAGTGATTAGGAAAACTTATTTTTTGGTCAAATTTTTGTATGAGATTGGTTTCTTTTAATGATTTGCTTTGAATGTTAGCCCCTTGTGGCAAAAAGAGCATGTATTAAGGGTGGTTTTCATGATGTTCATGCATTGTTTTACATTGTTGTTCATAGTGTGCATGCTAGGTGTTTGATAAAATGTCTCTTAGGCATTTTCTCGCTTGTTGGGACTCCGATGAGTATCAAACTTTGGGGTTTCTCATGTTTTCTCATTAGGAACATGTTTGGTTCATTGGTTGTGTATTTAACACATCTTACCCCACATGTGCATTTTCTATGCGTTGGTCATGCATTGCACTTTGCCACCTCTTGCACACACCCTGCCACCCTTGTCATGCATTGGTTCATACATTGTTTCTTCATCCAAGCATGTCATATTTGCCTTATGCTTTGTAGCATTTTGCTTTGTCTTAGGTTTGAGCTTCATTTTCTCATTTATTTTGCACCCCTCATGCATCATAATCATTGTTCATATCTTCATCTCTTGCCCTCGTTTCTCCTTGACCCTTTGTCTATTCCTGACAAAAAGGGGGAAAGTATACTCTAGAGAGTATATCGGAGAGTTTTTGTCATTTCTATATGACCCTTGTGCACATTCTTAGGGGGAGAAATTCTATTTTTCGTGCACACTTGTAAGAGGAGAGATATTCCATAGGAAAGATGCATATACCAAGGGGGAGAAGACATTGAGCTAATAAGAAAACTTTGTTTTGGTGTTTGGTGTTTGATCAAGTTGCTCATCATAATTACTTGATCGCAATTTACTTGTTACATTATACTTGTCTATTTATTACTTGCTTTACCTTGAGCGTCTAATGTGTTTTGTGCAAGTGTTTCAGGTTACAGGTATATATGTTCCAAGTTCATCACAACTCCTATGATTCATGATAGGGGGAGTGATATGACAGGGAAGTACTTTATTGTTTGTACCCATGTTGCTTCTGTAAGCTTTAAGGGTTTGTTCTTATGCACTTGTAGGCCTTTGTGGTTTGTGTCATACTTTATGCAGCCTCTGTGCGTTGTTTAATCAGAATTTCTAACCTAATGCTATGCATTCCTTTTTAAGTACTGTCACTCTTGTGCCCGTGTAGGATTTTTCCTAGATGCACATACTTCATGTATTGTGCATTGGTTGAGTGTTGGTCATTCAAGTCATTTGCCCTGTGTTTGTCAACTTGAATATCCGGATGTTCATTCCAAGTGTGAATGAGCATTGTGATCACTTGGTTATAGTGATTGTTTGTTTTGGTCTTGCCATAGTTTATTGCTTTACTCCATTGTGCTTGATCGCATTATGCTTGCTCCATTTGCATTACAAGTTTTCTGCATACAGTGAACTTATTGTATTGTTGTGTTTCAGGAGTTACTTGTTCTGATGGTTCTAAAGCTTCACAGATTCTAGAGTTAGGTGTGAGTGAGTTTTCCAACTATTCCCAACTCACGCGTTAAGTCTAGAGTTTGTTTTAGGGTTTTGTCACAGAATAGCCAAAGGGGGAGATTGTAAGGTTGAAATTTATCAACCATCTTGTTGGCTTTATTCCGTGCCAATTTGCTTGTAATTTAAGCACTTAGTAATCCTGTATTTAGGTGGGATTATTGTAAGGGTAGTGTGTGAGAAGATGTGAAGAAAAGCTCAAGTATGTGCAAAGAGGCAGAGTTTCGCGGCTAGGACTCGCGGGTGGCTCGCGGCTTGCAAGCCGACAAATGCTGTGCACATGAGAAGCATGTGAGAAGCTGAAGGGTCACGCCAGCCTTCGCACTACAGGACAAAAGTTCCAGGCTAGCCAGGCCGTTACGTCGCGACTTGATTTCGCGACTTGGACAAGCCAAGAGGTCAAGCCGCCAACCAACCCTGTTTGGCAAAAATTGTCTATTCGTATTCCAAACACACACCACTATATATAGACCCCCTTATACCCACTAAATTGAGAGAGCTTCCAGAGAGAATTTTGTGAGAGAAACCTAGAGCAAAACAAGATTGTCTCATCCCCAATCTTTACCTTAGAGACTCTACAAATTCCTCTACTCTCTTCCTCTCCATTATCATACTCTTGAGAGATTTTTGACCAAATCATTTTCTCACCACACTTACGTTTGTGAGAAAGCTCATTTGGTGTCAAGGGAAGCAGTTTGGAAGGAACCAATATACATTGGTTGATACTATGGTCTAGTAGCGGAATCCGGGAAGCTAAAGAAGAAATAGGTTTGGCGTAATCTCGTTGGAACAAGAAGCTTGGAGGGCTTAGGTACTTGGGTAGATTAGGCTTGGAGGGTCTTCTGCTGTTCATGTTTCCCAACTACATTTTTTAGTGGATTATTTGATCGCTTGGAGGGCGGCGGAGAGGTTTTACGCTGAGAACTTCGGTTTCCTCTTCGATAACACATCGTGTGTTGTCCGTGTGTTTGCATCTTCCTTCCTTTTATCTTTGCCTTATATTTACTGCTGTGGATGTGTTTATATTTTGCTTAGATTGTTTATCAATTCTGTTATAAGCTTGTTATCATGTTCCGTACATTAATTGTTTGATATAAAGCTTGAATTGGTAATTTTGTAATTTGGGGTCTAAACGTTCAAGGGTGTTTTAGACACATTTTGAACTTTCATTACTAACGAATTATCAAAACCCTAGGCATGTTTCCCTTGAATGTTATTGAATATTCAAATAGCGTATAAAACACTATGAACGTTTAGACCCCTAAATAACAAAATACCAATTCAAGCTTATTATCAAACAATAAATGTGCGGAATATGAACATAAGCTAATAAGAGAATTGATAAACAATCTAAACCAAATGAAATCATATCCACAACAGAAATTAAATGGCAGAGATTAAGGGAAGAGAGATGCAAATATAAGGACAACACAATGATGTGTTATCGAAGAGGAAATCGAAACCCTCGGCGTAAAACCTCTCCGCCGCCCTCCAAGCGGTAAATAATCCACTAAAGAATCTAGTTGAGATATATGAACAACAATAAACCCTCCAAGCCTAATCTACCCAGTGTACCTAAGCCCTCCAAGCTTCTTGCTCCAACGAGATTACGCCGAACCTATTTCTTCTTTAGCTTACCGGATTCCGCTATAGCCCATAGCATCAACCAATAGTCATTGGTCCCTTCCTAACTGCTTCCCAAAGCACCAAATAGCATTCTCACAGATATGGGTATGGTGAGAAAATGATTTGGGTAAAAACCTCTCAAGGATGTAACAATGGAGAGGGTGAGAGTAGAGGAATTTGAAGAGTCTCTATGTGAAGATTGTGGATGAATCAATCTTGTTTTTCTCTAGGGTTTCTCTCTCAAAATTCTCTTTGGAAACTCTCTACATTTCGTGGGTTTAAGGGGTATTTATATTTGGGTGAGAAAGCAATGCGAAGAGTCAGTTTTTGCCAAACAGGGTGGTCTGGCGGCTTGGCCTCGCGACTTGACTGAGTCGCGAGTTCAAGCCGAGAGATAACAGAACGGCCAGGCTGGACTTTTTGTCCTGTAGTGCTCCAGCTGGCACGACTGTTCATCTTCTCGTACGCTTCACTCGTGTACTGCATTTAGCGGCTTGCCAGTCGCAAGTCCCAGCTGCGAGTCTCTGCATTCTTGCACAATCTCGAGCATTTCTTCACACTCTCTCACTCGCTACCCTGAGATGATTCCCACCTAAATACAGGGTTACTAATTGCTAAATTACAAGCAAATTTGGTACGGAATAAAGCCAACAAGATGGTTGATTAAATTTAACCTTACAGTTATCAATATAGAATGGGAGCCTAAGTCGTATGAGATACAAAATAGAGTGTCTATAGTTATATGCATCATACTTCTCAATAATGCAATAATTTTTATACTTTACATCCTGATCCTTCATGTAAATTCCGGTTTAGATCGATCCCTTGGTTAATTGTGTAACAGAATTATTAATTGCTTACCAATAATCTTAATTGTGATGCACAATATCAATATTAATAACCACAAAATTAATAACAAGTCACCAAATCATAAAGCAAAAATGTAAAAGCGATAAATGAATGAGGTACGTGATACATTGACAAAGTAGAAAACTAATGGGCAAATCTTCGAAAGAAAAACCACTACAAGGGTAACTTTTCCCATTTAAGGCAATCCACTATAAAATAAGAAGTTTTACAATCTAGAAAGAGGGAAAAAAATCTGTGTACCTAAACTCTAAAATCTCAGTAGTTAGCTCACTACTGCAACTCTTAATAGCTTTAGAATTTTGAACTTCTTCTAATATGGATTTTTTCATGAATGATGTCAATGATGCATTCGCTTCAACGAATAAAAACCTATGGCGCACTCTAAAGCACCTCTTTGAAAATTTAATTTATATATATTGAAGTTTGAACTGACTAGATAAAACTCCTGGTTTGAAAATCTCAAATGCTATCTTTAGGACACAAGATTAGTGGACAAAGAACAAGAAGTTTTCTATGAAGCACAAGGTTTTCTTTCTGAACAATATATATTGTGGCGTTCTTTTCTCTGCTTAGGTTCCATCAGAGAGAAAAAATAAGATTTGTTTAGCTCTGGTATAACCTCCTTCCCTTAAAAAAAAGTTGTGCATAAGGTGTTTTATATAGGTGCACAAAGTAGGATTAAAACTAAACCCAAACCCTTTTTCTAATAAAAATAAAATATCTTCTCGCTATAATTTCGCTTGAGTGAAGTTGATTGTCGCTTGAGCAAGATTTCCAAAACAACATAATTATGTCATCTTCAAATGGTCATATCTCATTTATTTCAAATTCAAATTAGGTTTATGTCCTTATTAAAGTGTCAAATATCTACTTTCCAATAAAACAAGTTCCACTTTTAAAAAAAAAAAAGAAAAGAAAAGAAAGAAAACAAGTTCCACTTAAATATTCAAAACTTTGCCGTTTTTGAACAGCTTCTGACCCAGCTCAACCCATTTTACAATGAATAAATTAACCAATGTCATGAAATTTATTACAAACAAATGTCATGAAATGGACCCATGCTAAAAATACAACACCTTCATGTGACTATACGAGTAAGGGATGGCAATGAGGTAAGGTGGGACTAAAGGACCCCACATGGTTTTGTCTTTGCCCAATCACCGTCTTGCCCCCTGTGACAGGGAAAACTTCCTTACCCAATCCCCGCCCCGCACCACACTTATTACAATTTTTTTTTATAAAACTCATTTTATTATATAAAAATACTAAAAATTAGAAATTAATTTATCACATCAAATAAAACCAATTTTTAGCAAGCACAAAATAATATTATCCATATCTCAAAAAAAAAAAAATTATCCAAACTCTTTAATAAGACAATATCACAACAAAACAAAAAGCATTAATATCAATCCACTTAAATATTTAGTAGTAATACAAAGTTTATTACAAACCAATTATTTAATACTAATAGTCAAATACATAACAACATAATCCAAACTCCTAATACATAACAAAATTTACATTGACTAGTTTTTCAAAAATAATTTCCAATTTCTTTCACCATATTGCAGGGTGGGTCAGCAAGGAGCTAAAAAGCTTAAATCCATCCCTGCCAAAAACCTGTGGGGAGCAAAGCGAGATGGGGAAAGACAAAATTGACATCCCTATATATGACACCAGTGGTCAATAAAGTGAATAAACCCTTAAAGGGTGTCTAGTCCTCTTACCCTTTAGTTTTCTTAAAGGCTTCTTTTTTCTTTTTTTTTTTTCTTTTTTTTTTTAATTTTTATCAAACTAATACCATGAAAGAATAAATTAGAAAGCAATAAGAGAATATCTTATTCTAAAAAAGTAATATTCCTGATATATAGAAAAGGGTAAAATGCAAAACTGACCCTCTAAGTTTCTTCAGATTTCATTTCAGTCTTCTAACTTTATTTTTGTTCATTTTAGTTATCTAACTTTGCTTTTGTTCATTTCAGTCCTCTAACTTTCAAGTTTATTCAATTAAGGCTTTTCCATCAACTTTTGTTATATGTTGTGGTTAATTTTTCAATTTTATAAATTTTTCTTCAAAATTTTTAAATTAAATAAATTCAATTAATGATTGAAAAATATTTTTCAGATTTTTTTTTTCAAAAAATTTTAACAAAAGTTAATGAAAATGCCTTAATTGAATAAATCTAAAACTTAGAGGACTGAAATGAACGAAAGTAAAGTTAAAGGACTGAAATGAAATCTAAAGAAAGTTAAAGGATCAGTTTTGCATTTTAGTCTGTAGAAAATTTTTGTCTATATAGGTGTGAATTTGTGTACGTGAAATTGTGCTCAGATTACCAAATTATTATTGCTGGCTTGATAAGTGCTATTAAGACAATAAACAAAATTATAATTTTGTGATCAATTAAAATTATTACTCCTAATGATACAAGTTATTGAATGTTACATTTTTAATTATCAATCGCATACACATTTTTTAGAAATAAATAATATACTTCTAAATAAGTTATTTGTTGGTGCTAGGGGTGGAGGTTTAAAAATATTTGGGTAAATTACAAATTACACCCTTAACGTTTAGGGGTGTTTAGATTTTACACCTTGAAATTTTAGAATTTGGATTTTACCTCCTAAAGTTTGGGAGTGTTTGGATTTTATTCCCGAACGTTTTAAAATTTGTATTTTACCCCCTATATTTTAAGGTTGTTTGGATTTTACTTCCTAAAGTTTGCAGTTGTTTAAATTTTACACGCTGAAGTTTTAAAATTTAGGGTGTAAAATCGAAACTCTCCCAAACTTTAGGGGGTAAAATCTAAGTTCTGAAACGTTAGGATGTAAAATCAAAACACCTCCAAATTTTAGGAGTATAATTTGTAATTTACCCAAAATATTTTTATACTATATTTAAATATTTAACATTTTAATAATTAGTCTACAAAAATGGGATTTGGCCCCCCAAATATTTGAGTTAGTCCAATGATGCTTTTAAAAAAATTGTCCAATTGGTCTAGTAGGTACAGATAATGTTTTTTTTGTTCTCACATTTATTTTTTATTTTAAAATATGTACTCGTGTCTATTAAAGTTTTGGATTATTCATGTCTTTGAATACTTTATTAGTTCAATTAAAAAAAAATTACTCACTTTTGGTAGACAATTCGTAATTTATATTAAAAATGAAAATTTTAAGGATTCACTATGGATAATACTAAGTTATGTGTGTATAAATGTCTGTGTTTGTGCATGTATATGAAAGTTTGTATAGGCTAATAGATTAGTATCACAAGTTGGCCCCAAAAATAATTTTCTAGCTACACCTTTGGCTAGTGCCCACAAATTAAAGGTACTTTTGTATACTTTTCTTAATATTTATATATAGTAATATTTCAATTTTATAAATAAATAAATAAATAAAGAAGAAGGAGAAAGTATGTGATCTAATGGATAGTGACATGTGTCATGCCCCAAACCCAAAATGGTCTAAAGCATGAGAAAACATCTTAAAGGTACTTGTAGATTTTTGATTTTTCATTTTTGAACAATTCAATCCAAATATTTTATATTGAGTACCAACATCAATAATTATCATAATAATTATCTTAACAATACTCCCAAAATAAGTCAGAGTTCTATGCAATAATTATAAAGACAATTGGTCACAAAAGAATAAAGGTCTGAAAAAATAATTATATATCATCAACTTATTCCATCAATGGAAATAAAGTCATAACCACTATAATATACAAAAAAATGAGTCAAGTCTACACTATAATATACATCATCTAATATCTCTATCACAAAAGTTCAGCCTCCATTAGTAGTTAGTTTAACTACTATTAGCCACCAAAAAGCTATCTCAAAATGATCGTTGCCTACCTTGAAAAATTTGTAAAATAATGGGATGAGACAGAGTCCAGTAAGTAGCATAATTAATGGGGGTGGGGGAAATGCAAGTTTCATGATGATAAACAGTTTACAAAGCATGTTATAATTTGGGAATTTCCAAATAAATTCTATGAAACCATTTCCAAAAATAATTTGACAAGAATGAATAAAATGACATGGCACAAAGCTTCTCAAAATGCTCTCATGAAACCACATACTATATTTTATGAGCAATAACAATATCATTCCAAACCCAAGGCCACATGACAATGTCGTCACAAAGACGGAACTCATCTGCCGTCATAAAGACGGAGTTAATATGCAGTCATAAAGATGGAACTCATCGCCGTCACAAAGACAGAACTCAATAATCGTCATAAAGACGGGTGTTTAGATACCAATGTCACATAGACTATAGTATCTAGTTAGGTAATCACCAGCTAATCACATGTCACAGCACATGGGTAGAACATAAAGCGCTCACAAATTACATTTAATTCAAAATACGTAATTCACTTCCAAGTAGTTTTATAAAACCTTTTAATATCCAAAGGTATTCACAAGCTTCTCAAATTATCCAAAATCATTTCTTGTTAATAACATTTTCTATCAATTTTCCAAATATCGCAAGTCAAGATAAAACATCTTTAGAATTTGCAAATAATGCAATAAATCCATAAAATCCATTCCCAAGAATTATATCAAAGATGCTTATCTCTTCCATAATAACAAATCATGCATTTTCCCATATGCAATATTAAACATGATGTGCTTTTCATATATAATCATATATAATAGGGTTACAACACAATACTTTTTAAGAAAACAGAGTTCCACAAATAATTTTCCAAAATGTGTTTGACCCAAAAACAAAGTTTATGCAATATTGTTATTTTTCAAAAATCCCATTAAAAAGCTACTTATCTTGCAACCCGCAAAAAACTTAATTCTCCAAGCTTCAAAAGAGATTAGCTAGAACCTAAACAATATCAAGCAAACCTATTACAATAAGCATAAAGCTTGAAATTGTATCTAACTACAAATTAAGAATTGCCAAATAAGCACTAAATTAAGCAAGCCTAGTATTTAGCCTCAAAAATAATATTTTCCACTTCCAAAGTTTCTCAACCAATTACTTACAAGGCATAGACTCTCATTATACTCATGGATCATTCAAGGTATTATCTCTAACATCAAAACCTCCATAATTTATGAGTAGTTCCCACAAGATTTTCACAACATCATCAAGAGACCCATTAAACCATAATCACAATATCCTTCAAAACAAACAATTTAAATCTTTGACTAGCTCCAAATAATCAATAAAAATTATATTCACCATTATTTCACATTAAAAAACCAAAACTCTCAAATCTTCACCACTTAGATAACCACCATTGTAAAAACTATATACCCACTCATCAAATAATTCCACCAATACAAAACCCATACATATAAACACATGAGTATCACTTCCAAAACTCATAAATCACATGAATATCATTATCAAAACTTACATTAAAAGAACCTCAATCAAAAGTATAAAACCCACCAAAAAGATTAGGAATTTTTACCTCAAATAATAGAGATGAGTGAGCCTTAGATTTTTCCTATAGAGTTTTCAGGTAAACCTTGTCAGAAAAATATGGTGTAGGTGGTGGTGAGGAGTGGGGTACTGGTGGTAGAGTGTGAGGGAGTGATAGAGAGGAGCGTTTGTTGTGTTGTGTTGAGAGGAAGTGAAAAAGAAAAGAGAAGCAAATGAGAAGAGTGAAGGCCGGCCAAGAGAGAAAAGATATTTTACAAGATGTGGGGATAGAATGGGTACACACACTCTCTCATGCTCTCTCTCTCTCTCTCTCTCTCTCTCTCTCTCTCTCTCTCTCTCTCTCTCTCTCTCTCTCTCTCTCGTGAGGAAGAAGATGAACTAGCTAGGAGTAATAAGAAAGTTAAAGATGCTCGGTATGGGAGCTTCAGTGAAGATAAAGCTTCGGGCTATAGGGACGAAAGCTCATCGTCGAAAGCTTCTTTTAAAGACAAACTTGTGGGGGTTATATCTGGGGCATACAATCAAGCTTTCAACTTCTTAGTTGGGATGGAGGAAGACTCAGACTCCGACAATGAGGTTTTGGAACTAAGGTAGGGGTGGCAAAGTAAGCCCAAATCTATTTGCCCACCCAAACCTACCCAATTATTAATTGGGTTAGATGGGCATCAACCCAATTAGACCCAATGATTATTGGGTTTTAATTAAAAACCCATTGAACCCCATTTAACCCAAAAACAATATACCAAAATTTAACCCAGCTCTTCCCATAAAAAATAAAAAATAAAACATAGTTTTTAATAATAAAAAATATGGACTAAACAAATGAAAATTAACCATCTTGTTATTTTCTTGGTAACCAAACAGAGTCCAGATTTTATAAAAAAAAAAAAAAAAACAGAGTCCAGATATTTAAGAAATTTAAGAGAACATATGAAACTCAAATATACAAATTCTCTTTCTCTTTCCTAGCATTTTCTCCCTAACCAAACAGAATAATATTGCCAGCCTTTGAAGTAAGCCACTATTTCGAACTTGAGTAAAATCACAGACACCCACAAGAACATTTTGATGCAGAAATAGAACCTAGTTTTCACTGCTGGGTTCTCTTTCTCTTCCCCATTCCCTCCACCGAAGCAATGTCGTTCTCATTTTCGATTTCGTTGGAGTCGGTTCGGCCCGAAGCGAGATGGCAGTGGATCAAGGCAGCGAGGCTGAACATTGCGGAGGCGATGGAGGGCAAGCAACTTGCGGCATGGTGGGCTTTGAGCATTAGGACCCAAGTGAGTTGCTTGGCGTTTTTGCGTCCTCGGTGGCCTTTGTCTCTGGTACGACCCGACCCGGGTGAGTCAGTTGTGATGAGAAAATCGTCCTCCGTCGGACCCTCCAGCTCCACCATTGACCAATTTGGATTCTCCATCTTCACCACCACCGGTGTGCCACAGTGGCTTTCTTTCGCCCACCATTGAAACGACGGTGCCATTCTTTCCTTTCCTCTTTAAGGTTCGATCTCACACAATAAGACCTTTAAAAACACCAAAAACTCGAAACTACAAGCTTAGCACGTGCAATGAGACGAAGAAGAGCGAGGAGGTGAAGGTGGCGAAATTGGATAAGCAAGATCAGAAAGTCGAGGAGGAGGAGCAGAGTGAGAAAATCGACGAGAAAGTGACAGAAAGTGATGGAAAATTATTATTATTATTATTTTTTGATAGAGGAAAATTAAAATGGGTACTTTGGTCTTTTTCACTTTATTGGCATTTTGGTAATTTTGATAATTGGGTAATTGGGTGGGTTGGGGTTTACCCATAATAATTGGGTTGGGTTGGATTTGGGTTAAAAACAATTAGTTAAATGAGTTTTAAATGGGTAAATGAGTTTTATATA
This sequence comes from Quercus ilex subsp. ballota, assembly GCA_032727855.1. Classification (NCBI taxonomy): domain Eukaryota; kingdom Viridiplantae; phylum Streptophyta; class Magnoliopsida; order Fagales; family Fagaceae; genus Quercus; species Quercus ilex. The sequence goes on along the minus strand of CM064914.1, from coordinate 30,139,073 downwards.
CCCAACCCAATTATACCCACCCAAACCCACCCATTTGCCACCCCTAAACTAAGGGAAGGCATAGCAACGATGAAACTGTCGAAGGAGGAGAAGCAATGGATCAGAGCTCCTTGGGTTAAGGCTCTAATAGTAAAAGTTTTTGGCAGGACTGTTAGATTAACCTTTCTCCAGTCTAGGCTTCTTTCTCTGTGGAAGTCGGTGGGGAGGATTGATATTGTAGACCTGGGTAAGGAGTTTTACTTGGTCCGATTTTATTCGAAGGATGATTGTGATGCTGTTTTGGACAAGGGCCCATGGTTTATAGGAGAGAACTTCCTTTCCATTCGACTCTAGGAACCAAATTTTAAGCCGTCCACTGCCATCGTCTCTTCCATAGCAGTGTGGATTAGGCTCAATAAGTTGCCAATAGAATATTACGAGGCAAATACTCTCAAGCGTATTGGTACAACTATTGGAGACGTTCTGACGACCATACTGCGGTGGAGGCACGAGGTTGGTATGCTAGGCTTTGTGTTTGGGTGGACATTAACAAACCTCTCATCACCTCAATCCTCATTGGGGATTTTGAACAATCGGTTAGCTATGAAAGTATCTAGAAACTGTGTTTTGCTTATGGGCGTATTGGGCATTGGAAAGAATCCTGCCCATACTCAATTTGACCTACATCCCCCCTAATGCGAGGGTCACCGGAATGCCCTGCTAATCCTATGGATGGGTTATGAAAAAAACATAAGCAGGACGTGGAAGCTGTTGGTAAGGTCAGTACTACGGAAGATTAGGAGACAACGTATGGTCCGTGGCTGGTTGTGACACGTAAAAGGCAGGGCAATAGTCCAACTAAGAAGGAAGGGCCCACAAAGGACACTGACCATATGCCAAACTTGCAAAGAATTCTTAGAAGGCATTGATAAACGATACTTGGGTAGCCAACGGAGAAACCTCGAATACATGTCACTAACATCTTCCAGAACTTGAGGACCAACCCCAAAATATTCGTACATCCAAACTTGAAAAAAAATCAACATACATCATTAATGGCACAATGACCAAAATGACTTTCCAAAACCCACACATAGCCAAAAATTCACCTTGCCTGCCAAACAAACGGTGCACCTCCTAAGTTTGAGAGACTACGCCTAGAAGGTTGAGTCATGAAATGCAAAAGGGTTACGTAAGCTATGCCACCCCAATCATAATTTTTGATCTGGCCAATATCCCTCAGGCTCCACAAATAGCGCAAGCTCATAGTAGTACCCAAGTCTGGACATAAAAGAGTTCCAATGAAGAGAAGCATGAACATGTGAGTGCTGGTTGCTACAGTCTTACAGTTCTCAATATTGTTGTACAACCACATCAAGGAGACATTCTTGCTCTTCAGTTTTGAAGGCATCACACCTAAAAAACTTTTAATCTCTTTTGAAGTAAGGAAATCATTGACTTTGATTCTTTCACCACCCAATCTTAAGCTAGTAATGGCTGAGAAGTCATAAGGTGTCAACATCACTTCACCAATGCTTGGAAAATGGAAAGTGCAAGTAGTGTCCCAAAACCGCTCTAACAAAGCAAGGAGTAACTAGAGATCCTTGTACTCATGAGTATCATGATTCAATAAAGCTTTTGGAAAAAAATTATGGAAGCCTGCTTCATCAATGATGTTCTTAATATCTAGAGACAATATCTCCCATATGCCTTTCAACATTGGAGGCTACCTCGACTCTTGAGGTTCTGCAAAATAGAGTTTAGTCAATCATTGAGATGACCACATAATTTCCAACCAAAATCTCATGTCCAAAAAAGTTTTCCATGACCCAAAATTTTTTTCCAATATCCAACCAAAATCCTATGTCTAACAAAATTTTTTTTCCATGTCTAAAAAAAATTTTTCCAACAAAAAATCTCATGTCCCAAAAAAAATTTTCCAACCAAAATCCCATGTCCAAGGAAAAAAGGTTTTCCGTGCCAACCAAAATTTTCCATGCCCAAAAAAAATTTTTCCAACCAAAATCCCATGTCCAACAAAAATTTTCCATGTCCAAAAATTTTCCAATGTTCAGAAAAAAATTTTCCATGTCCAACACAAAAAAAAAAGAAGAAGAAGGAAGAATTCATGTCCAACAACACAAAAAACATATCACCATAAAAGACTTCCCATATTCATACCGATACCCATAAAAAATTTCCATACTTATGAGATAGGACTTACACGTTCCAACAAAATTTCCGCATTCATCAAAAATGAATTTGTTCAACCATGCCTACACATCAAATTTTCATGACTTCAATGCCCACAAAATTCAAGTCAAAGCTCATTCAACAATAACACAAACTACATACATTGCTAAACTTTGTGAATCATCAACGTTTTCCAAATTTCACCATGCCAAATAGCTCAACAATTCAAAAATGCCCCAAGGCCAAGATTACAACATGGTCATGAGAATTTCCAACCCAACCATGCAATATACAAAATTTCAACAAGAGCAAACAACAACCAAATGACAATGTCTCAACACCAAGCTCTCAACTAAACCTGAAATCAACAAATTTCCCAACAAAGAAATCCAAAAAATGACCTCACCTTGAAGTCCATTTTGGAGTGTGGAGCATGGGTGTTGGGGTCTTGGAGGAGCCCTTCTTCCTCATTCCATTCAAGGGATAGATGATGTTTTTTCCCATTAAAAGTAAGAAAGGATGGCCCATTGGAAGATTCCATTGTCAATGCAAAAAAAAAAAGGAGATTTGGAGATGAGTTTAAAAAATGGGTTTGTAACAAGATGGTCAAGAACACAAAGATCTGAAAAGATATTGAGAGAGATGAATGAAAGCTAGTTTAGAAGCTTAGGGAAGTAATTTTCTAGAGAAAAAATGGTGTGATGAAGGAGAAAATGCAAGTGGAAGAAGAGAGTGAATAGTGACAATGGAGGAAGAGAGAAGAGTGAGGAGGGAAAAACAAAAAAGAAAAGACGAGGACAAGGGAAATGGGGGCCAAAAAATTTGCCCCCCCCCCCCCTTAGTTACTTGAGTGGCTGAGTCAACTTAGGTTTGATTAAGTTGACTCAGTTAACTCTTCAAAAAAAAAAAATTGAGATTATTTTTATTTTGTTCTTTTTTATTTTTATTTAAAAAAAAAAAAACTTTTCAAAAATTTTCAAAGGTAAATGACATCAATTTCAAAAGGTCCAATTTTGAAGGAAGAATAAATTTTCAAAGATGATGAACATAGGGCATCATTTTTTTTTTTTTTTAAAGAAAGTTTCAAATTCTAAATTCCAATTTCAAATTTCAAAGAAAAAAAAAATCTTTTTCAAAGGACTACAAAAGTCAATCAAGGTTTTCTTTTTAAAAGGAAAAATTCAAATCAAGAAGAAACAAATGAAGATCATACATCTCAAAACAATGGAACAACAAAGCACTCATCATCTAAAGCCTAATTCCAAATTTTGATCTTTTGCAAGTGAAGTCCTAGGTTCCGAGGTAGAGAAGCCCCTTGGTTAACTTCTATTCAAATCAAGGTAGAGAAGCTCATTAATCGTCACAATTCAAGATTGAGATATAATAGTCTCTCAATCGCCCTAGTTTCCAAGGTAGAGAAGCCCATTGGTTACCTTCCATTTAGATAGAGGTAGAGAAGCTCCTTGGTCGCCATAATTCAAGATTGAGATAGAGAAGCCTCTCAATCGCCCCAGGTTCCAAGGTAGAGAAGCCCCTTGGTTACATTCTATTCAGATCGAGGTAGAGAAGCCCCTTGATCGTCACAATTCAAGATTGAGATAGAGAAGCCTCTCAATCGCCCTAAATTCCAAGGTAGAGAAGCCCATTGGTTACCTTCCATTCATATCAAGGTAGAGAAGCCCCTTGGTTGTCACAGCTCAAGATTAAGATAGAGAAGCCTCTCAATCACCCCAAGTTCCGAGGTAGAGAAGCCCCTTGATTACCTTCCATTCAAATCGAGGTAGAGAACCTCCTTGGTCATCACAACTCAAGATTGAGATAGAGAAGCCTCTCAATCGCCCTAGGTTCCGAGGTAGAGATGCTTCTTGGTTACCTTCCATTCAGATAGAGGTAGAGAAGCTCCTTAGTCATCACCCTAGGTTTCAAGGTATAGAAGTCCCTTGGTTACCTTCCATTCAAGGTCGAGGTAGAGAAGCCCATTGGTTGCCCTCACATACGGATTGAGATAAAGAAGCCTCTCAATCCACCCCAGATTCAAACTGAGATAGAAAATCCTCTTAGTCATCTCAGATTTTGAGACTCAAATCAAGTTTATCAGTTGTCAAGTAGGTCAAGTATTCACAATTTTCATTTTACAAAATAGCAAAACACTAGTTTTATGTTCCAAGGTTTTAGTTTCTAGGGCTACGTAATCTTTGAAAAGTCAACATCGATTAAATCATGGCTACTAAAATCAGTGTCTTTGTTTTATATTGACATTCGCTTTGCAAACTCTGTCAACGAGGGGCATTCTGTAGACAATCGATTTTGTATCCATAATTTAATCTTGGAAGATTACTAGAGTGACCATTCATATACCCAAAATTTGGAGTTGCATTACATGCATTAATTCATTCATTGCATATCATAAAAATGATCTTGAGGTTCTAACGATCATAAAAATGATCTTGAGGTTCTAATGATCGTGACGGTATGTTCTATTTCCAAATTGGACAGTCGGATTGGATATCACATGATCAAGTTTGCACAGTCTTTATGCATTTTGTTTGGGTGGAACCGACCACGCATGATTAATTTAAATTAATTTTGATTGGCTAAACAATTAAAATTAATTAAATAATTTTGTGATTGGTCGTTAGTTAGTGTCAAAAATAGACCTGCTTGCATGAGAATAAAGTGAATAATCAGACAACAAAGAAGTTATGAATAATCAAGCCTTCTTGGAATATTTATCTACAAGATAATTATCTCTTTAAAGACCTGAATATCAAGAAAAAGGGATTAATTTTTAGAATATGGATTAAAAATGCGTTTAGGTGCAATTCCTGGCTCAAAAATCCTAAAAAAAGGAGTCCAAATTGGACTAAAACTCAAATGCGGACTCCGCATCCAAGAGGGCCATTTGGCACTCTTGGAGTGCCGATCGGCACATGGCAAGTGTCGATTGGACCAAAATTTTGGCCCGGCCTGGGGACTCCCTGATTGAGATAAAGCCTATCTTTTTCAACTTTTTGGAGACAAGGACGTGTTTCAATTTGTATCTGATCTCATTGAAGCATCCCAACCTCTATAAATAGAGGGAAAAAAAAAAATCTAAATTAAGGGCTCTTCTCTTTTGACTTTTCAATTCCCCTTACGTTAAAGACGTTCTGGAGGTTTTTGCTTTAGGAACTTCATTTTTGTAAGTAAAGTATTTTTGGCTTCAAAGAGGTGAACAAACTTCTTTGAATTCTAAAATATTCTTTCATTGGAAGAGCATGCTCATGCAATAGGTATTCTATTTTCTTATTTCTTTTCTTCTTTCATTAATTTTTGTTATTGTTTGGTGCATGAATATGTTTAGCATGTTTTATTATGTCTTGTTCTTGATATATAATTACCATGCTGTCTGCTAGAATTTTCTTTAACATGTTCTTAGATGATTGTTTATTGCAATTCTTTTTCTTAAGTTTCAAAATCTGCTAATGACTATCAAAGATTATTTTAAAATTCAAAAACTGATCTGTATTTTTTAGAACTGATTTTTTAAACTCAAAAACTAATCTATATTTTTAGATTTTATTTTTTATTTTTTTAAATTCAAAAACTAATCTTTATTTTTAGATATGTTTTTTTTTTAAAGACTCAAAACTGATCTGTATTTTCATTAAATACAGATATGATTTTTTAACACCAAACTGATATGTGTTTTTCATTAAATACAGATCTATTTTTTTTTAACTCAAAAATTGATTTGTATTTCTAGATTTGATTTTTTAAACACAAAAATTGATCTGTATTTTCATTAAATACAAATCTAATTTTTTTAAACTCAAAAATTGATGTGTATTTTCATTAAATACAGATCTGATTTTTTTTCATAAAAAGTTGTCTTTGTTACAAAATTGCAGATTTTGAAATTTAAAGGAAGGTATTGAAAGTTAGGTTGAAGTCTTTTTTTTTTTTAATATGTGATGCATGCATAATAAATTTATCTCATGAATGTGAATCCTCTTTCAAAAAGTGCTTTTTTATTTTTTGTCTCTAAAAAAGATCTAATTTTTCTTTTACTAACCTAAAATTATTTTTTTACTTTTTAAAACAGATCTGGTTCTTTTTAACAAAATCTTTTTTTTTTCTTCTTCTTTTTACAAACAACAGATATGATTTTTCTTCTTAGAATCACCTTTTTCTAACTTTACACAAAAACAAATTTGATTTTTTTTAACAAAATCTTCTTTTTTCTTTTCTTTTTAAAAAAACAGATCTGATTTTTTTTTTTACAAACCAAGTCTTAGTTTTTTTTTAATTTTCAAAATAGATTTGATTTTCTTTTAAAAGAGGACATATTCATAAGGCAGATTTATTTAGATTAATTTTTGTTATGTGTGTTCAACATATCATTCAACATCATGCAAAAAAGGGTATATTGGTCATTAGAGTCTAAAAGACTAGACTCTGTCTGGGCGGAATGGGTGCCTAACACATTCTCATTCCGTAACCTAGCCCCCGAGTTTAGGATTTTTGGACATGTAAATTAGTGTTTTGTCTTTTAATTTTGGTAGATTGTAACTAGGACCAAAGTTTTGTATTCTTTTGCATAGATTGCAACTAGGACTCAAAGCCTTATAAGGTTAATTTAACAAAATTGTATTTTTTTTATTCAATCAATGCCATTCAAATTATTCTGAATATGTATTTTGTATTTAGTTTTTCTTATTTTTTTGTATAAAAAATAAGTGGCAACTCCATACCACTATCCCAAAAGAGAGGTGCCCTTACAAGCATTTGAATTTCTTTTTTTTTTAGAGGACCCAAATTTCGCGGCCTCTCACAGATAGTAATTTAAGTTTTTGGCATGATAGATGGTTGAATGTTGGAACTCTGAGAAGTATCATCCAAGGGTTCCTTACATAAGGGGAGGATAGGCTGAGAGTAAGGGATGTAGCCTCGGATAGGGAGTGGGATTGGTCTAAAATCTCTATGGATATCCCCCTGCCTATTAAACTGTAAACCCAAGCAATCCCATATGCCACTACCACCTTAAGACTCGATAAACTTGCCTGTACAAACAACCCTCAAGGTGTTTTTTATTTAAAGAGTGCTTATGATATTGCTATTGGTAGTGATCATATCCCTTTTGAGGGAGAGTGGATATGGAAATTGCAAGCTCTTCCCAAGATCAAATTCTTTATTTGGAAATGCCTCCATAATAGTATTGGAGTAAAATCATGCATAGCCTTTAGAGGCTTTAACTCGGATCTTCTTGCCCGATATGTAAACAAGAAACGGAGACAATAATTCATATTCTTCATGACTGTGAGGTGATTAAACTGGTATTGCGAAATTTGCGCATCAATAGCAACAATAATGCCTTCTTTGCTGGAGATTTGTCAAACTGGCTTGCTGCTAATGCAAAAATCAAGTGTGGTAAAATAGGGGGCCAACCATACGGGAGTTCCATATTCTTATTTGTTGTTGGGAGCATTTGGTTAAAAAGAAATGCAGCTGTGTTTCACAACAAACCTTTTCCCCAAGACCTTCATGTTGAGATACTCCAAAGAGCTAGGGAGTTCTTCTACTGTGTTGTGAATAGTAAAGCACCAACCCGCTATGTTCCCAAGCCAATCAGATGGGAAAAACCTCCAAGGGGATGGATAAAGCTTAACATGGATGGCTCTTCCTTGGGTAATTCGGGGTTGGTAGGAGGAGGTGGTATTTTTTGTAATGATGATGGAGTATGGATTCTTGGTTTTTCCAAACACATTGGCATCACCTCTAGTTTCATGGTTGAGCTATGGGCTATTCGGGACGGGCTATTGTTGTGTGTAGAGAGAAATTTTATGGCTGTAGATATTAAATTGGATGCTAAAGCTGTTTGTGATGTCCTGTGTAACCCCACACAAACTAACACAATTATTTCGCCCATTGTTGATGATTGCAGGCAGTTGGCCGAGAGGATTCCCCAAGTCAGGTTTAAGCACTACTATAGAGAAGCTAACAAATGTGCTGATGGGCTCGCCTGGATGAGAGGACAACAATCTATTGATTTTACTGTTTATGATTGTCCACCTCTGGAAATATAGTCTTTTGTTGATTTTGATTTCTCTAGAATGTACTTAAGTAGGCATTGTATTGAACCTAGTATTCCTTAGTCTTAATGTAATCTTCAGTTTACCAATTTTTTTTTTTTTTACAAGATGTGTGGTTGGGAATTAAGGGAGTAAGTGGGTGGAGTTCACGTGGGTCAAAATCTGACCACCTTTTTTTTTTTGGGATAATTACACTTCACCCACTTGTGATTCCCTCCGTTACTACTTTATTACCCACCTCCAATGCAGACATTACTTTAACACATAAACTCATCAAAAATAGAACCTAAAACAGATCAAACACTCATCACTCCCAAAACACACTCTCATCCAATGTGCTCACCAAACTAAGATCACCATGATGAATCTCAAAATTGAATGTCAAGTCAGCCGTCTGCATATAAAATACAACAGAATAAAGTATGAGATGAGCTTGCATTTGGAAAAGTATAATCTATTATAGATTATTGCTTTATTAGGCAATCAAATTTCTTTTTCAATTTCCCTAACTATATACTAGCAAATGAGAGTGTGTTTATTTCAGTGATTTTTTTTTTTAATAATCTTTATCTACCTATTTTTGTTTAAATTAGTTGCTTCTTCTAGGTGGGTCAGCTCATTTTACTTGTAAACCGTTTTTCCTGCACTTTCTTTTAACGTTTTCTCAAGAAACAAACAGAGTACTATCTTCTTGATCTTGAACACTTTAATGCTTAATCAATCACTAAACTTTTGTGGGTCATCGTTAATGAAACGAAATGAAATGCCAACACCCTTTTCTAGTTAGCATTTTGCTACACACACTCTTTCTCTCTCTCTGCATCTCAGAAAAATTCAAACTTTCCTTACTGGGTTAGTGGGATTTTATTACGCCATTGCTCTTTTTTGAAGTTTTCCCAAATGGGTTAGTTGTAGTTTCTGGGTTAAGGCTATCGATTATTGTTTAGTTGCTATTATATTTACTTGTAACCATTTTCCTTCACTTTATTTTGCCAATTTCTCGAGAAACAAACAGAGTTCTTGATCCAGAATTCGTATTGTTTAATTTATCCCAAGCATGTTTGATTTATGCACGAATGAAACAAAACACTTTCGCCCTTCGCTTGCGTTTTGCTTCACTCTCCCTTTCTCTCTCTGCCCTTTGATTTTTCCCTAGAAACAAACACGGAGCATGAGGTGCAAAATTAGGTCAACGTGATTATTTTTACTGTTGCATTTTTCTGACGGTTTGTTGCAAATGGGTTGTTTGGAGTTTTTGATCAAAACCCAGGTGGTTCTCAATCCATTATCTCAAGCACATTGCATTGTGATCTTAGTTTGGTGAGCACGTTGGATGAGAGTGTGTTTTGGGAGTGAGGAGTGTTTGATCTATTTTAGGTTCTGTTTTTGATGAGTTTATGTGTTAGAGTAACGTCTGCACTGGAGGTGGGTAACAGAGTAGTAACGGAGAGAATCACAGGTTAGTAAAGTGTCAAAAATGAAACCACGGGTAGGTAAGTCAAATTAGAGGCAAATCACAGGTGGATAAAGTGTAATTATCCCTTTTTTTTTTAAGGGGCTAGGATGTTACAACCTACGTTCATGGAATGTCCAATTGAATTGTCAAATTTTCAATCGTATGATGCAGGAAAAAGTTAGTAGATTCCTCTATCTCAGATTCTCGGTACAATAGACCAGATAAGCTTATGTGGGGAGCTTCTAAATCTAGAGATTTTTCAGTTCGTTGTGCTTATTTTTTGAAACTCTCTCACAACTCACAAGGGAATGATTTCTGCTCTTCAATCATCATCTAGGAGAAATCATCAGCTGTGGAAATCAATATGGACATAATGGACTCTTTAAGATTCCTCATAAGATTTGCCTTTTTATTTGGAGAGCTTTTAGCAATACTTTGTCTACTATGCAGAATTTAAGAGTTTGTCATGTCCATATTGATTCTGTGTTTATTATGCCATCAATGTGAAGAATCTGTAGTGCATTCCCTTTGGTCTTGTGCTGTTGCGTTTGGTGTATGGACTACATGGAAAATTGGATCCAGAAAGTTGATCTTAAGTTCAAAACCAACAAGATTTTAGGGAGTTTTTTGAGTTGTTGATTTCTCTATTTGATAAGGACATCTTTGTTTTTGCAATTATTGCCTGGCGGATATGGTTTTAGCACAATTCAGTTCATCATGGTGGGGTTTTACCCCAACCTCAGGCTTTAGTTGATGCAAGTTTAAAGTAATAGGATGATTATCAGTGAAGTAATGTTAGTACAATGCAAACTTCATTGACTCAAAATCCAGGTGGTTCCCGAGATCTAAGTGTGTGTTGGCAGCGTTCGTTGCAAGGAAGATATAAGATTAATTAAGGGCGGTGTTTCTTTCATACAATGTTTTTATAAACTGAAAACGTGAGTTAAACTCACGTTTTCAATTATAATTACATGCTTTGTGAAAGAGTTTTTGCCCTAAGATTAATTGGGCTTTACAGCCTTTGAAAACCCTTCAATGTTATGGGGTTGGAGTTATTGTGACTTGGGTAGGGTTATGCTATTTTTTATTTTTACAGTGGGCCGGGTTGGGTTCGGTTCATAAAATTCACAATCTGCCTAACCCAATTAAGGGCGTTCCTTGCAAGGAAGATATAAGATTAATTAAGGGCGGTGTTTCTTTCATACAGTGCTTTTATAAACTGAAAACGTGAGTTAAACTCACGTTTTCAATTATAATTACATGCTTTGTGAAAGAGTTTTTGCCCTAAGATTAATTGGGCTTTACAGCCTCTGAAAACCCTTCAATGTTATGGGGTTGGAGTTATTGTGACTTGGGTAGGGTTATGCTATTTTTTATTTTTACAGTGGGCCGGGTTGGGTTCGGTTCATAAAATTCACAATCTGCCTAACCCAACCTGATCCTCCTATATTTAATATATATTTAAATTTTAAAAAATATATTATACCATTTTGTTATTTACTTTTTTGATCATCTTCCTAAATAAAAGCTAAATCCTAAATTCTCTTCATATAGTTTTATGTTGGTTTGGGGTTATGCTCATAATTATTTTGTTATAAATTTGTCTTTATTTGTGGTGGTGTTGTTCTAATACTCAGCTTAATAATAATAACAGTAATTAAAAAAAAATTGTTTAACCCATGAGTCCAACTTGATCCACATGAGTTTGGTTGGATTGGGTTGGACTCTTGTAATAAGTTGGGTTTAGTTGGGATTTTTTTTTAACTTATCATGGTGGGTTAGGTTGAAAAAAACCTAAGTCAACTTATGCACACTCCTAATTTGATTCTTTAAATTAATGAAATTCTAACCTTTTGCCTTATACTTGAAAATACAAAATACAATTTGATTATATTATTTAGAAAAAAAAAAAATCAAACTGACCATTAAATGCATATTAAATTGTGCCTTCAAAGGTGTTAATAAAGTTTATAAGGGGAAAAAAACATAACTACATTAATTCTGGGCATGATCAACTTTAACTTATTGTCGGAACAAATTGTAATAGCCTGATTGGGCATGATAAACTTTAACTTATTGCTGGAACAAATTGTAAGAAAATATATGTATGTTAGTATGTATGTAATATTGCAATTCAATTGATATCTTGCTCCCTTTCTTTCTCTCCATCCAATCAGACCGTAGAGTTTAAATCATTTCTCATCTATTATAATTATCAAATTATAATAAAAAAAACTGAAAATAAAAATTATAGAAAAAATTACAAATTATTCTTAAAAAAAAAAGCATTATTTTTCAAAGAGGCCCTCTCGAGAAGTTTCCGAAAATTTTCAAATTTCCAATGTTGCGCGACAGCAAACCAACCAGTAAGAGGACTTCCCTCTTTTCTATTTCACCACGCTCTCTGACACACAAACGGTTTCTAACGCTAAGCACAAACGGCGTCAAATCACAGAGAGGGAAATCAAATTTCGTTCAAACAATTCCCAATTTCCTCAACTTTACCGCATTTTTTCCCACCCCCACTCCACTCAACACAACACAACCCAACTCTCTCTCTCTCTGTGCGGGTTTGCCCTAAGCCCTAATTTCTAACATTTGGGGCAAACAAATCGATTCGAAACCCTAGATTTTCATCGCTCTTTCCTCTTAATGCTTCTTTCTCGACGCACAGGCAAAGATAATCTGGTGGTTATGAATCGCTTGCATTGATTTGAATTGATTGTAGAAGGTGGTGAGTTGAGTGGTTGAGTATTGGTGGCGGTTGTGGTGGTGGTGGTGGTGTTTTGAACAGTATAGATAGAATGGCAAAGGTCGCTGCGCAAGCACCTAGTTCTTTGCAAATCGGCGGAGGAGGAGCTATGAAGGCTAGCACGGGACTCAGAAGGAAAACACCATCAGAACTCAGAGTATGTTGCTCAACTTATAGCAAAATGAATGATTTTTCATACTTCTTATATAGGTTTTGGAGAATCCATTGATTTGGCTACTTTATTTTATTTTCTTGATTCGGTCTTGATTTGATTAGATATATGTTGAATAAATCTAGATTTCAAATGTATCTGACAACGCTTGACAAATTTGGCATATCTATTTTAGTTTTTTTCCTGGTTTGTGTTTGTTTGGGTGATGGGAAAATGCAAGAACGGAAAAGAAATGTGTAAGGTTGATTTGAGACAGTTGTTGGTGGAGGAAAATTTTGTGTAACTGTTTACAGGGATTTCATGGACATTTGACTTTGAACAGTGCATTACATTTTCTAATAAATTATCAATTGTTCAAAGGATGAATTTAATCATCGAACTGTTTAACCATTATTCTAACACTCTCCCTCAAGTGTGGGTCTAAGCTCCCCCTTAATAAGTGAGGGGCCTAACGTGTGGGATTTTTAACTTTTAAATGGGAGGTGGAGTGGAGGCAGGGTTCAAACTCAGGACCACCTACCTTTTGATATCATGGAGACAGGGTTCCAAAAACTTAAGTTGTTAGGAAAGAGTAAATTTAATCGTTAACCATTATTCTCACCCTTTTTGTTAAACAAAAAAATTGTTAGTTTGAAAGAAATTTGTGAGCATAATTGAAGTTAGTCTAGACCATGAGATGGAAAATCTATAGGCCTCTATAACTTGTGTCCACCATGAGTTGGACATCTTCCTGGAAGAGTAGAATTTACATAATCATACAAAGACCATACCCCTAACACTTAATAGAAAATAACATGTTAATTAAGGAGGTGATAAAAAGTCTGACGTTGGATAGGATAGAATGACAGAGAAGAATATTTGTAATTGAGCCTAATTAGTTTGTTGAGGATCTATAACCAACCTCATTGTTTTGGGACTAACACTTTGTTTTTGTTGTTGTAGCTTAGCATATTGATGCAGACCAGGAAGAGTTCAAGGAAAAACAATATTAAATATATAAAGATTCAAGATTTGTGGTCTAGTTTTGATGTGGGACTTCCTTGGTACCTTTAATAGGTTACTTTAGTGATTATTAAGTCTTAGTATTGAGGTTTTTAGCTTAGAAAGCTATTGGATCAGTTTTAAATAAGTTTACTAAAATAAGGGCAATTTGGCAATTTCAAGATTTTCTGGAATGGGCTGTCCTTGGTTGTACCAAAGGCCCATGAGTCTTATTTTATGTTTTGAGTCATTTTCCCATTTCGTTTAGAGGTGAGTAAGTCATTTTTTGTGTGTTATTAGTATTTAGTATTCTTAGTCATTCTAGGATAACCTATTTAGAGTCCTAGTCCTAGGAAAGGGTTTAGTAATAGCCCATATAAAGGCTTGATTGTAGTCAATAATATTCATAGTGATTTTGATTCTAATTAAATTCAGCAGCTTATTTTTAAGCTTTGAGGGTGTGATTGCCTAGTGTTTTATTTATCTTGTTCTTTGTTCTATCCCCTGTTTCAGACTCAAACAGCTATCAAGATTCATTCTTTTTTAACCTAAAACGCTTAAACATTAATCCTTATTCAAGAACCCTTCAAGAACTCATCAAGAAATCTAGTAAAGTGTTGAATTTCAAAGATCCTGCATCACCTATGGTAACCCTCATCATTGCATAGGATGCCTGTTTCATTTTCATGCGGAACTTTTGTGTTCATTTGCCAGTGAATTTGTTCTATTTAGTTATTATGTTGAAGAAAATTTGCTAATCTTTCTCTCTCTCTCTCTCTCTCTTGAATTGGGATTGATGTTTCTAGCTTAGTGCTCTCAGGAGACAATTTCAATTGCTTTTAATTTTAATTTGGCTTCCAAGAAGTCTCCTGTTCCTGCTAACAATCTCTAACAAATTTGGTGGAGACAAAAGTACTTATGGTTCATTCATTGGTGAATGCATGACAGGGGGAGCAGTTGAAGCAGACAAATGTTATAGACCTTGTAGATGAATCTCCAGGCCCTTTGGTTGGTACAGCAAAGTATGCTTTTCCTTACTTCCCCTTTATTTGTTTATTTTTTTTTTTTTGGTGGTTTATAATTCATTGAAAATTTGCTTGTTTCTGTCAGTGACACTAATGAGGTGGATAATGGGCTCAAGAAACCTGAAATCTCAAAGAATCCAAGATACATTGACACCCGAATGGATGAAGTATTTCCTGTTAAAAAGTCCAGGGTTAGAATGCTTTCTGGAAAAGAAAATGCTAAGGTGAATACATTTCCTTTTGTATGTGATTTACTTTTGAGAAATGCTAATTCCACAACATTTTCGCAACAAATCCTAAGTCGTAAGTTGTTAACGGTGGGCCAAAAAGTAATTTCAGTGGTGGGTTCAAATTAGAACCAATAACAACTTATCACCTAGGATTTGTTGTGAAAGTGTTGTGGGTGTAACACTTCTCTTTAATTTTAGTTTTTCTGGAGTACCTTATTAGTGTAGTTTAAATCTCTGAATGTGAATGTGGTTAATACTACATAAAAATTATTTTATTTTTTTCAGGAAAATAACTCAATTGAGCAAACTGGCAGCCTTAAGAATATATCTCTAATTTCATCCTTGGCTGCCAAGAGACGTCACCAACTTTTAAGGTATGCCTTTCTATATGGTCCACTCCTTTTTAGTTTTTTTACAATTTAATTAATTTTATTGAAGAAGAGAAACTACCTCATGTACAGAGGAAATATGCATAAGTTACTCCTAAAGAATGACAAAGAATGAAAGCTACAATTTAAAAGAAAGAAAACCAATGAATTTTACAGTAGAAAGTATCTCACTAGGGCCCAAAATGTGCACCAATTCCTTTCCCTCCATAGGGTCCATGACAGGCATAACAGGCTCAAATTCCAAACAATGGAAGAATGTTTACCAAACCAATTTTTTCAACTATTAAGTAGTTCAACAACACTCTTGGAAATTACCCAATGAAACCCAAACACAGATATAGAAGTCCACAGTTCATGAGCAATGTCACAATGCCACAGCAAATGATCTACTGTCTCATCTCTACTTCTGCACATACAACACCAATGTACCCTCTTTTAATATGATTGTCACCAGTTAGGAGTTGCTGTCCACACAAAGAAAGCCACCCTTTTTGGAGCCCTTACCCACCAAATACTTTTCTAGGGAAACACTGCATTGAATCAACCTCCACCTCATGCAATTATGGCCCTCACCATGTGGATGTTAGAGTACAAGATATCAAACAGAGAGTATTCCTGATTAATAATCTGATCAGGGCCCTAATTGCTTCTTTTTAGTTAATCAACAAGTCCTCATTTTCTTTTGAATTTTACATTGTTATCTCCTGCAGTAGAGAAAGTTCTGTTGCTTCTTCTGAACATGCCAAAGATGGTGCGGCGCAAGTCTTTCAATCAATTGGAAAGTGTAGTCAAAGTACATTTCGTAGTGTTAACGAGATTTCATCAGTCAGTGATAAATCATCTGGCTTGGCAACGATTGATATGGTATATGATCTCTGCAGTTTTCTTTTCAGATTATTTAAGCTAAGAATCTGTTAAGATTAAGTCACCACTATTTTCATAGGATAAAGCGTTAAAAGGTCTGGCTGCCCTTGACCCCCCTGCTATTTCTGGTTCACATTTTGATTCCTCTGAAAGACCCGGGGATCCTACATCAACTTATTCTGGCAATTTTTGCTCAGAGTGCCACTTACCTGGCCGAAAGGCTCCTCTAGATTTTACTCTGAAAACTTGTGTGCGAATGGTGTCCTCTTCCCCAGTGAATCGGTGAGTGTACTGGTATATCAAAGATTGTCACATTCTTAAGAGTTTATTTGTTGCCAGTGCTTGGACATTAGACCATTCCATGGGATTTGGAAATCCCTTTGGTTGGGAGATCTACTGCTATTTCTTAGTAGACTTGTATACATATGTGGGTGCTCATGCCATATCCTCTGGGTATTAGTTGTTTAGGTTGCTTATTTTTTGTCCATTTTGATAGTGTGAGTTATATATAGCTGGTTATTCTAGTTGGTTGACTAACTCTATCTTGTTTCCCAATAATAAGGATTCATAGGTCAATAATATCTGGTACCATGCCCCAGTTCACATTCCAATTTGGTCATTCTGAGGATCAAAACAACAGTCATAGCTCCGTTCTCACATCAACTTCACATGTTTTAAGTTCTAAAGTTATGCATTCATGGGTTTACCCTCAATCTACCTTACCATCTTCTCTCATATCAGTGTTGATTTCATCAGCAGCAGAGGGAGGTATGGTGAATAAATTTGCTTGCTTATAGCGATAAAAGTCTTCCCCCCTTGCCCTGATGCTCTATAACAGCTTTTCTCATTTATGCAGTGGAAATGGATTTCTTAAGAAAACGACAGCTTGCATGGGAGGACTCTTTTCGGAGTCTCTACTACATGCTTCGGAATAATGTTTGTAATCTATTTTATGGTAATCACCTTTTTTCACACTAGTACTGTTTATCAACACCTTTTTAGTATTTATTCATGGAGTACATTTGAAACATAGCTTACAATCAATGAATTATGCTTTATGCTAGCATCATAAGGCACATGCAATACCTTTAGAATTTAAATTATTATGTTATGCCTTAATGATACTTGTGAGTTGCGACAATCAGGGATGAGGGGACCTAGTTATTTTCTTAAGATTCACTACATTCTTGTTCTTGTAGTTGTTTCAGGAGAATTGTTTTAGATTTGCACATAACCATAACTATGTTGGGGAAAATCTACATGCTTTTATTCGTTTATGAGGCTTCCCTAGACAACTTTATGGAGTCCCATTGAACTCTCATTTTAGTTTGAAATCCTACAATGACATGCTGATATATATATTTTTTTGTGTGGAAAACTTTCTAGTGTGTACTTCACATTTTGTGGTGATGTTCAATGGTGGTGATAGCTTGGGGAGGAACAAGCGCTCGTGCAATGCTTATATCTCCCGGTCAACCAGAGGTTTGAGGTCAATGTTAAGAGAGCATGTAAGATGTACCCCTTTACATTTTAATCTTTTTGTCCAGAGCTTGCACTTGTTTTTTACCATACAAATATTTAGTTTTTTTTATTTTGTTACTTTGATCATTATAAGTGTGTTCTATTTTATTTATATACTGTTAGTTTGTGGCTAAAAAATAGTTTTGCTTCTGATAGAACATGTTAGGCATTTCTTATGTGAAAGTGATAATTTTAATTTTTATAATCAAAATGTTAATTTGATAATCTTTGACTCTATTTTCCCCATTGTACTTGGAACAAATCAAGCTTTGTTTGGTTATGTTGCCTTGTTTGCAGTTAAGATTTACTTAAGTAGTGGTTAAAGTAGATAACTCAAGGATTTGTTGGCCTTCACATTTTCTCAGATCTCTGAATTGAAAAAATTTCTTGCTTGGAGAAAGAAAATAGTGGTGGTGCCATTGTATTATAACCACCTTATTATTTGGCTTATGATGGGCTGATCGCATGAAGAAACACTGGAGATTTCTGGTTCTGGTGATTTGCTCATGACTAGCTCTAGTGTTATATAGCTTTGGGCACTGGTTTGCTGTTATTCCCTAAGTTAGGTAGCATCATAGCTTCATAGCCACCGGAATTAGATTGTGCATTGAGATGCTATTTGGGACTGAATTGGGAGTTGAGTAGAAGCCTTGCCCAAGTTCAACCCGTATAGTTGAACAAGGATCTTATAACTCAACTTTACCTCATGTTGTGGTTACTCAAAGAAAGCTCATGTTGGGTTGTGATTTTCGGGTTAACTGGAGTGTATATTGAAATTACTGATGAGGTTTTGTTCAATTTGTTTGTTAATAGTGCTTTAATTCCTCTTATAAAGCCATAAAATTTATTAATATGTTCTGGACAGCCAGAGGATTGGACCTTTTGTTTTGTTTTTATCATATTTTTGGCTCTATGAATGGGATTGAATCCTTTACGATATAAGCAAAGATCTGATTTCTATATAGTAATATGATTAATATAATAAAACCCGAAACTGAATTCTGTTTTTATGTTACTTAATTGTGCTGTTGGAGTCTATAAACTTGTTAGAAAATCAAGACTAATTTAGTGTCTTCAAGCCTTTATATCAGATAATATGAGAAGATGATAGTCACAGGTTGACCATAATCTAAGTTACAGTATCAAGAGGTAGAAATGGTGCTGATGCCTGCACTGAAAGGCTAATGCTGACAGTGACAGTACACTTATATTTATCTCAGTATGTCTTGTTGCTACTTCAAATTTTTCTTGGATTGATTAAGGTATATTTGGTTCATTTTAATAACACTGAATTAACAACCCACACTGACAGAATTATATTTAATATGGATTTTTCAGCATTGTAACCTGATATTCACTCTTGATAGGCTTCCTGTGACAGAATATGATTGCACACTTGTGCCTGTCATGATAATCATTTTGTTCCAGGAATTTGTAGACCTCTACAGTTAGTGTAAATTATGTACTGCTGAACTGTTATCGTCAAAGAATGTTTTTGTTGAGTTCTACATGTTGTCACTTGCATAGTATTCCTTCTGTAAATTCCTATATGTCCAATGATGTCTAACATCTTATTTTGACTGCAATTAATGTTTTTTAGGATGTTTGTTTCTCTATGCCTCTTTGCCACTCCAAAGTAGAGCAAGTAACTACTGAAGATCTGGTTGAGCTCTCAGAGATCGAGAAGCATAATTTGGGCCAGGTTTATATTGATGCCTTTTAATTTTGTCCTTTCCTCATTTGGCTTTCCTGCATTCATGCTTGGGGTAGACCATTAGATAACTTTCCCTGCAACATGTTGGACACTGGTAGTTGAGACTAGTCACTTCATTTTTCTGCTAAGAAACCTATCCTAGTTTTGCCATGGTCACTGTTGGACTTTATTGACCATTTGATGTATGACAGTTTTTGGCTTGTAAAGAAAACCAAAAGGGCAAGCTTTTGGCAAAGATTTGGTTGGAGCATGGTGATCATGCATGCCAACCCCTCTGAACTTGTCATTTGTTTGAAAGAATTTGGTCTGTCTTATCATTGGGGAAGTATTCTGTATGAGTAGTTGTGTATTAGGGTCTTGCCCAACTACTTTTGATGTTGCTTTTTGTGCATTTTAACTTATTGGGCTTTCTGAATGCAGACTCGGCGCCTGAGTTCCTTGTCTGACATTGATAATAGCTCACAGTCTTTGCTGGTTTTCAGTGGCAATAAGAATGTACATGGTTTGTATGATTTTTTGTTAAATTATAGGTATGTACGAAGTTAATTAAGTTTCTAAAGACAACTTTGTTAGTAACTTGAGTTTTCAGATACTACATTATCAGTGTAAATGAATTGAACTCTCACTTCTACTCTCAATTATTGGTTATCCTGTTGCAGATCTCACTCTTTTTTTTCTTGTGGTTGTCTCCAGATCTTTCTTGACCTCCTTGACTGCTATGGATGTTCCTTTATTATGTTCACCTGTGCCATTTCAGAATGCCGCTCTTTCTGCTCCAGAGGTGTGTGTAAATATGTATACTAGGGTTCCTCAAACAAGAGAGTTTCACATATTATAGGTCTTATTAGAGTTCAAAACATGCTCAAACCACCAAATCTTGGGTTATTCTCTTTGCTAGACTCATGAGTCAGCATATCTGGTAGTTGCCATAAATCAGAGTTTTATTTCATTGAGTCTTTTTTTGGTTGGAGCATAATGCTTGAAAAGATCATTGCTCTTGCAAATATTATTTGTTGTCAAACATCTGCATTGCTGCCTTTATTATATATTGCTAATAACTTGTTGCTAAGTGGTTTTACCTTCTATGGTACTTTAGGGGAGAAGGTTTTTTGCTTGACTTGTATTATCTATTACTTGTAATTGTCTAGAATGTATTAGCACTTGTTATTTTGAGTCAATAAATATTTGTTGCTATTGCTCATTGCTGTGAAACACATTAAATCTCTCTTTCTTTTTTCTCTTTTTTTTTCCAGGTTAGATGCATGGAGTTGAAAAGGGCAGATCATATTGCTGCACCTCCCAAAGGTTCCACTAAAGATGGTGAGTGCGTACAAGGTTCATCTGCTGGTCTCTGCTATACCATTGAAATTAAGGATGCATATCTTCCGCCATGGATTATATGCAGTGTATGTGCAGTTATGGGCTCTGAAGGCAGAAGCTTTGAGGCAAGGTATCATAAAAGATTATCTTTTTTAAAGTGATACTAGCTCTCACATGATTGACATTCTTGAGTTGTTCTTGAGCTATCATTTCTTATAAAATTGCTTTGGTTTTGGGGCATTGGCTCTGTAGGGCCCAGCTATTCTGATAATTGTCTGTCTTTGGAGGCTAATCTGGACAAATAAAATTAATGGTACCAAGGGCAAAACTTGTTTGTGTTTTTAAAGCTAAAATGCTTGGGTCATTATCTGCCTTTTTAAAAGAGATTATGGCTGAAAAAGAGCAAGGCGACTTTCTTTTTGCTGTAAATTGCTCATATAAGTATTATTCTTCTCATATGTTAATTGAGCAAGCATAGATGTAATCATCACTGTAATATTGCTACACTAGTAACTGCTAAATAGGCTACTTATCCAATTAAAAGAGAGTGACATTACCACTGGTCCACTGTCACATTTTAAGCTAAAACTAGCAGTTCTAGTCTTCAATTGTAGTTGGAACAGCTAGAAAGTGCTGCCACTCTTAAATTAGCAAAATTGGACAAGGTAGGTTGAGATCATATCAAGTATATAAGTGGTTCAATTACTTTGTTATGATGATGGATAGTTCAGTTGATTTGCTGGAAGTGTGGGAAGGTATTGATGCAAAAAATGATAGAAGTGGGTTTTTTTCTTTTCTTTTTCGGGAGGTGAATTCATAGAGATATCAAAATGCCTGTGGGAATGGATTTTGCCTGCCCCAAAAGAGATATATAAATATATATATATATATATATATAAAATTTAATATAATATAATTTTTATACATATCCTATACCATTCTCAAAACTCGTCTCTCTCTCTCTCTCACACACACACACATACAGAGTACTCTGACCGCTGCCTCCTTACCTCATTGTGTTGGTGCCACCTCACAATTCATGCTAAGCCATTAGGCTTCACCTGGTTGTTGCATGAATTAATGTATTTATGAGTATCACTTGATTTTGAACTGGAGTACTTTTCCCCCAAAAATGTCTTCCTAGACTACTACACACAGGTGCACCCAATTTGTCCTGAATCTGAGTCTTCATTGTTTTGCAACTGTCACACCATGCTGATAGACTGTGCTACCTCCTGAAGTTTATTTTACAAATTAAATAGAGGTTCATGTGCATTAATAGCAATTGTCATATGTTTTGAAATTACTGGATGATGATTACTGTTATTTAGTACTTACTAGTTTTGGGTGGTTTTTCAGTTTTATAACAGAGCCTACCTCGCTTGGCTTGAATGTAGCCCTCGGAGCAACTTGTGAGAAATCTGATTCTCAAGCTGCAGCAGGCGAAGGCTTGCAAGAAAGTAGCTTTGCTTTTGGTATTCCAGAAGCCATTGTTACTCCTTCCTTGTGCTCAGGTTTATTAAAAGGGTTGAAATATGACAATGGTTCTTATACAGCTTCTCTTTCTCCTATATGACATTCAGCTTTCATGATCCAAAGATACAGCAATCATGTTTTCACAAATTGTTGCTGATTGATTTGATCCTCAAACCCAGATTGTTCCGTTCTTTTTGCATTTTGATTTTGTATAATCTTATGAGTAATATTTCTTGGCTAATGCTTCTATAAAAGTCTTTTATTATCTCATTCTTTTAAAAATATTTTCCCATTTTGGCTAAGTGAAATTTGCCTCACAAATTGGCTGTGTTCATGTTATGTCCCATGTACACGTGGAACCAAAAAGATGCAGCTGTAGCAAATAGTGATGCTGAGATAATGATAATGCCTCAAGTATTAGTTGTTATTTGAATTTAAGTTGTGGATTAGGATGGGGACCACCTGATGATAGGACTCTCGTGGATAGGATTAGATGATAAAGTTATCTTGTGTGATTTGAATCAGTCCAATATGTATTTAAATGCCAGTATGAGAAATAAGAGGCAAATAGAAAATTAACAAAAAAATCTGTTCTCCCTCTAAGTTCAGGAGGCTAGTTACCTTGAATTGACTAATAGATATTTAATTATCCCAGTTCACAACAATTCAGTCTAGCAAAGTTAATTTATAAAGTTCCAAGGTGTTTGTGGTGCCCTGCCCCTTTTATTTAAGATTAGTCAAGAGAATGATATTATCGTAAGTTTATTTTCTTGTTTCTTGTAAATATGCACGCAACTCAAGTACGATTTTTCATTGCTGTTGCTACTTTTGAGTCCTGAACAAATAAGCATTGCAGTTGGGACAAATATTGACAACTTATTGGAGTGACTCAGGTTTGTCATCCTAATGGGAAAAATGATTTTAAGTAGGGTATCTGGAACTTTGAAGTTTGAAGGCCATGTCTGAATAAATATAACCAAATTCCTTTTCTGTTATGCATTCTTTCTCTACCACAAACCCAATCCCCTCTAGAAATAAACAAGAAAAAAAGACCTTGGCCATCCATCACTATCTGAAAATCTTAGTAAGGATGTGGGTGCTGACAAAGAGAGCTGCCGGGGGGAGGGGTATTCATCCAATAACAGTGTCAAAACCATGCTTTGGGCAGTGTTTATTTTATGCCATTTACCTGGATTTCAGGTGCTTGAGGACACCTCATTTTTGGGCACGCCGTACATGTAGTTTGTGATACATATCATATGATAATTGGGATAAATTTGTGGGTATGTCACCCAAGGGTTTGTAAAAGAACTTGAACTTGGCTCAGCCATTGCCAAGGCATGTGATCTTTACTCTTTAGTCAAAAAGCCTCTTAGATTAAACCTGTAGGGATTATTGATCAATTCATACCCTTAAAGAATGTAAGGGATACAGAGTTATCTGCCATTGTGTCAGGGACGGACGCAGGATTTTCAGTTGGGGGGGGTCGGAGATAAGCAAAAAAAAAATTTCATCACGAAGCTTGAAAGCTACGATTGCGCTTTCCACTTTTCTTGAATGTCCCTAGAGGAGGTTGGTGTGGACCCTTTTTAATGTAAGCCCGTCGAATTTCATCACGTTGATTAACATGATATTCCCGTATTTGTTTGCGTGTTCCGGGATCATAATCCAAAGAATCAAGGTCAATTCTTTGAAATTGTGTTTGAGAGATTGGAATATCGACATTTTCCAGAATTGGAACATCGACATTTTCCGGAATTGGAACATCCACATTTTCCGGAATTGGAATAGCAACATTAGTTGTTGGCAATTCCACGTTGACTTCAGAAGAATTTGAAGTTGAACCTTTTCTTTTGAAAAAATCAAGCATTGTAGTTGATTTTTTCATGATCTACAAATAAAATAAGAATCACCATTATTTTCTTAAATTTGTGTAAAAATTTTCTATAATATATGATTTGTTTTTTCTTTTTGTCTATGGTCTACCTTTATTTATGTTTTTGTGTTTGTCTACCTTTATTTATGTATTTGTGTTGTCTGATTGTCTCCCTCTCTCTAACACTGACCCACTAACCCAGACACTAATTGGCCTTACAGGAAAAAAAAAAAAGGTAAAGTTGTCTTTAACTTTACCTTTTGTTTTGTCCGTTGCCCAACCCCCAACCCCACTTGTCTGGCTGTCTCTATTATGCCCAACCACCGGTCAACAAAGAAAAAATTAATTCCTACAACTACAAACTCTGCTCTCTCTCTCAATATCTCTTCTATCTATATAAAGAATCACAAACACAGTTACACAGAGACAGAGTCACAGAGTCACAGCCAAAAAAAAAAAAAAAAAAAAAAAAAAACACCACAGGTAGCAGCCGCAGCCACATCAGTTCAGATCATCAGCAAAAACACAAACAAGCACACAAACAAGCATAGTTCAGTTCAGATTCTCAGCAAAAACACAAACAAACATTTTATATTTATTAAGTTTTGAAGGCTTAAATACCTGTGAGCGGCGGCGGCAAGTGAGTCTTGAGCAACCGGCGACGGCGGCAATCGTCACAGACTCACAGCGACACGGCGTCTCGGGCGACTCACAGCGACACGGCGTCACAGATCAAGATGGGTCTCGGGCCTCTCGGCGTCTCGCTCTCGCAATGGTCACAAACTCACAGGCCACAGCGACATGGTGTGGCGTCGGCGACGGCGGCGGCGTCACGGGATCGGGGTGGGTCTCTCACTCTCTCTCTCGCCTCTGGCTCTCACTTTCCTTTCCTTTCTTTTTTGTTCTATTTTTTCCTTCGTTTTTTTGCTTCTCCAGTTCTCCGTTTGGGTTGGTTTTGGTCCTCTTACTGAGTGAGTTTGTTTTGCTTTGTTTTTTTTTTTTTTTTTTTTTTCATGGGCCATGGGCTGGCCTTCCTTTTCTTTTTTGTTCTTTTTTTTCTTTCGTTTTTTTGCTTCTCTGTTTGGGTTGGTTTAGGACGGCTGAGTTTATTTGTTTGTTTTTTTTTTTTACATGGGTCATGGGCTGGCCGGAATGCAGGGGTTCATAATTTTAGGAGGGGGGCTCCAGCTAAAATTGAGGGGGGGCCCAAACTCTTTTCTTTTTTTTTTAAGAAAATTTTAGCTAGTAAAATTTTTTTTTTTAGGCCCAGGGGGGGCCCGGGCCCCTTTGGCCCCCCTTCTGGGTCCGTCCCTGCATTGTGTAGTTCACCAAATGAATTTCCAATGCAACAAAAATGTTAAGGTGGCTAACCGCTTTTTTTTTGTGAAAAATAATGAAACCTTTCTTATTTACTTCATTCTTTATTCTTGTAAGTTGTAACTATGCATGTGAATAGATAGTACTTAGCAGTTGGCACACATCACAGCTTGATGGGACCATCCAATGCAATGTAGTATTCATTATGATCTCATTTCTATCGATTGAATGGTCACTGTCCTCGGGGTTCTTGATGCTGATGAAAATGGTTGTATAAGAAAGGATTTGTGAGTTTTTATCAAAATGAAAGAAAGGGTACGCAAGCTATGAAAACCAAAAAAGAAAGAAATTTGAGACAGAAAAAAAAAATGAAGAGAGGAAATGAAAGTTGTATTTCATAACACTCAGTTCTGATACCTTATATCTTTATTTATACTAGTACAGATCCTATACAATCCCAGTGAATTCCACCGTGTGATAGAATGTATAATGAGCACCAGCTTCTCTGAATCTAACTGTAAAACAGTTGACTTGGTTACAAATGGCTAACAACTAATAAACTAACTTCACTGCTGCTAACTGATTACGAAACTAGTTCAGTTGCAGTGCTCTGCTGGAGATTGAGTTGTATCGCGTGCTTCAACAAACTTGGGCTTAGCTTTATGATCACTTAAAAGGTTTTCTTTGAAGATTGGGTGATTCAGGTCAAATTTGTTAGGTTCAATAATTAAGCTCGAATTCTCTACTATTTGCTAAGAACAGCAGTACAGCTTGTAGGTTTGTTTTAAAACAAGGGATTGTCAACTGCAGGCTTCTACCAGAAATCGATACAAGAACAGGCACCTCCTTTAAAATGATGGAACCTGTTTCGGTCTCTCACAATTAACTCTCTCTCAAATACCTTTGAGATCACCTTTGTAGCTGTGTGGCAGTCCTCACATACCCTCAAGTTTTTGACTATCCGAATTGGTGACTGAGCTTTAGTCTTCATGATTCCAAATGCAATGGCAAGCTTTTCACTATGCCTGTTAAGAGCACTTTCTTTTTCCTCTTCATCTATGTCAAACAATGCATCAGCAGTATTCCCAGTGTACCCTGCCAACCTTATCTTCCTCAGAATCTCATCCCACATTTCTTCAATCTTCTTTATTTCTGGATGTGTTTTGTCCCCCATGGTGAAGTTATGGATTTTCCCATCCATCTCAATCAGGCTGTAGCCCGGGGGTTTCTTAACTCCTTTCTCCTTCATGATTTTTCTCATGGTTACAACATTCTCCCACTTATTTGCTCGTGCATATATGTTTGATAGTAGCACATAATAGCCGCTGTGTTCTGGCTGCAACTGGATCAAAATCTTGCCCACCCTTTCCCCAATTTCCGCATTTTTGTGAATACGGCAAGCTCCAAGCAATGCTCCCCATATTGGAGCATTAGGCTTCATTGGCATTTCATGGACAAACTTCTCAGCTTCTGCTAGCTTCCCTGCTCGACCTAGAAGGTCAACCATACATCCATAGTGTTCCAATCTAGGCTCAAGCCCGTAATCTCTTCTCATGTTCTCAAATATTTCGAAACCTCTTTCTACCATTCCGCCATGGCTGCAAGCTGACAACACTGCAGTGAATGTTATGTCTCTAGGGGTTAGCCCTGTCTTCACCATTTCTGAGAAGTATTCAAGTGCCCTCTTGGCATAACCATGCATAGCTAATCCAGCAATCAGGGCTGTCCAACTCAACGCGTCCCTTTCTGGTAGTTCCTCAAAAACCTGAATAGCTTTCTCAATACTCCCACATCTTGCGTACAAGTCCACAAGAGCAGTTCCAAGGATTAAATTCATAGTAATGTTATTTCTCACAACATAATCATGAACTCTTTCCCCAAGTTCAAGAGCCCCCAGATGAGCACATGAAGATATCACACTGACCATGACCGTCTCATTTGCCCGTACCCCTTCTGACTGCAAAACTTGAAACAATTCAACAGCCTTCTCAAAATGATTATTCCGAGCATACCCACTTATCATTATGCTCCATGTAACCAAGTTTTTCTCCGGCATTCTATCAAATAATTGACGTGCAGAATGGACGTCCCCGCATTTGTTATAACCTGCAATCATGGAAGTCCAAGAGACAACATCTAAACGATTTATTCTGCGAAAAATGTGGCTTGCTGCCTTAATATCCCCAAATGTAGCATACATATGAACAAGGGAATTTTGTATATAAACATCTAATTGAAAACCATGCTTGATGATGTGACCATGGGCTTGAGTGCCCATAGCTACAGACCCCAATTGAGTACATGACTTGACCAAAAATGGGAATGTTATATTATCAGGCAATAGGTCTAGGCGCTGCAATTGGGTATAAAAATGAAAGGACTTGTGTGGGATTTCACTAGCTGAATAACCCCTTATTAATGCATTGCAGATAAAGAGGTTGGGGTTTTCAATTTGGGAAAAGAGCCTTGTGGCGTAGTCTAGCAAACTACTTGTTTTGAGTGTGCTGTCAATGCAAAAGGCAATCAAACGGCTGGCTGCAAAGACATCAAAGATGATATGGGTTCTTATCATATGACCGTGTATGATCTTCAGGTGGGAAAGGGTGGAGCAGGATTCAAGTAACAATAGCTTGGGATTCTTTAGCTTCAGTGTTTTCAATATTAAGCTGCTACTGCTACCATTCATTTTCTAAAACACTATAACATGTTTCAGTTACAAACACCTCAAATGCCAATGGAGTTGAAAATGCAAAATTGTGAAGTACACGTTTGGAGCTAGTAATTACTAATTATGCCCACATAACATAAATACGAAAGCAGTGAGAGCGTGACAAGCCATTTCTAGGCTCTACCGTGCATTACAAATAGACGTGGCGAAACAGGTGTGTTGGGTCCCGTAAGAAAAGAGTCATTTTAAGTGACTTAGAAACGCATCGGAACAATATAGGTGCGACTTGCGAGTTGGGTTGGATGGTCCAT
Organism: Quercus ilex subsp. ballota; assembly: GCA_032727855.1. Lineage (NCBI taxonomy): Eukaryota > Viridiplantae > Streptophyta > Magnoliopsida > Fagales > Fagaceae > Quercus > Quercus ilex. The sequence goes on along the minus strand of CM064914.1, from coordinate 30,110,758 downwards.
ATTTTTTCCTATAATTTTTTTTAATTTAAAAAATATATATGTATTTACTACTGTAAGTCAAATATTAAATTACTTAGTGTGAAATGCAATGCTTTATTATTATTATTTTTTTAGAAGAAAATGCAATACTTTAAGTTTGAATTTACTGTCCATTCGTTAATGGTACACCAACTACTATTAAAGATAGAGTATTTAATAGTGGAAAGTCAAACAACATATCACTACCCAACCTTTCAAGAGTGAAACAAATTTTTAGTGAAAATCTATATCTATATCTATATTTATATTATCATCATATACTATATTTAAGAACAAACAACTTATTCTTGTGGTTCTTGCTACTTCATTTTTATATACATGGTAACCCAATGGATTGGTGGATTTTTTTGGATTTACACGGTTTTGCACTTATGAAATATATATATATATATATATATGTATGTATATGAGTTAGGCTTATGTTTAGTGACCAGTTCCACTAGACACGTTAAAATGCGGCATGTCTAGTTTTGGACATGTGTCCATATCCTAGCGTGTCCAGTAGAACTGGCCACTTGACAGAAGCCTCTCCCTATATTTTTTATATAAAAATAAAATAGAATTTATCAAATTTCTTTTCACATATTGTTACTTTTTTTTGGATATACACGTCACTAAAAAAGGGAAAAAAAGAAGAAAAAAAAGTCCAATATAGCTAAATGACATAGAAACATACATTTGTTTCTCAAAAAAAAATAAAGAAGAAGAAGATAGAAACGTACACCAACTTTTTTTTGATATCGTTTAGGGAAGAGAATGCAATATCTAATATTTAACTTAAAATTCTTAAATTAATTAAAAATTAAAAATTTATCACAATTTTAAATTCTACATGGAACTCTTCTAATAAGATTATATACCTCATAACTTTTAGGGGTGAGCAAATAGCTTATGTTGTAACTTTTAAAAGTTTTAATGGCCCTCAGCTTACAATGTTACAAGCACCAGGCAGGTAAGTTCATGGTTCAGCAGAGGTAAAAACTTTGTGTTATAACTTGTACCCACGCCTAGTTAACAGTTCGGTTTGGATCTCAGGATTTCGGTTAAGTTTATGTTGGAGTTCGGAGCATTCGAAGTTCATGGATTGGCCAGTGTGTATCTTATGTATCCGTTTTATAGAGTACGGCCCCATATACTTCTGAGTGCCAGGGCTTTATAGGACGGACGCATAAGATGCTGTTTAGGGGTGTGCAGAAAATTCACCGACTTGCTAAACCCGACCCGACCCAACCTGACCCGTCGGGTTGGGTCGGTTTTTAAGGTTTGGTGGGTTGGGTTGGGTCACAAAAATTTTTTTATAGCGGGTTGGGTTGGGTGTGGGTTCTAGAATTACAAACCCGCCAAACCCGACCCGACCCACCCATATTTAATATATATTTAAAATATATTATATATTTAATAATTTTTTTTAAATCAGCTGTAAATTTAATATATACTAATAATAATATATTTAATATATACTAATAATAATATTATATACTATAAGTGCTTATATATAATATATTATATATATATATATAAAATATATACTAATAATAATATTATATATTTTAAAAAATATATAATATATACTAATAATAATATATTTAATAAATTTAATAATAATAATAATAATAAAAATTTGTCAAACCCATGGGTTCAACCCGACCCAACCCGACCCATGTAGGTTGGGTTGGGTTGAATTGTTTTTGACCCACCATGGTGGGTTGGGTCAAAAAATCCCCTCAACTCGACTCAACCCGACCCATGCATACCCCTAATGCTGTCTAACGCCTAAGGTGTTCATTTTTTAATGGGTAAACCCTTTTATAAAAAGGTCACACTTCATTATAAATTGTATAGTGATGTTAGCGGTATTATAAATTGTAAAGTGATGTTAGCGGTATTACAAATCTTACTATATGCGCTTACAAATTGATGTGTCGTCAATTATGAGAAAAAAAAAAAATCAAATATTCATTTATTAAGTGATTGAAGCTAGGGCTAAACCAAGCATACCAAGCAGTAGATCTCGAAGCTCTGGCAGCTATTCTAGCCCTGGAATTTGCTGCAAAAATTGGCTTGGACAGAATTGTGGTGGAGGGGAATTCGAAACTAATTACTGATGCTTTGGACAATAAAGAAACAGGTTTGGCAGTGTATGGTTTGCTTGTTGAGGATGCGTGTGTTTTTAAAAGTAATTTTTCTGGATTATCCTACTCTCATGTTAAGAGGGAGGATAACAAAGTAGCTCATTGTTTGGACAAGTTAGTGGCTAATTTTACAGATTGTGAGTGTTTGGATGGAGGATATTCCACCATCAGTTTTTTCTTTTGTTCAGACTGATCTAGCCTCTTTTTCAAAATAAAGATAGCTGTTTCCTTTCTCAAAAAAAGAAAAAGAAAAAAAAGAAGGTGATTGAAGCTCACTAATCACATTAATTACTATATCAATTTGTATGTTTATGTAGTAAAATCTGTACTACTTTTAGCATTTTATGGAATTATATGATAATAAAGTGGTTTAAAAAATTAAAAAAAATTGTACTCTATTTTTCTTACCTCCAAAAATGTTTCTAATATATTAAACCAATAGAAACTCAAACCAATTGAAAATCATAAATTGTTTGAGGAAAAAGAAGAAGTTTTGAGACATTGATTTTAATTTGTAAACCAATATTCTATATGGTAAATTGTCAATATTAACACCAAAACCAAAATTGATAACGATGTATTACTTTATCCAAGATAAAATAAATCTCCTTTTCTAAAAGAATAATAAAATTTCTTCTTCTTTTTTGTTAAATTTTATATTCTAACCATTATATTTGAATCTCTATATAAAATTTATTTAATTTGCTTAGTATTAACTCATCAAATCAACATATCATTCACTGTATGAAATTTATTTAATTTGGTTAGTATTGATTCATCAAAATATTTGTTTAATTCATCAAATTAACCTTGATTTTGTTAGTACTAAATTTAATTGATATTAAGTCTAAAAGACCCCATTCATTCAAATTTATTGCCTTAGATGCCCAACTATATCAAGCCGGGCAGTTTTATTACTCCCATGCTGTCGCCTGGCCTTTGAACCATAAGGGCAATCAATGTTTTCCATTATGCATTAGCTTCTGGGAACACTGCTTTTAACTGCAATTTATAAATCATTCATTCCTCATAAAACAGATATTTATAATTCTTTCATTATTGATTTAAGAAATGAATTTTTTTTTTCCGTAGGGGTTAAAATCCTTTAATAAAACTTCTAAGCTCAATAGTATGAAATGAGTTTATTTTCCTAGGGATTAAGATCCTTTAAAACTTCTAGGATGTCTTTGTTGTGGAATTCTTAAAATGCTATGCTTATCCATTCATTGAAAAATAAGTGAATTGAATTTTTTCATGTCATCAAAATAGAACCAATCAATGTTTATTAAAATGTTGATGTAGCAGAATCCAATCCACTTGTTTCACAACAGATGAATAGGATTTGTAGAATTCCCTGGTGGAGTTACCTCTTAATATGTTTATCACTTGCATTAAAACATAAACAAATTGTGAAGCACGGTGCATGACTACTGTAAAAAAAAAATACTGATGTAAATTGATGTCTATCAAAAAATCAATGTCAAAATTGTTTAAATGGTACACCTCTCAGAAAGCTTGAAGCAGATACAAAAACTGTTTCACTCCAAAAAATCAGCTATCATTCCAGAGTATTAGTCTGGTTTTGTGGCCTTCATATGTGTCTGCCTAGAAAGAAAACTTGAAAGCACCCACCTTGGAATCTGTAACTGAATCCCAGAAGGACTGTTTCTGCTGTGCCTTTTTCTCCTCTGCTTTTTGAACCAACTGGTCTATAGTCCCAGGGAAAGAAGTTTCTATAGCATTCTTAAACTTATCATGCAAATTCACCCGATCTCTTGTTCCAGATACTAGTGCGTTTGCGTTCGGGCGCTTAAGAAAATCCAAAACATTCAACAAATTTCTCCTGCCACATATAAACCATAGATCCATAAATAATTTTAATATAGTTAATAGGAAAATTATACTGCCTATTTTGAAATAATTAGAAGAGTAATGTCATTAGATCACTGGTATAAGTTACTCCAGTTCTTCAATGCATTTCAATTAAATTTTCAGGAGGTGAAAAAGCCCAGGTTAATATGAAGTAGTACAGGCATGGTTGTTAAATTGGTGTAAGGGCGTAAGGCAGCCTACTATGATCTCTCCCGAACCCCGTAAAAGTGGGAGCTTTGTTCATTGAGTATAGCCTTTTTTTTAGTAAAGGCATGGTTGTTGAATTACTGCTCTAACTGGAGAGAAAAGAATTTCTATCTACAGATGAAACAAAATTAAGGAGAAAGGGCAGTATCCCTAAGGCACTGATAAAAGCCAAAAGCCTAGCTGATGTAAAACTAAAGCAGTAACGCACTGATATTAGCCTAGCTGATGTAAAACTAAAGCAATAAGGCATACATTTCATGATCGCTTACATTTCTTCATTGCTATATTTTCATCCATGACTACTGTGAATATGCCACCTGGGCAACCACACAAGGGTTAACTCAGACCACAAGATGATGCGAATGGACCGTTGGCTTTGCAAATTTGTCTTATCCACCAAAAAAAAAGGCACTAGGGGAAACAAAAACATTTACTGACCCCTGATTATTGTCTGCACTCCAAGCTAAATTCCACTCCACTTCCTACCTGTTGCCACCCTTGCTTGGCCCCTTATCCAAGGGGTGGTTAAGTAACAAAGGCATACTGTCCACTCATATGACCATGACTGTACCATCATTTTTTTAAAATTACCAATGCATCCTGTGGGTTTTGAACCCAGGACCTCATCCCCCACCTTACTCTTACAATAGAAGGAGATGCCATTTGAGCTAGAGCTCATAGGCCTATCACATCAACCTTTTTTTTTTTTGATAAGTACCTATCCCATCAACTTGAGAAATATTTCAAGATAAAAGGCTTTGTTATTTAAAAAGGTTGTTCATAAGGATCTCATAATATTCCATGATTTCGTCATCTATTCCACTTTTACCGGACACCTAGGCTTGATATGGGTATCATAACATTAGATAAATACATTTGGGATGGCTCAGTTGCATCTAAACTATAATCTCACATCTCATTGCTCATTGCTCATTGCTCAAAACAGTGAGCTAAGTGCTCCTTGAGGTACATGAGAACATTACAATGATACAATCATTTTTCTTCATTTTTTTAATTTGAAAGTTACACATGCATCCAATGAGTTTTAAACCTAAACGTCACCATCCACCCATTTTTGTGGGAGGAGAAAGTGTCATTTAAGTCAGAACCCAACCACAACTACATTACAATCAAATATTAACTTCACCAAAGTTTGTTTGAGGAAATATAATGGCCTTGCACCCAGCCTAAATGGTCCTTGAGCTTCTTCTCCATCAACTTACTTCCTTAAACACCCACTGAATATGTTGCCCCATTAGGTACTTCAAATTTCAACAAAAAATATTATCAACACCATTCATCTTAAAAGTAGTTCCTTTTGAGTTGTTTACACTATGATCTAAGTTTTGCATAGAGCCAATACCAGAAGCAATTGTCCAAAAGAAGTCCCTGAATTTAAATCATCAAAAACAAAATATTCATTTGAAACATGACCACTTATAATGAGCAAAGTTTCAGACTCTTGATGGGAACAAGGAAATCACCTTTGTTTCCTTGACTTGCAAAGCACTCCTACTTTTTGTCTCTTAATAGACCCATATTTACAACAACAGAATTACAAGCAAATGCTTAAGAAATTGGCTCAATTATTTAAGGGGCAAATTGACTATAGTTTGCTGTAGTTATTGAACAAACAGGCATAAGAAACGTTTTGTGCTATCAACTTTGGCCAGTAAATTATTAAGACTTTTTTCTAGGTAAATCGGTTGAGTGGATTTGACCCCTGGACATGTCCCTCCACTTGGGAGGGACGTATGAGTTGGCCTAATGGTAATTGACTCATTGGCAAGTAAATCATTAAGAAGAGGACGTAGCAAAGGCCAGTTGTTATTTATTTATTTATTTTTTAATATTATTATTTTAATAAAAGTAAAGGTCAGTTCTTAAAGACTTAAAAACATTGTTCAACACAGTTGCCGGTTAACAAAGGCAATCTCAACATGCAGGTAATGGATGTTTTAAGCCATGAAACAAATAAACATTGTAAGGATCATACCTGCTAACAAAATTCTGTGTAATGGCAATGGATTCCTCAAGGTTGATCACCAAATGCCACCATCCATTAGGCACAAAGATCACCTCCCCAGCCTTGCAGATGCACTCAATAGGTTTCTTTTCCCAATTTTTTGTTGCACCATAGAAGTTCATGAACCACTCAATAATTGATACAGGACATGCCACCTCTGCACCATCCGGGCTTGGATGCACCCCTGGGGGAACCACATCAGGAGGAAACAAGATCCACTTCTTGGACCCCCTGATCACTGCATTCCAAGCAGATGTTGAATTAGGGTCGATATGGAATGATGAACCAGACCCAGCTGGTCCCATTATAATCCACCTATAATCCGGCCTCTCATTGCCCAAAACACCAAACAAGTCCTCCCTAAAGTACACCGGAACTTCATATTCCGAACCCAATTTTGGAACTTTTTCTGCAAATTTTGGGTCAAACAAATACAATGGCCTTTCCTCCCTCACCTGATCCGAGTACCTAAAGTACTCCTGAAGCTTCATATCCACCGGCCCAACTGCAAACTGAACATCACCACACAATTGAAGCAAATAATCTCTATCCCAATTTTGCAATGCAACCCAATTATCCAAACACCCTTCCAACAACACTGGTTTATTCGGTTCCTCAAAGTTCAACACGAAATCCTCCACCGAAATTCCCTTCCTTCGTATAATATTATCCCTTTGAAGCCATTCAGGTTTCATTTCCAGATTAGCACAGAGCCAACTCTGAAATAAATAATCAGAATAAAAATCTCTCACTCTCAAACCCGAAACACCAACACTTGAAACATCAAATGAAGGGTAACAAGCCGCAACATAAGTAGATTTCCAAGACCCATTATATAAAAACCCAGAATTCAGATTTTCCAATACAAGGTTCCTCCAAAGAGGTTCGTGGTTAGTGAAAACATAGAAAGATTTGCTAACAGTGGCCAAGACCCCCAAGTGGGTCCCACCCAAGAGTCCTAAAATGTCAAGAACAAGCTCATCAGTGAGGGTTTGGAGGTTACCTAAGCCAGTGCTTCTGGAGTTGATAGAACCCGGGTTGATATACAGATTGCCCAGTGGTTGAACCCCATGAGTGTGTGAAGGAGCAGCTGAGGTCTTGAGGTTGAAACCTTCTTCACAATCTTCTTCTTCTTCTTCTTCTTCTTCTTCTTCATAGTTGTGTTTTTTGGAAACAAGTGTGTTTGAGTTCTTGTTCTTGTTTTTGCTTTTGTTCTTTTTTCTCTTCTTGTTTATGGTTTGAGATAATAAGCTCTTGTAGCTTAGCATTGTCCGAGTTTTTTGTGTGGCGCTGTGGGTTCTGGTGTACAAATGCCAAGGGTTTAGGCGTTTAGCATTTGATTTGGTGGGTGAAAACAGAAACAGGCGTTTCTCTCGGTGTTTTGAGTAACGGTTTCGAGTTTCGACGCAAAAGTGAAACACGTTTCGTTGTGTTTTTTGGGCTGGGCTTTCGTATGGGCTAGCCAACAAGACCAGTCAAAAAGCCCGAGAGACTTGTCGTTTGTAGCACAACCGAGGATTGGTGGGTTATATACTTATGTATTTTGCCTGTTTGATTTGATACCCCTATTTTTCAGTAGTTTTAATGCTTTACCAAACGGGCATTGAAACAGGTGGCCACCTTGCCAAGATGACCAAGTTCACCTCATGTCTCTCCATTGGTCAAATTATATACTCATATCTATTCTTTTTTTTTGGATATCCATATCTATTATTTTTTAATTCTTTCCTAAGTAAATTTTTCATTAAAGGACACAAAAAGAAAAAGAAAAGTTAGATAGAGGAACAGGACAACAAAGTAGGAGATTTATCTGCATCTCTATCTCGAGGACAATAGCAAAAGTCTGGAATTATTACTAAAAAAAAAAAAAAAGCAAAAGTTTGGAATGACTAAGACGTGGATCAATCGCAAAATATTACCAAAAAAAAAAAAAAAAGAGCCCATCCAGCAACATTATGTGTAGGGGTGTAACTAGAAATTTTTGGTTGGAGCCGAGATAACACTATCATATTGATTTGCAATTTAAAAAAAATTCAAAATATGACATATATATGTACATACATGTTTTCTTGCATTAGTTTTAGAAAAAAAATATTAAATCTAACAAAACGTAGACTATATTTACAAAAAAATAATATTGATAGAAATTAAATATAATAAAGTCACTATAAGCAACCATAAAATAAATAGCATTTAAATTCAACCAAATTAGACTATTATGGCCAAAAATAAATTCAAAATCAATTTCATGCCTCTCAAATAAATTGAAATTGAACTAGAGAAGAAGATCATAAATCATAAGATAAATAAATAGGAATCAAACTAAAATATCAATAAAAAAAAGAAGAAGAATTTTGTACCTCTCAATATTTTCTTAGCTTCAAATAAGAAAACTCTTTCTTAAGGAAGGGAGAGAAGCCAATTAAAATGTGATTACGTGAGAGTATCATAAGGAAGAATTAATGAAGAGAAATTGAAGAGAGAGCAATGGGTGATGAGGAAAGTCTTTTGGGTGGCTATAAACTGAAAGGGGATATTGTAATAGTTTTGGGAAAGTGCAAAACTTAAGTATAATACTTAAGTGTAGTACATTGGATTCCTCAATTAAATTTAAACACTAGTTTTCCATGACCAATAAAATACAAAAAATGTTATCATTTTTAAGGGCAATTAAATTCAATTCAATGAGTTTTTATTTTATTTTAATAACAAGGTATAATTTTTTTTTTAAGACAAAATAACAAGTACATCAGCATCTAAAGCTGCAGAAAACAAAGGAATTTCTTCTATCCATACAATAATATCCTCATTGCCTACCTAGCATAAGAAGATAATAGTTGGGCTACTCTATTAACAAACTTAACAAGGGACTATACTAAAACTCCAAGACCCACACATGGATAGGAGAGTGTGGACTAAGATGCTCATTAGCTCAAAACTTATCTTAAATTTGCTGCCTAACACTAGTTCCTACTAATAATCTAATACTGTACCCTACTAGTCTCTCTACTCTCTAATGATAATTCTCACACTAGTACAACATAGGTCCTTGAATAGATATGAGATGTAGTGGGATAGGTCTTTGGCTCATCCCAGAGTTAGGCTAAAGATGTTTAGAGGCCCATTCTAGAGAATACGCTTGGCCTGAGGATGAGCAAGCTATGAAAAGGCCCGATGCTCGAACCCATGGTCCCATATGAAGATTAACATGTACTCGAGCACTTAACTTGACTTTAGGCACAAGTTACCAAACAATCCCCCAACGTCAGAAGGATGGGTCCCATTGCTGATAACCGATTTGACAAGCGGAAACAATGTCACAGACCTAAATAGCCACTTGAACCCTTGATTTGGTAGGTCCCATACACTGGAGAGATTCATGAGGACTCCACCAACGAGAGAGTATAAAAGGAAAAGGAGGTCAAGGTGAAAGGGGTTGAAAAAATTGGGGTGTGAAACATGAGAGAAAGGAGAGACTAAAACACCAGGGGATTGAAACCCAGCTCAGGACATAAAAGTGTGAGCTCAGCAAGAGGATAATATCCTCAACTCAACCTCTAGAGAACCAGCAAGGATTAACTTAAAGGCCCGATCTATTACAGCAGCCACCTATTTTTGGGATCTCCCATTGTGGGCAAGAACATCACCAGATAACAAATAAATTGAGAGTCTAGGCCCAAATAACCAGTTATTTTTGGCCTCCCTACTACAAGAGATATGGTCTCACTTAAGAAAAAAAATTGAGTGATATGGTTGACATACTTAGAGGAGGAAAGGAAAAGTCAAAATATGAAAAGTGGGGATTTGGGATGGCGAATTTTTATGGCTAACATATTAGAGGAGGGGCTAAGCTTTTCTTACAGGGGGCTAGCTCTTAAATGATAAGGTCTGAGACTTACTTCTTCATACTATTATAAAGGTTTTAAATTTTTTGGCAGGGCCATGATTATGCGCAACAAAATTGGATTCTCTAAAGTATGATTTACATTCCAACCTAAAAAATATGTGAAGATACTTCTAGCTTCCTTAATCAGGTGCTCAATGGACCAATATGATAACATTTAGAGCATCTCCTTCCCGAACCAAAAATTTATGTTGGATGCTGTTAACGTGTATCGTGTTGTGGACTTTAGGCCCAACTAGATTACTTGTATAACACACATTCTTGTACTACACTCTTATTTGTATTGCACTCATATGCCTCATATATAAAGGCACTTGTGTATATTTTTTTAGTGAGAAATACAATACAATTATTCAGTATTTCTAACATGTTATCAGAGCCACCTTCTTGTGGCCATGGTTTTCTGTCCTTGCGGTATATTTAAGAGCAATCTTTGTCTTCCTCGGTGTTTTTTTTGCTGTGTTCATCTTCTTTGGCTTCCTACTGTTACCGTCAAAACTCTCCGGTATAGTCATGCCACCGTTAGAAGTCGCATCAACACTGCAAGACCATTGCCTTCCTCAAACTACTGTCACAGAGCCAAACTTCATTCAAAGGATTTTTTCAACCTTATCAAATCTCAAGATTTCATCAAACTTCCATCTTGATTTTGAGAGGGGATGTTAGAGATATATTAGCCCATTAGCATAAGCCCAAGCTTAATTCTACTTTGTGTGTAAGCCAAGTCTCCTATTTGTATTAGAATTCTATTAGTTTAGGGTTTAGTCTACTATATCTACACATGTTATGATTCATTGTAACACATGATTTGTACTACATTATAATATATTATTGATGTAGCCCTTTAGGGTTTTCTTCGTGGATGTAGGCCGTTAGGCTGAACCACATAACTCTGTTTGTTATTGTGTTTTATACTTTGTGCTTTCGCTTCTGCATCCATACTAGCATATTCAACATGGTGTATCAATGCTAATATCACCTTTGACGTGCACTTTATGGCCTTAAACAAGCTCCACGAGCTTTGTTTGCCAAATTCAGTTCTACTATTTCTCGCTTGGGTTACATGGCCAGTCATTATGATTCTACCTTATATCTTCGTTGCATTAACAAAGGCATTATTTTACTTCTCCTATATGTGGATGATATGATCATAACTGGTGATGACCTCAGTGGCATTCAAGAACTCAAGGATTTTCTTAGTTAGCAGTTTGAGATGAAAGATCTTGGACATCTCAGCTACTTCTTGGGTCTTGAAATCATTCATTCTACAGATGGACTTTATATTACTCAAGCCAAGTATGCTTTTGAACTCTTGTCTCGAGCTGGACTCACTGATAGCAAAACTGTTAACACTCCAGTTGAGCTTAATGCGCATCTGACTCCCTTAAGGGGGAAACCATTGTCTAATCCCTCTCTTTACAGACGCTTGGTTGGTGGCCTAGTTTATCTCACTGTCACTCGTCCAGACATTTCTTATGCTGTTCACCAGGTGAGCCAGTATCTGTCTGCTCCATGATCGACTCATTATGCTGCTGTTCTCCGCATTCTTCGACACCTAAAGGGCACTCTATTCCATGGTCTTTTTTACTCTGCTCAATCTCCTCTAATTCTCCGTGCATATTCTGATGCTGATTGGGCAGGAGATCCCACTGACCGCAGGTTCACTACTGGTTATTGCTTTCTTCTTAGTTCTTCTCTGATTTCTTGGCAAAGTAAGAAACAAACTCATGTGGCTCGCTCCAATACTGAAGCAGAATATCGTGCCCTTGCTGATACCACATCTGAACTCCTTTGGCTACGATGGCTTCTCAAAGACTTAGGTGTGTCTACATCCTCTACTACTCCTCTTTATTGTGACAATCAGAGTGCCATTCATATTGCTCACAATGATGTTTTCCATGAACGGACTAAACACATCAAGATCGATTGTCATTTTATCCGTTATCATCTTGTCCATGGTGCTCTCAAGCTGATCTTAGTCTCCTCTAAAGATCAACTTGCAAATATCTTCACCAAGTCACATCCTAAGGGACGCTTTCGTACTTTGGTTGACAACCTCAAGTTGGTCTCACATCCACCTTGAGTTTAAGGGGGGCTGTTAACGTGTATAGTGTTGTGGGCTTTAGGCCTAACTAGATTATTTGTATAACACACATTCTTGTACTACACTCTTACTTGTATTGTACTCATATGCCTCCTATATAAAGGCACTCGTGTATATTCTTTCAGTGAGAAATACAATACAATTATTCTGTATTTCTAACAGATGCCACACATGCTTTAGCTCTAAAAGGGTTTTTATCCTTTATAATACAAGCTACATTTGCTTATGGGAAGCATAACATATACTCTTCTAAGTTTATGAAAATATTTAAAATAAGGTTTTGTGATCTAGTGCCTCAATTAAATGCTGTACATGTTACATAATCATATTGAAATTCTATCTAGCCTTGAGCTGGAGAAATTGAAATTCTATCATTTTAACCTTTTGTAGTCAGTCTGGGTGTGCATTATTTTCACGAAATTTGAACTTTACTAAATGAAAATTTTATTCAATTTTCGCTTAGCCTTTGTGGTTCAAGGCTAGGAATTTCAACCAGCAATTGATAAGGTTTTTGGTTTAGCTAATTTCTTAATTAAAAACTCAGTTTTCATCACCCAAAAGAGAGAAAAAGAAGAAGAAGAAGAAGAAGAAGAAGAAGAGAAGGGAGGAGAGAGAGAGAGAGAGAGAGAGAGAGAGAGATATGAAGAAAGAGAAAATGTAAAATAATAGAAGAAAGAGATAGTCAAATAAATTTTTAATATTTTTTTTATGGGTAAGACTTAGGTATAGTATTTAGGTGCTGTTCCTTAGGTTTCCCTTTTAAAATTTTGCAATGTGGATTTTTTCTCATGGGATGAAAGTGTATTTTTTAATTAAGTAACTACATGACTAAATTATAAGAGGAGAACTTAAGGAACATCACCTAAGGTACTGTACCTAAGTTTTTTTTTTTTTTTTTTTTAATAACTTTGTTGCTACAGTAAACTGCTATAGATGGCACATGATAGTTTATTGTATCTAGATAGTAAAATTTTTTAGATTTAACAACTTTGATATGGTGAGTTTTTGAGTGTTTTTGGTGTTAAAATAGCAATTTAGCTCTGATATGAATGCTCTTAATGGGGTAAGTGGACAGTATTGTGCTATAGCTAATTGGCTGTAATACCTTTTACTTCAAGCCATCCATATCTATTTTCCCACATTGAAAACAGCCTTTGCTTTTGGTGTGCATCCCTGCCGTTCTTGGTCTTAATTAAAAGACCTTAAAAACTTTAATCGATTAGACCCACATCGTATAAGAAACAGGAGAGGGAAGTCAAACAGGGAAATAAAAGACCATGTCAGGCCACTGAAAATTTCATACCTTTCTCGGCCTTTTGGCTAAGATCAAGTGTAGTATCTGTTCTTATCAGTTTAATATCTGATATGTGGGTCATCGGCCCACACGATATTAAATTTATTTCTTGAGGGGGAGAGCCCATCACAGTAGCTTGCTATTGGGGCTCTTAAGCGTCGCCCATGCGTTGCACTGCTGCGCGGGCCTGGCGCACCCCACCAATTCAAGTCTTAATATTTATGAAGTGAGTAGGCCGTAATGAACTTTTAGAGGTTCATCTTAATTATAACGATAAATTCTCTCTTCGATACACTGTTTGGCTTAGTCAATAATTTTAAGGCTCAGATACAGTTGGGGTTTCATGATAATTACCATATCTTTTGTTTATTTCATTTAGGTAAAAATATTATTTTGGTCAAATTGGTCTTTACATTTTTGTAACAATTAATTTGGTAATTGTTATTTTTAACTTAAATTCAATATGGTCTCTATGGTTAACTCATTAACGGAAAATGTCTATGTGGTTAACAATGTCCTTTGTTGGCATACATGTGAAAAAAAAAAAATTATAAAATCAAATAATTAACATTTAAAAGGCCACATAAGCATTTCAATAACAACAAAAAAGCCATGTCAGACCAAAAACTCTTTTGGAAAAATTAATTTAAAAAAAAATAAAGAAAAAAAATTTTTTCTTTAAAAAAAATCTTCAATTTCTTTAATTTTCTTGTGTATTCTTGCACTTTCTTAGCTACCAAACACAGCCAACAATACACCAATCTGAAAATCCCTACCAAAATAAAATCTCCTCTCTTTGACTAAACCTTGACCTCCATGGCCATTCCCTTCGTTTCTCACCGTGAAGCTCTCTCAGCAAACCTCTCTTTCTCTCTCACTCTAAAGCTCTCTCTATCTCACTTTCTCTTACGCTCTCACTCACCCCAGACCTCTAATCAGGCCTCCATGGTTGATAAGATTTTAGTAACTTTTGAAGAAATGGATTGAATTGAGTAAACTAGAGGAGAGGTAGAACATTAGAGAATTGGGTTTCTTAGGATAGTAGAGATAGATGAGAGTTAGAGATGAGGATTAGAGAGAAGCTAGTGAAAGCTCTTTAATATGATGAATAGTATTCCAACTCAAAATTGAAAGTTCATTTGTATGATATAATGATAAAGTAGACTAACATTTGTTGCAGGAATTTTCAGGAAACCTTTGACTTTTGTGGGTAGAGTCACTGCAAACCCTCACGAGAGTAAACTCGTCCACTAGGGTGACCTAGGGGTTCAAAGACTTGTTGCACATGGGAAGTGCAGTCGTGTAGCCTACGAAAGTGGCTTGTATTTTAGTTTTAATTTTTCACTTTTAGTAGACATGGGTGCTTTGTGGATTGCTAGGGACTAGCAAGATTTAAGTTGGGGGGGGGTGTGATAACGCCTTAAAATGTATACTTGTTATATATTTATGTGGGCGTTATCTCCTTAATACTATGCTTAATTTGTATAATTAAGCCATGATTTACATTAGTCCCTATTATTTATCTTTACATAATTTCTTGAATAAGATGTCATTAATTGTGTGTAATTTTCTACTTTCAGGAAATCATGTGAGAAAGATGAGTTTACAGGAATTTGTGAGAGAATGGAGGCCAAACTAGAATTAAAGTGGAGCTAAAGGACAATGCTTAAATGTCTAAGGAGGTGCAGCTGGAGTGCTTGGATCGTCTATCATGATTGGAAGCTTCAAATAAGGAAAGAAATCAAAGAGGCAGAATCTGAAAAAGAAAAATCTGATTTGAGCACTGATCAGTATTTTGGGCGTATCTCTCTCCTCAAAAATCCAATTGACACAAGGCCAGATGGGTTGGAACCGTGACTTAAATATCTACAACTTTCCAGTTTTGATTTTTTTGAAATTCTCAAATTTTGAAGGCCGAAATTAACTCAAAAGTTACGGCTGTAAACCTGGACGGAAATTTAAAATAGTAAAAGTTTTATTTTCTTTGGACACTTTTTACGCTAGGGTTTGGAAGGGAGGCTGGGTAGAACGAATTTTGGAGAGAAAACCTTGTATTTTTTCTTTCTCTAATGGCAGCCTAAACTCTTTGCTAGGGCTTGGGGTTATGTTTCTTCTATACGGTATGAATATTCATGAATGTGACTCTCTCTAAGATTTTAGACAATAACATATTTGATTGTTCAACTAGATTTCTTTTGATGTATTAGTTCTTCCATACTTTTAATAAGTTCAATAATCTTTTTCTTATTGTTTAGATGAATTTCTAATAGTTTCAAATAGAAATCATGTTTTAAAGTGAATGTGTTTTTCTGAAAACTTTTCTAACCGCATTATTAATCGAGGTTATCATGCGTTCTTAAATAGTCTCAGTTCAATCGAATCATAAGTTTTTAATTGTATAAGAACAATCAATTATGAAATATATATTTTCTTAGATCACAAAGAATTTCATATTGATATAGGGAAACACCCCGATGCCCTAGTATTTACATTATTGAATTAAATCTGTTTTTATTATTATTCTTGTTAACAATCACCTAGCAAAAGTACTTTTCTTCTTCACCCAAAATTTTGTTTAATTACATTGTCTTTGAATTTACCCTACTCCTTGTGGTTTGACCTCGGTACTTTGAGAATTATATTGTTACGATCTCCTACACTTGGGAGTGAGCAAGCAATTTTGGCGTCGTTGCCGGGGAGTTGCTGCGTGTTCAGAGGCAATTTTTGGGAGCAAAGAACAACTAGTGGAAATTCTTCTATTGGTAACTTCGTTCCATTTTTTCCCTTATTTTGTTTTTATTTTTTTGTTTGTTTTTAATTTATTTTATTTGATTGACATTCATTGTTGCATGAGCATTTGGGTTAGAAACAAGAGAGGCAGATTAGAAAATTTTGAAACTTACTTTGGTAATCTTTTTGACATACCTTTGCCTTCACCTTCTTCATCAATCATGGGTGATGAAACACATAATAATCATTAGGAGAATAGAAGAACTTTGTATGAACTGTTGCATCCCACACAAAATTATGTTCCTTCATGTATCATGTTTCCTCCTAATGCACCACATGTAGAACTGAAACAAGGTTTATTAGCAATACTTCCTGACTTTAGGGGACAAGAAAATGAAAATCCTTATGTCCATGTTAGAGCTTTTGAAGAGGTAATTAGTAGTTTCTATGTACAAAATGTTATTGAGACTGCTAAGTTACGTTTCTTTCATTTTTCTCTTAAGGATAAGGCAAGAAGTTGGCTTTACACCTTGAAACCTAGGTCTATAGGTAGTTGGGGGGAGATGGCCAAAGAGTTTTTTAAGAAACACTTTCCTCCCCACAAAGTCCAGCAAGTAAAAAGAAGGATAGCTAGTTTTGTCCAAGGAGAAAATGAGACCTTATACCAAGCTTGGGAAAGGTACAAAGATCTTTTCAATTTCTGCCTAACTCATGGGTATGAAGATTGGAGATTAGTTAGCTATTTTTATGAAGGACTTACACCTAGGGACCGACAGTTTGTTCAACTCTCATGCGGAGGGGACTTTTTACAAAAAGAACCCGAAGATGCAATGGATTATCTTGATGAGATAGCTAAAAACTCTAACACATGGGTTGGACCTAGCCCTATGGACTCCACTAATAGGACTAGAACTAACACTATCACTTCTAGTGGAAGTGTTTTCAAGTTGAGGGAAGATGATAACATGAGTGCAAAAATCAGCATGTTAACTAAAGAAATTGAGGCACTCAAAATGAAAGGAAGTAAGAGTGTTAGTGCTACCTTTAGAGAGGACCCAATGGAGGTGTGTAAAATCTGTCATGAGATAAACCATGCTACAAATGAATGTGCATTACTTTCATCATTCTTTAATGTGCCAGAAGAACAAGTAAATGCATTTAATTCATATTGGCCAAATAATTCTTCATATTCTAACAATTATAACCCAAATATGCGAAACCATCCCTATTTGAGTTATAAGAGTGACAATGTGTTGAATCCTCCTACTCCAAGGAATTTTAATTCACCACATGCATCATCATCATCATCATCATCTAGAACTTCCTTGGAGGATGCACTTAGTACTTTCATTCAAAGGCAAAGTGAGCAAAATCAAAAGTTTGAATCCATGCTCACTAGGCTAGATGAACATGAGGAAGTAAAAGCTGTGACCATTTTGAGGAGTGGTAAAGAGATTAATAAAAGTTCTCCTTTAGTAACTAAGAAATCTAAGGAGACCCCAGTTGAAAAAGAGAAGGATGAAACTGAGTCACTTGAATTTGGTGAAATTGAACAATGTAAAATTACCTAGGAAATTGGACACCACATCTGAGATATTAGAGTATTTGCATCAAGTCAAGATAAATTTGCCATTATTGCATGTTATCAAGCAAGTGCTTGCATATGCCAAGGTAATTAAGGACTTATGCACCGTCAAGAGAAAGCATCATGTGAAGAAGACCGCATTCCTAACAGAACAGGTAAGTGCAGTTATTCAACATAAGACCCCACCAAAGTATAAGGATTCAGGTTGTCTTACGATCTCTTGTACTATTAGAAATTACATCATGGAGCATGCATTGCTAGATCTTGGGGCAAGTGTTAATTTGATCCCTTTTAGTGTATATCAAAAACTTGGACTTTGTGAGTTAAAACCTACTTCAATAACTTTACAGTTGGCTGACTGCTCTGTGAGGGAGCCGAGAGAGATTGTTGAGGATGTGTTGGTGAAAATTGAACAATTTTATTATCCAGTTGATTTTATTGTTCTAGATTACCAACCTGTTTTACATACTAGTGTTCATACCCCTATTATTTTGGGTAGACCTTTCCTTGCCACAGCTAATTGATAACACCTTAAAATGTATACTTGTTATATATTTATATGGGCGTTATCTCCTTATTACTATGCTTAATTTGTACAATTAAGCCATGATTTGCATTAGTCCCTATTATTTATTTTCTACTTTCAGGAAATCATGTGAGAAAGATGAGTTCACAGGAATTTGTGAGAGAATGGAGGCCAAACTAAAATTAAAGTGGAGCTAAAGGACCATGCTTAAACGTCTAAGAAGGTGCAGCTGGAGTGCTTGGATCGTCTACCATGATTGGAAGCTTCAAATAAGGAAAGAAATCAAAGAGACAGAATCTGAAAAGGAAAAATCTGATTTGAGTACTGATCAGTATTTTGGGCGTATCTCTCTTCTCAAAAATCCAATTGACACAAGGCTAGATGTGTTGAAACCACGACTTAAATATCTACAACTTTCCAGTTTTGAGTTTTTCGAAATTATCAATTTTTGAAGGCCGAAATTAACTCACAAATTACTGCTATAAACCGGGACGGAAATTAAAATAGTAGTAGTTTTACTTTCTTTGGACATTTAGACGTTAGGGTTTCGAAGGGAGGCTGCGAGAACGAATTTTGGCAGAGAAAAACATTGTATTTTCCTTTCTCTAATGGCAGCCTAAACTCTTTGCTAGGGCTAGGGGTTATGTTTCTTCTATACAATATGAATATTCAATGTGATTCTTTCTAGGATTTTATCAACGACATATTTGATTGTTCAATTATATTCCTTTTGATGTATTAGTTCTTCCATGCTTTCAATAAGTTCAATCATGTTTTTCTTATTGTTTAAATGAATTTCTAATAGTTTCAAATAGAAATCATATTTTAAAGTGAATGAGTTTTTCTGAAAACTTTTCTAACCGCATTATTAATCGAGGTTATCATGCGTTGTTGAATTGTCTCAGTTCAACCGAATCATAAGCATTTTAATTGTATAAGAACAATCAATTATGAAATATATAATTTCTTAGATCACAAAGAATTTCATATCGATATAGGGAAACACCCCGATGCCCTAGTATTTACATTATTGATTTAAATCAGTTATTATTATTATTCTTGTTAACAATCACCAAGCAAAAGTACTTTTCTCCTTCACCCAAATTGTTGTTTGATTATATTGTCTTTGAATTTACCCTGCTCCTTGTGGTTCGACCTCGGTACTCCAAGAATTATATTGCTACGATCTCCTGCACTTGGGAGTGAGCAAGCACTAATACCTTAATTAATTGCAGGAATGGAAGGATGCAACTTACTTTTGGTTCCATGACTTTGGAGCTAAACATATTTCATGTGGCTAAACAACCACATGAGGATGATGACTGTGCTTATGTGAACTTCATTGGGGCGGTGGTTCAAGAAGAGTTTAATAAGAATTGTTTTTTCGATCCTCTTGAAACTCTTCTTAATAATTCTGTTAGTTCTTATGATTTAGAATGTGATATTCATGTATATGAAAAATTTTTCTTTGTTGGATTCCTCACAGGTTTTGGAAGAACAACAGATGATGGCAATTAATAAAGGATGGAAGCCTTGTTTTGAAGAGCTACTAGAAAATGAAAAAAAGCTCGTGCATTCAAGTGAAGAGGCACTACAGCTGGAGCTTAAGCCGCTGCCCGGTGGTCTTAAATATGCATATTTAGGCCCTGGTAAGTTAAAACCTAGGTGGGATGGCCCTTTCATTGTAAGGGAAGTGTTTAACCATGGAGTTGTAGTAGGATTTTGAAAATAAATGGATAAAGGTTAAAACCATTCTCAGGGGGAGTTATACCTGAGGAGGAGACTATTTCACTGGAGATCCCTACCTATTGGGATGCTACGTGAACTCTGAAAGAGCCTTATGAAGTTGTACCAAATTTGTTTTAATTTTCTTTTCTTTCTGTTTTTTTTTTCTTTTTGCCTTTTGTTTTTGTTTTTGTTTTTGTATTTGTTTTTTTGTTTTTTGTTTTGTTATTATTTTTCTTTTGTGAGCTAACATATGCAGGTGTGAAAGAAATTTCAAAAAAAAAAATTTAAATGCTTAAGGTAACTTCTTCCCTTTATACTCGAATTTATTTTGGCTTTGATACATTGAGGACAATGCAATATTTTAGTTAGGGGGAGAGGTCTACACATTTTTCTGCACCTTACATGATTTTTTTTTTCTTTCTTTTTGGTTGCAACTTTTCAATTATTTAAAAAAAAAAAAAAAACTTGAATTTGAATGCAGAAGAGTTATAAGCTTTATTTTTATATCATGTGATAGAATGGATAATGCTGAGTTGGTTATACTATTTGTTATATTAAGACTCTTTCATGAAGAGCACAATTGGAAACTTTTGAGCACAATAGCCAGGTTAGCGGACGGTTCGATGTTGGATATGCATGGATCATGAACAAACTAGATATAAGCTGAAACTCAACCCATATGGAGAGTTCTTGAGCCTTACTTTTCTTTGTGAGAGTATATCTTTGTTTGAACTCTTACATTTCTCTCATATGCTTCAGTTTTTGTAAAAGATCTTTATATTTTTTGGTTGACTACTGGAAACATTATAGGGAGATATACCATGATCCTACTTATTTTTGTCCTTAGGCATGCTGATTTATGTGGAATTTTAGGAGATGAGAGCCTAAGACCACCAATTTTTTGTCACCAGCTAAACAAATATTCAACTTACCTTTACATTAACCATTGTCACCATCATTTGAGCCATGAGAAATACTTCTACAATACCACAAAACATTTTTATTTATGGGTATTCTCATGAGGGTTCAAGTTTTAAGCAATTGATGTGTTTAGATACCACCATTGTCTCTCTTTTCTTCAAAAAAAAAAAAAAAAAAAAAAAAAAGAAAAAGAAAAAGAAAAAGAAAGAGGAGACATACATAATCAATCAATAAATCACTGGTGTCTTACACATCTTTCATGTATTTCAAAAGGGTTATATGGTTGAGTAAATGTTGTTTTGATTCAAGTTGGTTGTTACTGCTATGAGTTGGGTTTGGCTTGAATTTTCTGCATTTGATTCATATACCTCATATATCAAAGAAAGCAGTTTGCCTTTACCTAGCCATAAGATTATACTACCACTGAGCTTAAAGTCCTACTTGATCCTAAAGGTGCATGGCTGGTATGTGTTTGGGATAAAAACTAGGGATGAGAATGGTATTAACCTCATGTTTCCAGGAATTCAACATCCTTCCCAAGAGATCTTTTTCCGATGAGAATGGTATTAACCTCATGTTTCCAGGAATTCAACATCCTTCCCAAGAGATCTTTTTCCGTTGTTTTAGCAGCTGTTTTTGTATACACGTGATATTCTTAAAACTTATTCTTTCTTTTTTGTTCACATGTGATTTGAAGAGAGAAACCATTACTTCTATATGTGTTCTTTCAGAGTGTTGATGACTTAAGAGAGGTTTTGGAGTAGAGGCTCTAATCTAGATTATTCTTTGTCTATGCATGTTTGGAAAAGCCGGTTTGATTGGATGGGCTATGTACACACAAACTCCAAAAGTGAAACTAGTGAAAGCTCTTTAATATGATGAATAGTATCCCAACTCAAAATTGAAAGTTCATTTGTATGATATAATTATAAAGTAGACTAACATTTGCTGTAGGAATTTTTAGAAAACCTTTGACTTTTGTGGGTAGAGTCACTGTAAACCCTCACGAGAGTAAACTCGTCCACTAGGGTGACCTAGGGGTTCAAAGACTTGCTGCACATGGGAAGTGCAGTCGTGTAGCCTACGAAAGTGGCTTGTATTTTAATTTTAATTTTTCACTTTTAGTGGGCAAGGGTGTTTTGTGGATTGCTAGGGACTAGCAAGATTTAAGTTGGGGGGTGTGATAATGCCTTAAAATGTATATTTGTTATATATTTATGTAGGCGTTATCTCCTTATTACTGTGCTTATTTTGTATAATTAAGCCATGATTTGCATTAATCCCTATTATTTATCTTTACATAATTTCTTGAATAAGATGCCATTCATTGTGTGTAATTTTCTACTTTCAGGAAATCATGTGAGAAAGATGAGTTTACAGGAATTTGTGAGAGAATGGAGGCCAAACTAGAATTAAAGTGGAGCTAAAGGACCATGCTTAAATGTCTAAGGAGGTGCAGCTGGAGTGCTTGGATCGTCTACCATGATTGGAAGCTTCAAATAAGGAAAGAAATCAAAGAGGCAGAATCTGAAAAGGAAAAAAATTTGATTTGAGTACTGATCAGTATTTTGAGCGTATCTCTCTCCTCAAAAATCCAATTGACACAAGACTAGATGGGTTGGAACCGTAACTTAAATATCTACAACTTTCCAGTTTTGAAATTTTCCAAATTCTGAATTTTTGAAGGCCGAAATTAACTCACAAATTACTGCTGTAAACTTGGACGGAAATTAAAATAGTAAAAGTTTTATTTTCTTTGGACACTTGACTTTAGAGTTTTTGAAGGGAGGCTGTGAGAACGAATTTTGGGCAGAGAAAACCTTGTATTTTCCTTTCTCTAATGGCAGCCTAAACTCTTTGCTAGGGCTTGGGGTTATGTTTCTTCTATACGGTATGAATATTCAATGTGATTCTCTCTAAGATTTTAGACAATAACATATTTGATTGTTCAATTAGATTTCTTTTGATGTATTAGTTCTTCCATGCTTTCAATAAGTTCAATCATGTTTTTCTTATTGTTTAGATGAATTTCTAATAGTTTCAAATAGAAATCATGTTTTAAAGTGAATGGGTTTTTCTGAAAACTATTCTAACCGCATTATTCGAGGTTATCATGCGTTCTTGAATTGTCTCAGTTCAACTGAATCATAAGCATTTAATTGTATAAGAATAATCAATTATGAAATATATAATTTCTTAGATCACAAAGAATTTCATATCGATATAGGGAAACACCCCGATGCCCTAGTATTTACATTATTGATTTAAATAAGTTTTTATTATTATTCTTGTTAACAATCACCAAGCAAAAGTACTTTTCTCTTTCACCCAAATTGTTGTTTGATTATATTGTCTTTGAATTTACCCTGCTCCTTGTGGTTCGACCTCAGTACTCCGAAAATTATATTGCTACGATCTCCTGCACTTGGGAGTGAGCAAGCGGGAATGCTTACCCGAGTGGAAGGACGAAGTTCAGGACCAACAGGAGACTCAGGAGAGGGTGGTGCCACAGGATCCAAGACAGGCGGGTCATATGCCGAGGACAGAACCGGAGATGAGTCGTCTGGAGAGGCAGCCGATGTTGAAGAATCCTCCACAAGTTCAGGATAGAGAGGGAGAAAAAGATTAGTAAAAATGGGGGACTCTGAGGAAGAGGACGCAGGGAACTACTGAAGACTCGTGAAAGGACGATGTTCCCAAAACTCAACATGACAGGAAACACGAAGGCGATGAGAAATGGGATCATAACAGCGAAACCCCTTTTGAGATACACCATAACCAAGGAAACAATAGAGACGAGCACGAGGTTGGAGCTTTGTTCTTTCATGAGGAGGAAGAGGGACAAAATAAGCACAACCAAAAACCCAAAGAGAGGAGTAGTCAGGGGTTTGACCATAGAGAAGCTCGAATGGTGATTTGTTGTGTGTAGTTGGAGAAGGAATATGATTAATGGTGTACACAGTAGTGAGTGCGGCCTCACCCCAAAAGCGCTCAGGAAGAGAGGCAGAAATGAGAAGGATGCGGACAACATCAAGAATGTGACGATGTTTTCGTTCTGCATGACCATTTTGTTGAGAGGTGTAAGGACACGACCGTTGAGTAAGGGTCCCATGACTGTCTAAAAAGGATATGAAAGATTTGTCATTATATTCTTGAGCATTATCTGATCGAAAGACTTTGACGGTGCGATTGAACTGTGTTTTAATCATTTTATGAAATGTTTGGTAAATAGACACAAGTTCAGACCTATGGTGAAGCAGAAAAATCCAAGTATATCGAGAAAAATCATCCACAAATATGACAAAATATTTAGATCTCCTCTCAGTGGGAACAGGTGCAGGACCCTAAATATCAGAATGCATAAGATCAATATCAGTCATAATAAGTGAGGAAGCCAAAGATGGACCTGCAGGAACTAATGGATCGGAAGGACATACAACAGCTGCCTGAGGAAGAGAAGCTTTATTTTGCTCTTGCATAAATTTCTGCAGTTTGCGACAAACTGAGATGTCATGGCCTTTAGCACGGCAAAACTCGCAGCAAGTACCTTTGGAAGACTGAGAGGTGGGACGCCTAGAGTTTATCCGTGGAGGAGCAATGAATGCAGCAATGGGAGGCTGTGGAGATGGTGTAGCCAATACATGATCATATGATGACATGTGATAAGTAGGCCGACGGTTCTCCTCAGAAATGAGCTCCTTGAATGCAGCATCAAGAGAAGGAGTAGGAGACCGGCTAAGCAGAGAAGCCCTAGTAGGCTTAAAATCTTTATGTAAACCCATCATGAAGTGCATAAATTTACTGCGATCCCGATATTTGACAAAGATCTCAATGTTCTTAGAACACACTAGTGAAGGATCTGTAGCAAAGAGTTGTTCCCACATATTAGATGCTATATATGTTACATGGCATGTATCAAATTGAAATTCTATCGTATTAATCTTCTACACTCTTTTTTATTTTATTTTATTTTTTATGAATATTAACCTCCTGTCCTCTTTCGGGTGTGCATTATTTTCATGAAATTTGAAATTTACAATTTAAAAATTTTATTCAACTTTTTCATAGTCTCTGTGGTTCAAGGCTATGAAATGTAGCTAGCCACTGATAAATAATAATTAAATATAACTAAGCTAAAAGAGGTTACTGTGAGGTGTTCTGTGTGAGTAACATGGGTAACATGACTATAAATTGGTCTACTGACACAAGAGGGCGTGTGTTCAGAGGCTTTTTTGTTTTTTTTTTAAAATTCAAAAAACAATTTGTATTTCTATATTATATTTGCTAGAGGAAAATCTTTTCAAAATTATAAACTTGTATATATGTAGGGTCTGTTTTTGTAGCCCAAACCCAAAAGGTCTGGATTATGAGCCCAATGAGCCTAGTACAATGAATTTGTAGAGAGTGGGTCAAAGAGCTAGGTTTTAGTGCATGGATAATAGTTAATATGGTGTTCATGATAATCAAACAGAGATGAACCGAGTTTATCAAAGAAAGTTTATCCTCGGCACAATCAGAGGGGCTTTGTTTTAGTAAATATTGGATGAGAATGGTTACAAGAGTTCTTGAGATTGCTACAGTGTTTTCTCTCTCAATTGTCGGGCTCTTTTTATGAAGGGCCTCTTGCATTATATAGTTCCTTTTGGATGATCTTGATCCTACACTTGTTGATCTTTTAGGCCACTACTTGAGTGCTTGTCCCATCAGACACCCTGATTGGCTTTCTGTGAGTTGTGGTTTCCAAGGCAACACTGTTCAGAGGTCTTTTCCACATAAATGCAGCTAGAAAAGTAGCTGCAGTGTATTCAATGTAGTGATAGCAGATTTCCCTTAGATATTTCTGAGTTCTTATCCTTTAGAACTTCCTGGAATGTCACTTTGACCATTTAGGACTTATATATGACTGTGCTTTAGCTGGTTCGAGGAGATATTCCTCCTCGGACTTGGGCTACCATGCTCTCGGCCAAAGCCCCACGCTCTCGGCCAAAGCCCAAAACTCAATTATTGTATGATTTAGGGCCAATGGCCCCACAATAGCCCCTCAAAACTCCGGTTTTTTCCTCTCATCCGAGGGGTTTTGAATTCTTAAGAGTTAATTTTGCTTTGATCCTTTGATTTACACCAGGGGGAGTGCCGTTTCACGCGCCCTATATTTGTACTGTAAATTGCTCCTTTCAGAGCTACCAATCTGAGGGGTTTATAATTTTGGGTCTGTCTTGACACTTATAGAAAGATGCCACTAAGTGTTAACCAACTCATATCATCTAGTCTAAGGACTACAGGCATGATTGGGTTTAAGTTTAAACACTTGAGAAAGATGCCACTGAGTGTTAACCAACTCATATTATCTGGTCCGAGGACTACAGGCATGATTGAGTTTAAGTTTAAACACTTGAGAAAGATGCCACTGAGTGTTAACTAACTCATATCATCTGGTCTGAGAACTACAGGCATGATTGAGTTTAAGTTTAAACACTTGAGAAAGATGCCACTGAGTGTTAACCAACTCATATCATCTGGTTCGAGGACTACAGGCATGATTGAGTTTAAGTTTAAACACTTGAGAAAGATGCCACTGAGTGTTAACCAACTCATATCATCTGGTCCGAGGACTACAGACATAATTGAGTTTAAGTTTAAACACTTGAGAAAGATGCCACTGAGTGTTAACCAACTCATATCATCTGGTCCGAGGACTACAGGCATGATTAAGTTTAAGTTTAAACACTTGAGAAAGATGCCACCGAGTGTTAACCAACTCATATCATCTGGTCTGAGGACTACAGGCATGATTAATTTTAAGTTTAAATACTTTCCCCGGGTGCCTTATAAGGCTCAGCCCCGAGTGCACTACCACAGCATGAGGTAGCAGTTTTAAGACTTGCTCTACTTCGCATATGTAGCAGTAGTAACAGAGTGTTAACTTCCCCTTAGCATCTGGTCTGAGGACTACAGGCATGACTAAGGTTCACATTTAAACACTTTCCCCGGGTGCCTTATAAGGCTCAGCCCCGAGTGCACTACCACAGCATGAGGTAGCAGTTTTTGAGACTTGCTCTACTTCGCATGTGTAGCAGTGGTAACAGAGTGTTAACTTCCCCTTAGCATCTGGTTCGAGGACTACAGGCATGACTAAGGTTCAAATTTAAACACTTTCCCCGGGTGCCTTATAAGGCTCAGCCCCGAGTGCACTACCACAGCATGAGGTAGCAGTTTTTGAGACTTGCTCTACTTCGCATGTGTAGCAGTAGTAACAGAGTGTTAACTTCCTCTTAGCATCTGGTCCGAGGACTACAGGCATGACTAAGGTTCACATTTAAACACTTTCTCTGGGTGCCTTATAAGGCTCAGCCTCGAGTGCACTACCACAGCATGAGGTAGTAGTTTTTGAGACTTGCTCTACTCCGCATGTGTAGCAGTAGTAACAGAGTGTTAACTTCCCCTTAGCATCTGGTTCGAGGACTACAGGCATGACTAAGGTTCACATTTAAACACTTTCTTCGGGTGCCTTATAAGGCTCAGCCCCGAGTGCACTACCACAGCATGAGGTAGCAGTTTTTGAGACTTGCTCTACTTCGCATGTGTAGCAGTAGTAACAGAGTGTTAACTTCCCCTTAGCATTTGGTCCGAGGACTACAGGCATGACTAAGGTTCACATTCAAACACTTTTCCTGGGTGCCTTATAAGGCTCAGCCCTGAGTAGCAGGTATTGTCCTCTTTGGATTTTGCTCTGTGTTGCTGCCACTTCCTCTCGTGGAGGTTCAGCAAACTCGGCCACCAGATTCGCAAGAACTAGCCCCTTGACATAGGTACGGGGCATACACTTGATGTCAAGAGCCCCTAAAACTGTCCCCCATTTAGCAATCCTCCTCGTGTAATCAATACTTCGAAGTGTAGACCTGAGTGGAAATGGAGTTATGACAACAACTATATGTGTTCTTGGAAATAATGGGGAAGCTTTTGTATAGCATGCACCACCGCCAAAATGGCCTTCTCCAGGGACTCTTGTTGATGGGAGCTTGATCCTACCATGACTAACCGTTGCACTCACTATCACACAAGCTCTCCCCACAGACGGCGCCAATTGTAGGGTCTGTTTTTGTAGCCCAAGCCCAAAAGGTCTGGATTATGAGCCCAATGAGCCCTGTACAATGAATTTGTAGAGAGTGGGTCAAAGAGCTAGGCTTTAGTGCATGGATAACAATTAATATGGTGTTCATGACAATCAAACAGAGATTAACTGAATTTATCAAAGAAAGTTTATCCTCGGCACAATCAGAGGGGCTTTGTTTTAGTAAATATTGGATGAGAATGGTTACAAGAGTTCTTAAGATTGCTACAGTACTTTCTCTCTCAATTGTCGGGCTCTTTTTATGAAGGGCCTCTTGCATTATATAGTTCATTTTGGATGATCTTGATCTTACACTTATTGATCTTTTAGGCCACCACTTGAGTGCTTGTCCCATCAGACACCCTGACTGGCTTTCTGTGAGTTGTGGTTTCCAAGGCAACACTGTTCAGAGGTCTTTTCCACATAAATGCGGCTAGAAAAGTAGCTACAGTGTATTCAATGTAGTGATAGCAGATTTCCCTTAGATATTTCTGAGTTCTTATCCTTTAGAACTTCCTGGAATGTCACTTTGACCATTTAGGACTTATATATGACCGTGCTTTAGCTGGTCCGAGGAGATATTCCTCCTCGGACTTGGACTACCATGCTCTCGGCCAAAGCCCCACGCTCTCGGCGAAAGCCCAAAACCCAATTATTGTATGATTTAGGGCCAATGACCCCACAATATAAAATAAAGAAACACATTTAAACATGCGAGTAAGAAAACATATATATATATATATATATATATAAAGAGTACTAAGAAAATTATCTTTGCTTATGTCTAAGTGTACATAACACCACTAAGGCATGAGAGAATGTATAAGTGGTTGAATCTAAACCTTACATGTGGAATGACTGTGAGCAAAGGAAGAGGAAGTGTTGGGTAAGAGATTTTGTCTTGGTCCGTGCTAAAGGCGTGACTGCCTTGGGAAGGAAATAAGATTTGTACCTGACATGGTACTCAAGCACTCACAAAAAGGGAGATAGTGACTTTCTAAGGTCAGAAGCTATGAGGACACCCCTTATTAGTTGAATGCATGTTGGACCACATCAAAGACACGTGTATCAATCATAGTACTCTTGATGTCCCTCTCAATGTCTAGGACTTGTTTTCCAAGTAGTGGCAAAGTCACCTACCCACGGGTCCTAGTGCCACGTTGTCGCAATTCCTATCCTCTAGTCAGCAGATTACATCACAGCTGTGAAAATGTCCAAAATAGAAAAATGATGACTTGACACCTATCTTTGTACTTAGTCATATTCCTCAAATTATAAGAGGAACATGCAGCTGTATTTTTAGGGCAAGAACCCAAGTAGATACCGGTAGAAGAGAGTTGAGAGTTGGTGGGAGGAAGGAACAACCTTGTTGTAAGAAATGATCTCTTTCCACACATAATACAATCTGAATAGAGCAAGAACATTACATTCATGCTCAAACCGTGGTTTTTCATCCATTCTCTAGGGTTTTTCACGTACACCATGTGTTTCTTTCATCATCGATTCCTTCTTCTTCTTTAAATGTGCGTCTTTTTCATGTCCAACCATCACTTTCTTCTTCTTGTTCGAGTGACATGTCAAAGCTAGCATCTTGTCAAGCTTTCTCATGTAGATGTACTATTAGATAATTTATTTTACATCCCTATATAAGCTCAAATCTAACTTGCACGTACGCTCAAACTCTCTTTACATCTAATTTTATATATAAAGTTAGATATATAATTAAAATTTTTTATGGTTTATTTATATTGGACCCCTGTTTTCTACACTAAATTAATTCGCTTGGTACAAAAATTTAAAAACATAAATTAGATGAAACACGTGGTGCAAAATTAAACTCTAATTGAAATCTAATTGGATTTTCTCTTAGTTTTAGCTTTTAATATATACTAGTGTGTAGCCCCGTGCATATGCAGGGGTACAATTAAAAACAATCACAATTATAAATTTTTTTTTAGAAGAGATTCAAATTATACATAGTATTAGCTTACACTTTTTTAAAACCATACATTTCTAAAATTTGTAATGGTTTCTCATTATATATGTGTATGTGTGTGTGTGCGCGCACGTGTGATTTAGAATTTAATTGGACTTAGACTCTTCAGTTTTTTCACCCAATAATTCACTCCAATTGAAATCCAATTGGATTTGAACTCTTTGATTTTTACACTCAACAATTCACTTGGCACAAAATTACAAATTAATGAGACACGTGGTGGAAAATTGAGAATCCAATTAAAATTTAATTGGATTTTTTTCGAGTTTTGGCTATTAAAAGGATCCCGTAATATACTAATCTTTTTTCCCACAATTCTTTCTTCTCATCACTTATTTCAACTTCAAATTTAATATCTTATAAGCGGTGTTGAAGTAAATCTTTTTGTATTTTGGTTTTGAATCGTAGTTTTGTTGTGTTTTATTATTTTTTGAGATACTTCTTGGGAAATTTGGATTTTAGGAAGAAAAATAATTTGGGTTTGAGAAAGTTAGTTTAAAACTAAAAGAATAAATTTCAATTTCTAACACGCTTTTTAACGATGTACAAGATGTTATAAATAATTATTATTAAGAAATGAATATTTTTCCTAACTTACCTTTGCATTCTTGAGAAATATTGTATTTTTTTAATTATTTAATTTTGGTACTACAGAATTTGTTTACCATCTTTGTATTAAACTTTCCTTTGCATTGTGCATGTTTGTGACTACTTACTATTAATAACAATACACATAATCATAAACAAAAGAACAATAAACTTCAACATAATATTAAAAATAATAATGATGGTAATCATGATGATGATGATACTTCTTGATTGTGATTTTGGTTTTAAAGAAAGGAAAATGTTAACGAATGCCGTAAGGACATTTGATAGTGAACAATTTTAGAAAAGTTTTTATAGGAAAAGAAAAAAAAAAGCAATTAATGTTTTGACAACTTTTTTCTATTTCCCTTAAAAGTTGAGTCAAAACTTTCTTAAAATGGTTTGTTAACAATTGCCCTAAGAACACCTGTTAACATGACCCTTAAAGAAATACCCTTAACCTTAAGCCTTCATTAAGGTTGTGCATATGGAAATTGCCAAGAAAGACATGGCAAATTTTTTATTTAGTGGCACGCCACTAATGAGCAAAAAAATTATTGCAAGAAATGCACAAAAAGTTACCGAATTGAAGGTCATATAAGTGACGTAATTCGTACCATTCGAGTGGGCTAGAATGGATTTACCTACCACACAAGAGTATATGCTGCTAATGGTTCTCCCGGTAGATGTAATTTACCATAGCCATCCTGAGAGGTTTTGACCGAGCTGGCTAAGCAATGGCAGAATAACTATTGCGACAACTATCAGTGACCCTCTTGTTTCTTGTATCCAACTACCTTCATAAACGTTGTAAGTAAAAAAACTGATAGTTTGTTTTACACCCTTTATTAGGAATTTGCCTTTATTTAATCAGGACTTTGGTGGTATCTATAATTTATCATACAGCCATCATAATAATACCTTCGCCCAACTCAAAAAAAAAAAAAAAAAAAAAACCTTCGTTCAATATGGATAAAACCCAAACAAATCATGGAGGCCACAATTGTGACTACTTTAAATGATGCTTTAATTTCAAAGATAAAATCATAGTAAGAATTGCCAAAATGAATAGGAAATGATAAAACAACTTCGCATCTGTCTGCTTTACCTTTTGCGACTTCTTCGATATGAAGGTTGCCGAGAAGAGGGTAATGGCTCCGGAGGGCCATCCAATTAGTAATATTAACGAAGTCGATGCATCTCCATAGATGGCCGGCCCCCCCCCACCACCCCCCCCCCCCCCCCCCCCCCCCCCCCCTCTCATAAACCCCCACCTTCGCAATTTTTTTATTTTTTATTACCTTTCTATGAATTGATGTAGGACACAATTTACTATTTAATTATTGTAATTTATTATAGGTTTAGGTGATTTATTTCCTTGTTTTTAGGTGCATTTAATGTTTTTTAGGTCAAATTTGATTCCTGTTATGGTTAGGTATCAATTAGGAGTTATTTTAGATTATATTTTCTTGTCTGTCAAGTTTTAAGGAGCCCTTAAATAGGCTCCTAAGTCTGTAAACGTTTTTCATAGTTTATTATCAATAAAAATTCAGACTTGTGTCTATTGTGTTCTCTAGTGGATTCCAGACCTATCACCTTGTGGATTCAATGAACCCCTCGTGAATTCGAGGTTTACTACCCAGAAACTAACAGTTTAGTTTTTGTTCTATCAAGAGAGCATCGTGTGTTCTTTCTTTAGGCTTCCGTGACATCAGTTGGTATCATAACCTTGAGTTACTCTGGTCTGATTGCTAATCGGCAAGACGGTAACCACCACCACAACAACGACGAATAACTTAGCGAGTATTATGTGACGTACAACAAGCACTCACAAATATCTATGCTAGGATGGCGCCGTTGAAGAATGGAAACAATAGGGATAACTGCAGTGGAGACATTACTCACGGACAACCTATTGGTAAGCAAATTTCATATAGACCTTATAAGAAAATTGCAAGTTTTAATGGTTATTTTTTAAAAGAAGATTTTCTTGATTGGTTACTTGATCTAGAGAATTTATTTGACTATGAGAATATTTGCTATGAAAGAAAAGTTGGACTTGCTTTGTATAAACTTAGTAAGTATGCCTTATGTTGGTGGGAACGAGTACAATCTGATAGAATCCGACTAGGTAAAGACAAAATTCGTTCATGGCCAAGGATGAAAAATATGCTTGCTATCAAATTTTATCCTTTGGATTGTGAAGAAATCTTGTCGTATACAATACAAGATTATTATTGGCCAAGAAGTTCATACTTGAAGTATTTTGAAGAGCCAAATATTCCACCGTTAAAGGAAGAATTACATGTTAAAGAAAATATCGTTCTTGAAGAATATGGAGAAGTCAAAGAAGAGAATATAGAGATTTCTAAGGAAATTAATGAAGGCCTTGTTATAGAAGAAGAACCTGAAATCAAGATTGTGGGGGAGATTAATGAAGACCTCATTATAGAGAAAGATCTTGAGGTTGAGATAGTAGAGACCATTAAAGAAGAAATTATAGAGGAAGTTGTCAATGATATCGATGAAATCAAGTTAGATGATTGCAACATTCGAACTCCTATTATTTTATTGGGAGTCACTAAAACAAAGTTTATTGATTTTATTGGGGTGGAAAGATTTGATTTGATCATTGACTCTTATTTGGTGAATATTGTCAATTACATGAAGATCAAGGGAGAAGAAGTTCAAGTTGCCCAATTAATGACTTTCAAGTTTGGCAAGAAGACAATGAAGATGAAGTATTCAAAGTATTTGTTCTCTTGGCATGGGAGATTTCAGATTTCAAAGATGAACTCGAGGATGAGTTTGTTTCAAGTGGAGGGGTCTGATATAGGACACAATTTACTATTTAATTATTGTAATTTATTATTTTTGGTATTTTATGTAAACAAAACGTTATTTTAGGTTTAGGTGATTTATTTCCTTGTTTTTAGGTGCATTTAATACTTTTTAGGTCAAATTTGATTCCTATTATGGTTAGGTATCAATTAGGAGTTATTTTAGATTATATTTTCTTGTCTGTCAAGTTTTAAGGAGCTCTTAAATAGACTCCTAAGTTTGTAAACGTTTTTCATAGTTTATTATCAATAAAAATTCAGACTTGTGTCTATTGTGTTCTCTGGTGGATTCCAGACCTATCACCTTGTGGATTCAAGGAATTCCTCGTGGATTTGAGGTTTACTACTCAGAAACTAATAGTTTAGTTTTTGTTCCATCAAGAGAGTATCGTGTGTGCTTTCTTTAGGCTTCCGCGACATCATGAATTAAATTGAATTCTTTTTTTCTACTTATACTTGGATGAACTCTAGCCAACTATTAAATATCTTTCGTTGAGATGATGATTTTTCCTATGGTTAGGGGGAAGCATGATACCGATACCAATAAAAATACACATAAACATAAACAACGTAACAAAAAAAATCAACATAAGATAAAAACTAATAATCAACATAAGATTACACATGCGCATGTGAGTCTTGAATCTATAACACGACTCTCTATCCTATTATTAGTGGAGGAGGAACTACCGAACTACCATTTGAATTTGGGCTAATTGTCAAATAAATCTTTTCTTAATCGTTTTCTCTCATCCAAAGTTCAAGCTTATGGTTCTTAGATATACTTAAAAGAGAACTTATGTGATTTATCATTTATCTGCCGACAAGTATATTTTCTGTAGAAAGTTCTCAAAAGTCAATACTTACTATGATTGATAACCCAGTTATTGCTGCTCGCTTGCTTAGTAGCCATTGTATTTGTTTTGTGTTGCGCTGTTGGTACTTCTAGGTGTAACAATGCTAAGGGTTTAGGCATTTTAGCATTTGGTGGGTGTAAACAAAAATAGGCGTTTCTCTTGGCATTTTGAAAAATGGTTTCAAGTTTTGGGGTATAGGTCAAACACTTTTCAATGTGTTTTTTAGTTGGGCTAGGCCGAGCAGAATAGGCTTGCCAACAAGATCGGTTGAGAGAGAATGTAGGCTTACTTATATTGTGTCTGTCCGGAACCCTATTTTTCAGGGTTTTTTTGTTTTTATTTTTTTGGTGGGTATAAATACTAAATAGTATTGTGAAATTAAAAAAAAAAAAAATGATACTTTAAAAAATAGGACACGACTTAGATCCAGTGTCTAGACCTGATACTATGCAGCCACATGTTCACAAGACGCACTAGATCTAAGTTTGAAATGTTTTACCAAATTAGCACTAAATCAGATGGCCACCTTGCCAAGAGGACCAAGTCTACCTTAGGTCTTTTTTTATTTTTTTTATTTGCTAAGTAATATTTTCATTAAAAACCAAACCAAACAAAACAAAGCTAGGCAGAGGAACAAGACAACAAAAAAGGGGATTTACAAAAGTCTGGAGTGGATTAGATATGAATCATTTCAGAAATATTACAAATAAATAAAAGAGTCTATCCAACAACATTATGGACTACAAAGTTGGTTTCTCTAAAAGTAGATTTAACACAAAAATCAGAGATGGATTCAAAAGATGCTTCTAGCTCCCTCAATCAGGTGCTCAGTAGACTAATGTGGTTCTTGTGGCGCCAAGGAATGGTTCTGTGATGGGAGGATAACATTTAGAGGATCCCCTTTTCAAACCGAAAATTTATATCCTATTTTTGCTGAGTTTGCTATTACTAGGGGTATTGCACATTTTTTTTTTATCCTATATCACCTATGTCTAAGCAAACATGACATCTCTCTTGTAATTCTTGCCAAATGCTGCCATGTATGCCTTTTTCCTTGGTGGGAATTTTCTTGTAAATTTCAAGTGATGGATGTGTATTCTAAACTTACTTTAGATCAATCAATTTAATGAAGTGGCTTATGGCTCCAGAAGCTTGCAAGTCCCAAATCATGATCATGAGTTTTTTTTTTTTGGTGACAAATTGTAGTCCCAAATACAAGTGATTCTCACAACAATGCTACAAATATCATACTATACCATGATTTCTCTGAAGGTCTACATTAATATGTGGAATTACATTTACTGTGACTGCTTTGTGGTTTCAGACTTTCAGTTAAGTTAGCTTGTCCAAAACAATTATGAAAAATATCGAGTGGTAGTTATGTAATTGTCAAAAATTGCAAGGAATTTTGGTGGGGATAAAAAATGTGATGAGTGTTTGTTTCAAGCTACATTTGTTGTTGGGAAGGATAACACATACTTTTTTAAGTTTATGAAAAATATTTAAATTAAGATTCTGTGATATATTGCCACTATTTAAAAAAAAAATTGATAGTTAAGGGAGAAGATTTTGAACTCTGAACGTCTCCATTTGAACCAACAGAATGTGTCTTTTATTAGATGCAATATATGTTACATGGCATTTCAAGCGGGAGAAATTGAAATACTATCATATTAGGTATGCATTCTAACCTGGGGAAGCCGAGTGTATTAAAATCATCCTAATTAGTGACTTCGTGAATATGAATATTCTTATTTGGCCACTTACTCAAGAGGGTTCGTACTCAATGAAGAGTGCCTACAGATTGCTTGCTTCAGAGCAACATAATGTTCAACCAAGCTCCTCAGATACTGACGCCAACAAAAGATTATGGAATGGCATAAGGAAACTAAAAATCCCCAACAAGGTTAGGCATTTTCTTTGCCGTGCTTCAACAGAGTCTCTTCCTACAAAATCTAATCTGCACAAGCGGCATGTAGTCCCAAATGAGATGTGTAATCTATGTAATGATAGTTCAGAAGAGAGTATCCATGTAGTGGTGTGATCATGTCAAAACTATATAGTTCTCGGATCACAGTTTTAATTTTCTTCATTCCAAGAAGTTTTTTAAACTTCAGTGAGTTGGTTGGTTTTGTGCTTTCGGGTACATCAACACATAAGGCTGCTCTCTTCTCTATGATAGCTTGGGTGTGCATGGGATCATTCAACTCAATTAGGGTTTCTTATGTCCATGATCTTCTCATACAAAATATTTGAATAGAAAAAATATTAAAAATATGCTCATTAGTTTAGAGAAAAATAACAACAAAAATCTAAACAATTTAATTTGAATGGAAAGTTAGCAAAAGCAAAATCCAATTTTGATTTTAATTAGATTTTTTCTAAGTTTTGGCTATATATATATATATATATATATATATAACCTAGTTAGTAATGGACCATACATAGTCATAGTATATTACGTAAATGACTTATAAATTTGAATTATTTTAAGTTACACAAAAAAAAGCTCATAAATAAAAAATCATTCAAACTCTCTTTACATCTAATTTTATATATAAAGTTAGATATATGATTAAATTTGTTTTATGGTTTATATTGGACCCCCCGCTTTCTACACTGAATTAATTCACTTGATACAAAAATTTAAAAGTTTAAATTCAATGAGACATGTGGCACAAAATTAGACTCTAATTGAAATTTAATTAGATTTTCTCTCAACTTTGACTTTTAATATATACTAGCTTGTAACTCCATGCATATGCATGGATACACTTAAAGATATACAATAAGATGCATAATATAATTCCTATATATATAATTTAAATACTATTGATATTCATTTTTATATTTTGTTAACTCTTTAAATTTTTTTTTAAGGATATTATTAGGATAAAATGTAAATTGTCCATGTTAAAAAAAAAAAAAAAATTATTGTGAAGCACTTTATTTATTTATTTATTTTACGATTCATTCATTTTAAACTCATTGGTTTTTGTACTTAATAACTTACTTGGATGAATATTTATGATGTAGTCCCATATTTGATTCTAAAATTAAGAAATAAAAACTCTTTAATAATAAATAATTTAAAACACATGGAGCAAAATTGGAACCTTAATTTAGAATTATAATTTGAGTTTTTCTCAACTTCACCTATTATATACTAGCTTATAACCTGTGCAAATGCACATGATTTTTATAATTGTGTTGGTTGTTTGTTTATAGCATTATCAAAGTTACACTTCTTTTTTTATATAACGTCATCAAAAGTAAATAATACTTTATCATAATAATATAAATTAACATAATTTGAATAACGGGAAAAAATTAAACTTACAGCAGAAGAAAAACAAAAACCTTTCTTCACAACATCATAAAAATTTAGAATCATAGCTCAAAATAGCATTTATAATCCTAAAATAAACCAAAAGTCAAATAGTTTAATCCTTTGTTTATGGACTTCATGCTTTCTCTGTTAAATGTCTTTATGGGTCTAATGTTGTAGGCAACCAAGCAATTGAGGATCTTTTTGCATACCTGGACATATCAGAAGATTCAAAACAAAATGTTAATGTTAAATTGATTCCAAATGAAGATCACATACAAATGCGAAATTAGTTCTACCATCTAAAATCTAGATCACATGAATGAGCGTTAGATAGCTCTTATCATTTCTTTTTCCTTTAAACATGTCTAATAAAAATTTCTAAATCAAAATTTTACTTATAAAACAAAATCCAATAAAAAAAACATAGGAAAGTATCTATTAGAATATAATCATATTTTTATTATCTTTTAATAAGATGTTGCTAAATTTCCATGGAAGATCAGAGAGTTAAAAAAGGAAAAATTTGGTAAAAACCCAAGTAGAATATACTAAAATTGATAAGGGTAATGTATATGTATGTTCAGCTGTTTACCAATTGTTTGGCATCTACCTACTATCATTAAAAAAATTAATAATATTAAAAATAAATAAATTGTAAATCATTTGTGGTAGTGATGTAACACAAAGGAGAATTAAATGACTTCAACAATTTCAGTATCAATCTACAATCTAAGAGAAAATTTAGCCAATGTCAGTTGGAGAATTCATTTGGGCATTTATACTATTGTAACTTGCACCATGAGCTTAAGAAAAAAACAATCATTTTTATGGTAAGCATTAAATGTAGTTTGTAATCATTTTCTTGCCCACTAAAAGGAGGTAATTGAAAGACATTTCAGAAAATACATAGAACTGGAAGTCTAATGAAAAAATTAAAATAAAAACCTTCATTCTCCAATCTGACAAACAGTAAGTTATCATGTTTTAAATTCCCCAAATTTTATAAGATCTAAAAAAGAAAAAAGAAAAGATTAGAAACTAAAATTTATGCTTCATTGCTATTTACAGGCTGTAACATATGTAAAGTTTGACTACTCTTTTAACTGTTTATGAGATGCAAATGCCCCATAGTTACAAAAAAGCAATAAACAATTTTTTTGTTACAAAAAATGTTGAATTCATGCAGTTAGCCTATATTGATGTAATTGATTTCCAAAACTTTTTTTCAAATGAATAGGATGCACAAACATATATAATTTCTTAGTGGACTGAAACACCAACCAAAGCCCCAAAATGGTCATATCATCCGCAACAAACAAATGTCTTAACACCCAAACACATATCCACAACTACCAAAAGTTTACCAACCACAAACCAACATAAATTCATTGGAAAAATGTTTGAAATAATAATAAAAAATAGAGAAAAACTCACCTTATATAAGACTATAACCGGCACAAGTAACATTTGGGATTGTTGGGGAGAGAAAGAGCCAGGGGAGAGTGTGGTAGGAGGCGGTCTTAAGATTTTTCTCTCTCTCTCTCTCTCTCTGCCATATGGGGTTTCTCTTTGCAATTTTGGCAGTATGAAGGTGGTAGGAAACTGGTTATTGGCTGAAGGCTAGCTCTACAGTGGTGGTGGCACTACATCCATAACTATCTCAAATAATATCACGGTCCCTCTGGCAGCCAGGACTTTCACGACTTCAAAGCTGTTAGGAAATACAATTTCTTGGCTCATTGGGATTTAGCTAGATATGCCAATGAGCTTAAGGAACAAATAAACAATAATTATTAGAATAATATTGCACCTATTCTGTTGAAAAGAAGCACATGAATAGAGCATCTTTGCAGCTTTTTTAATGTAACCTATCAAAAAATTTTGATTAAGACCTTTGAATCTATTCTACAGTGTGAAACTCAAAGAATAAGAGGTGTCCTCCAACCAAACATGGTCTACTAAATGAATTACATGCAAAACCTGTCAACTTAATAGCAACCACACTCATTGTTCTGTTAATGAAAATTCACACACCAGCAACCATAAAGCTACAACAACAAAATACATTGTCTGCAATTGCCTACCATTAAAACAAAAATTTAAAGTACCTAACCCTGGTAATTATGCAGATAGGGTGAGAGGCAATAAAAATTTGATAGAAAAAAAAAAAAAACAAAAAATAGAACAAAACAATAACCTTTTTATAACTCTTCAGCCATTGTTCTTATATGGCAGTTACAGGCTTCTCTCTCAGCACATGTTCACAAAAACTTTTACCTTAGGTCTTAAAAGTTCCATTTGAAGTTCATAACTCTAAATTTTGTTTCCAATATATTAACTTATAAGTTATAACACTATTTTCTCAGACCTGAAAAAATAAAACAAAAACTGCCATATAATAACTTGCAGATCACCTATAACAAAACTTAATTACATTGACTTGCTAAACAAAATTACAAATAACCATACAACTGTAAATTTTCTTTTGGTCTTCATATAATAACTTTGGAATATTGTTTGTCATACGTTAGAACAGAAAAGGCATCAGACTCTCTCTCGGTCTCTTTCAATTTAACTTTTTTTTTTTTTGCTTTAAATTGTGTGCACAATAAATGGATAAATTTGAAAGCCCTCAAATAGTGCAACATGTGGTATTTTGGAACTTTTAAATTGGACACGTGCTAGAATTTTAAGGGGTGTTTTTTCCTATGTGTTGCAACAACCTTGCTTAATGACTTCATGCTTCATCTCTAAATCTTGTAGGTCCAAAGTTGTCAACATCCATGCTTTTGAACATTGCGTTTAATCTCATTATTTCTTCACCTACAATAGAATGTTAATAATTCAGTAGCCGAAATAACAAAAGGCTTAGAAAGAGTACTTGGCTATTGGGGACCACACTACACACCCACTTTAAACCACTGAAAGCAGAATCCCAGGTTTGATGATCTAATTTTTCCCCTTTTTAACACTGGATTTGCACTTCACTTTTGATCATCAAGGAAAAAAAATAGCAATGTTGCAGTGCTTATAATTTTCATGTGACATTGACAGACTTTGTGAAAAATTAGGAGGCTGAGAAAGCATTGGTTTCATAAGTACATAATACTCAACACATCCATCAATGATATTCTACACATTCCCATAGGCAGCTCTCATACCTACATAATACTCAACAAAGACTAAAAAACTTAATTAAAAA
The DNA here is from genome assembly GCA_032727855.1 of Quercus ilex subsp. ballota. Lineage (NCBI taxonomy): Eukaryota > Viridiplantae > Streptophyta > Magnoliopsida > Fagales > Fagaceae > Quercus > Quercus ilex. The sequence goes on along the minus strand of CM064914.1, from coordinate 30,069,765 downwards.
TTCCAAAAGAAGAAGAAGCTACTTCTTTTTATTTCTCCCAAAATCTTATAATTTTGTGGATCTAGAATGAAAATGTATAACAGAAAATGAGGAAATTAGCAGAGATGAAAAAAAAAAATTACAGAAACTAAACAAATTTATGAAAATTACAAATGACAAATTTCTCTAATGAGTCCAAATAGAAATTCTTCATAAAATGAATAATACCCTTCATTCTTCCTCACACCTACATTTAAATTAGTGTTCAGAAGCAAATGATGACCGGGCATGAATTTATTTTGTTTTCAAAAGCCTTAAAATTTGTCTTTGATAAGTGAGTCACATTAAGAATATTGATGAAGATATATACATTAATCAAATTAATAAAAGATATTCCTGTTTTTATTTTCCTCAAGAAACAAAGTAGAAACAGATAATGACTCATAAGTCATAACATAAATGATTCTGATATAATTGAAGATTGAGAGGCAGGATTTTTTGCTAAAAACAGGTAGGGCAAAGTTTACTCAAATTTTGTAATGCCGTCAGTAACTGGTGGTAATTGTTTTCATTACTAAATTCTTAATCAAATTGTAAAGTAATAGCATCTTTAGCTGCAAAACGTTATTTTAGGACTTCTACATTTGAATATTAAACATATAACCACAACAAAATGCTACAAATGCCAAAAGGACTTCACTTTCCACCAAACAAAAAGAATGCCTTTGTTACCAAAGAGTTGTAGGGTTGTTATATCCTAATATTAATTACAAAGGCAAGTATCAATTATACAGAGGATTCAAGGGATAACACTAACAACTTAAACAATTTTTTTTTTAATCTACATACTCATCTATGAATTTCTCATATGGAGCTATACCATCTACCTAACGTTTAATGTAAACAATGTGTGTGTTTTCTTTAAGCAACATTCATATTCCTTTAGTTATCTAATCAAAAGTTTCAAAAGTGTGAACTTTTATAAAGCATTAAGTTTAATGCTAGAATTAAATGAATTCAAAATTTAGAGGCAGACGAAAAAAAAAATCTAACAAAAAAACTGCCAAAAAAAAAAAAAAAAAAACCAAATCTAACCAAAATACAATAATCAACAAAACATAAATTAGTTCAAATTTTAGGGGCAAACGAAAAAAAATACAAATCTAACAAAAATCATCCCAAAAAAAAAAAAAAAAAAAAATCTAACCAATACAATAATCGACAAAACAAAACTCAAGAAATTGAAAAAAATAAATGGGAGATTAGGGTAACAGGTAGCCAAACCTTTAACTTTGATTGAGTAATTCCTTTTGTAGAAAACCCAATGGCTTTATCTGGCATCGAAAATTAGTATTCTATGATTGGAGAAAAAGATTGAATAGAAAGGAAAAATTAATTAGGAAGATGGAATACAATTATATAAACAACAGTGAATGGTATAGAAAGAATAATAAGGCACAAACTATGTAAGATCAGAAATTAAGAATGAAACCTTTCTTGTTACAAGGAAGGAGCAGAAAAGTGGGTGAAGATGGAATTGTAGGTGACAGTTTCTTTCTTTTTCTCTTGAGAAACAAATACAATGAATTTCGTAAATGATCACTCAAAACCAAACCAATCTAATTCAAGCTAGAACTAATGCAAAAATAATTTAAAATGTAAAAAATAAACAACCGGCCAAATTACCTATCAGAGGCATGCTAATGGAAGCCTAACCCAAAACCAAATCTAACTATAACTAAATCTAAACCAATCCAACCAAGAAATTCAAACCTAAATCATATTCAATCCCCAGATTTGAAAACGAAAAGGAAAAAAAAATAAATAAATAACTTCACCAGTTACGGTGTATGGCTTGTCTCTGTATGCCTTACAGACTCTATCTGGTGCATGCTGTTCTGGCAGGAAAAGCCTAAAATAAGATTGTAAAATAAGATTGAAGAAGGAAATAAATGATAGAAACGAAAATACCCAATGATTTCAATCTTACAATCTCAATGATTTAGTGATTTCTTTAATCTTAAAAAAAAAAAAAAAAAAAAAACAAAAGCAAAAATCTAGAATTGAGGAAACAAACATTTTGATAGAAAACCCAAAAGCCCAAAACAAAAGCAAATATCTAAAATTGAGAAAACAAAAATTTTGATAGAAAACCCCAAAAACCCAAAACAAAAACGAATCAAATCTAAACCCATTCAACCAAAAAAAAAAAAAAAAAAAACTTTTTAGAGTTTTGATATGCATACGAAACAACCTTTCACAATTTAATTGGCAACGTGGATTAAGAATTCTAGAACAAAACAAAAGATCAATCAGTAATTTTATCAAACAAATTGCGAATTAAAAATTAGGTTTTTCGTCTAATACATTCAAATTTTAAATAATCCAAGGTGAATTTTGACTTTTAACCACAGTAAATCAAGGGCAAAATCCCTAATGTTACGACCAAAAAAAAATATAGAGGGACAATTTGAAACCAAAGCATCCAAAGAAAGAAAATCAACCCATTTAAATTTTTTTTTTTAAAAAAGTTTAAAAAGGGGTAAAAGAAGAACCCTAGAAAATTAAGTAAGGGGAACTATCAGTTTTGAATACAAAAATATAGATATATTGAAGATTTAAGATTCTATTTCGAATAGGAAAAACAATGGTGAGGAGTTTCAGTCTTTCAAACAACAAAAATAGTATTTAAAGAGGAAAGGAGTATGCTGACCTTTAGTACAAAAAAAATAGAAACTATACCAGTGGAGGGTACGGCGGTCTGATGGTGGCAAAGGTCTCAGATTTTTCGCTCTCCACCATCTATGACAGATCGAATCTCTTTCTCTGTCGTTCTCCTTTTCTTTCCGCAACGTATGTCTCTCTGAATCGTATTTTGGGTCTTATTCTAACGCAGTGTTTTAGGTTTCAGTTTTTAGACGCGTTTTAGCAAAACAGTGTAAGAGCATCCACAGCAGTGGAGCTAAAAATTTAACTTTTTAGCTCCACCAAAAGTTATTTTATCTATTTTACCTACATACATGCTGTAGCAGTGGATCTATTTTAGCTTTCAATACAATAAAATAATATAAACATCACAATAAAATAATATATCCCCTACAATAAAATAATATATCTACTACAATAAACAATAATCACAACCACCCGCAACCACTACGGCTGCCACTATTGCCGCCGCCATCGACTCTTCCACCGCTGCCAACTCTTCCGCCGCCGCCACATGATAGAATAATATATTCTCTACAATAAACAACAATCACAGCCACTACCACCACCATTGTCACTACCACCACCGCCACCGCAACCGCCACCACCACCACAACCGGCACCATAAAAACAATTATTATTTTCTCACTAGTATTAGATAGTAATAACCTATCACTTAAAATTTATTGCAAAAATATTGTAGTAACATTTCTTAATTTTAATTTCTTATTATTTTTCCCATTATCTTATTTGGTTTCATCCAAATACACATTTTTTTCTTTTTTTACTCTTTGTTTTTCTCCTCCACACACGTATACTCCTCTTTATCTTCACTCTATCTTCACTTGCATTTTTGTTTTTCTACTTTAACTTTGTCTTTCTTTCTCTTTCACTCTATCTTCACCGCCGCCCCCACAACAGCCACATCGGAAAACACTGTAAACAAAATACCCCCGAAAATTTCATCAATTACGCCAAAATGCCACAGATCGGAAAACACAAGCCCACTGCCACAAACACAAACACAAGCCCATTGCCCACAACAGATCGGAAAACACAAACACAAACCCACATTGAAGTTGGGCATGAGCTAGTAGAGAGAGGGTGGAGCTTGGAGGTTCGACCTTTGAGGTGGAGATCTAGAGAGAGAAAATGCGAGATAGAGACCCATGTTGGCACTGGGCATGAGATAGCAAAGAGAGACGGGGGTGGAGTTGTGGAGAACGCAAAGAGTGGTCGGCGCTGGGCTAGGGCTTCGGTCAGCGCTGGGCTGGGGCTTTGGTTAGCGCTGGGCAGGGGCTTGGTCAGCGGCAATGAGCAGAAACGAAGTGTGAGGATTGAGTAGAGAGGAGCAATGGGCAGAAATGGAAAAGAGGAGAGAAAAAAAGAAAAGAAAAAAATATTATTAAAATAGTTTGATTCAATGTGAACGCAACATAAAATAGTATTTTTTTTTTTACCTTTGAGCTACAGTGCGCATCTAAAGATAGATGTGCACTGTAGCTGAGAAGCTAAAATTTTTAATTTTAGCTCCAATGTTGCAATTCTCTTTTTTGTGTTTTGGTGTAGCTAAAATAGCTATATAGCTATTTAGCTACATTGGTGCAAATGCTCTAACTTTTGACATTTTAATTGTAAACGTGGCAAGTTTTTAAGGAGGCATTTTTCCTACATGGCAACAGCTCCTTAATTGCAGGAAAAGACTTCTGCTATTATATATAGTACTAGTATTATGCTTGTGCGATGCACGGTTTAATAAAAAAAGAACAAAGTTTCTCTCCAAACTAGTTTGGAGAGAAATCCTACAAACTCATCATATATATTTATATTGACTGTGAATTTTGAAAATCTAACCCTTTTTTTTTTTTGAAAATCTAACCGTTAGATTGCATGTTCTTACTACATCCTTAATGCTTACAAAATTTCAAGAAAATTAAAGATCAATTGTTATGTCATCAAATAAATGTTATAATTTCAAGTTTTTGTAATTTAAAGTTGTATATAAAAAATAAGTTAATTGATCAAATAGTAAATAATATCTAATTTGAACGAAATTTGATATGCATGTTAAGAATATGAGGAACATGAAATTCAACGGTTAGATTTTTAAAATTCACACCCAAAAAAGAAATATATGAGAAGTTTGAAGAGTTTCTCTCCAAACTAGGTTAGATTTTTAAAATTCACACCCAAAAAAGAAATATATTAGAAGTTTGAAGAGTTTCTCTCCAAACTAGTTTGGAGAGAAACTTTATTCATAAAAAAATCATATGTAAATTAAATGCCTTGATAAAAAATTATATATAAATTAAAAAATATATTTTGATGTTAAATATAGATTATAAAAAAAATGAAAAATTATTTTAATTAGAATTGAATGTAAAAAAAGGGGTTTATTTATGAAATACTTTACTAATTAAGTAGTGAGAAACTTGAAACTCTAAATTAATTATCCTAATACATAATATATGTAGTGTGCTTGAATAAAATATATTGTACATCATTAGGTAACCACCACAACATATGTGCATTTGTCCATATATATATATATATATATGAGAATTATTTATCAAAAGAGAATAACTCATGATTTAGAAAGCAAGCCAACATATGAATCTACCTTTCTTAAAAGAGTTTAAAAATTTTTCCTGCCAAATTCATAAAATGAAAGTTCTAGGCTTCTAGCTCATAATAAAAGGAAGACAACACAAATTATAGAAAGCAAAAGGTCCTATAAACAATTATAAGACACAATATATATGTATACACGTACCAAAGATATATACTTGTTGAAAATAACATTTATAAATTTATCTATAGGCTGACGGAGATCAAGGCACCACTTCGAAGGATCTCGTTCAAGTACCAATTGGGCCGGTTGCGAGAGCACGAGCAAAGAAGTTCAAGGATGTACTCAACGGACTCATCCAAGAGTTATGGGCTCAAGCAAATTCGTGGAGGCCCATAGAGCATGATCCACGTGGGCAACAAAGAATTGTCACCTTGATTGAAGTTCTAGAAGGATCCGGTCAAGGCTAAGAATTGGCAAGAAATATTTTGGGAGGATCGGATTGCATGGCTATTCTAGGCGCCACTTTCTTTCCATTTATATTGTCCTTTGTTTCCTTCTATATGACTCTAGGCGTCCAGCTCTTCTTTCCTATTTTAGCGTCTATTTTTTGGTAAGTAGGAATTTATTTTAGCATTGATTAGGAGGATGGGCATCCAGCCTTTATTGCCTTATATGTCTTGTGTGTTTTAGGAAGGTAAGGATTTCTTTCCTTACCCATTTTCGGCTTTAATTAGGTTTTCTACGTAGGGTTTTTTTTTCTTGTAATGTTCAGCCCTTTAAATAGGTGCATAAGCAATGGAAAACGAAGACATTGAATATTCATAAAACTTGTGAGGTTTATTCTCTTTGGTTCTTTGAAGAACTATTCGAACTTATCGGGATTTCCCGTGGCGTTCATCTCGACTTATCAAACGGAGTTTCCACCACCGTTTGTGGCATCTTCCTTATACCGAGGTTCTTGTTTGTCGTAAACAACGGGTCGAGGTCTTCCATTCGAATCTGTCCATAGAACGATCTTGGGTTCCCTTTAGTTGTTGGGTCTCGTTATTCTTGACGGGGTTCACATCATTTGGTATCAGAGCACGGTTTCTAGTTCAGGTTTGCCTATCCTTTAACATCTTTCATTGCTTTGTTTCTTCTTTAGCCGTCCACATCATCTATCTCTTCTTAGCTGAATTTCCTTTACCCTATCTGTTCAATCTTTGTTTGTTCTTGTTGATGTCTAAACTATTGGTCTAGTCTCACATCTCTTAGTTATTTCGAAATTTTATTTCATTATTCTCAAAAGCTAGTTGCTGATCGTCAAAAAAGAAAAGAAAAAAAGAGAGAGAGAGAGAGAGAGTCGAAGAAGAAGACAGAAAGGAGTTCCAAAAAAAAAAAAAAAAAAAAAAAAACGTCAAAAAAAAAAATCACCAAACTGCCATATTCCTTCTAATTCTATTCTAAAAATTTCCATATTCCTTGTGTTCAAATCTGAAATTCCTTGATTAGTTCTTGGTAAATTGTTGCTGGAAATTTTTGAGTTGTTTGTTTAGTTTCAAAAGAACTGAAAGAGAATTATCGAGGGGAAAAAGGCAAGAGTGGTGAGAACATTAGAGGGTAAAAGCCATATTATTTTGAGTGAAACATGAGTGGAGAGTGATCCACATTCTTGAGTGTAAACATGTAAGGGAGTGATTCGTGAGGTCCTTTTTTTTTTTTTTTTTTTTTTTTTTTCTAACCTTTGTTTTGCAGAAAACATGTCTCACGATAGTGGTAACAACATTGCTGAAGATGATACAAAATTGGCTGATCCGAAAGTGTTTATGGAGGCCATGATGAGTGAGATGAGGCATGTGATGAAGATGGAGATGGAGCAGGTTCACGAACGGATAGATCAGATGGAGAATAGACGTGAGGAGCAATTACAAACACGTCGTAATTTGCGTAGAAAGGAAAGAGATCCACCGAGGGAGGAGGATGAAAAGCGTTATGGGCCTGGTTTTGATGAAGAAGAAGATCGGGATTCCATTGTTAACAATAGGAGACCTGGAAGAAGATATAGAGAAGCTAGGAATCGCGAAGATAACAACTTGGGTGGTATTAAGATGAAGGTTCCGTCCTTTCAAGGTAGATATGATCCTGAGGCATATCTTGAGTGGGAGAAGAAGATGGAGTTCGTGTTTGATTGCCACAACTACTCCGAGACAAAGAAGGTAAAATTAGCCGTGATTGAATTTTCTGAATATGCTATTACTTGGTGGGATCAGCTTGTGATAAATAGGAGGCGGAATAGAGAACGCCCAATAGACACATGGGAGGAGATGAAAGTAGTGATGAGAAAGCGGTTCGTTCCAAGTTACTACTACCGAGAGTTGTACAAAAAGCTACAAGGTCTTAGACAAGGGAGTTGAAGCGTAGAAGGTTACTACAAGGAGATGGAGATTGCTATGATCCCCGCTAATGTAGAGGAGGATCGGGAGGCTACAATGGCTAGATTTTTAATTGGCTTAAACCGGGAGATCCATGATAAGGTAGAGATGCAGCATTATGTGGAATTGGAGGATATGGTGCATATGGCTATCAAAGTGGAACAACAACTCAAGAGAGGGAGTGGGACACGTGCAGGCCATAACTTTAGTTCAACCTCTTGGAAATCGAGTCATGCCAAGCCGGTGGACAAGTCACAAACGCCCAAACCCGAGCCCAAGTCCGCGACCACCAGCCACATTCCTCAAGGTAAAACCAAAGCCTCTACCTCTAGGAATCGTGATATTAAATGTTTTAGATGTCAAGGCAGGGGCCACATAGCAAGTCAATGTCCAAACAAGCAAGTCATGGTGTTGCAAGCCAATGGTGAAATTGTGACCGATGATGAAGATTCCGACACCGACGACATGCCGCCATTGGAGGATGTTTCCGAGGAGGAGTATTTAGCCCCTGACACATTGACATTGGTGGTGAGGAGAGCATTGAGCTTGCAAGCAAAAGGAGTTGATGAAGTACAGCGGGAGAATATCTTTCACACTAGGTGCTATGTTAAAGACAAGGTATGTAGTGTGATTACTGATGGTGGTAGTTGTACTAATGTTGCAAGCACAATTATGGTAGAGAAATTGGGATTGCCCATGGTAAAGCACCCTAGACCGTACAAGTTGCAATGGCTAAATGATAGTGGTGAGATATGGGTGAACAAGCAAGTGTTAGTTGCATTTCGAATCGGTAAATACGAAGATGAAGTGTTGTGTGATGTAGTACCGATGCAAGCGGGACACTTATTGCTAGGGCGTCCATGGCAGTTCAATAGGCAAGTGAAGCATGATGGCTTTACGAACAAGTACTCTTTTGTACTTAATCAACGATCAATCACTCTTCTACCATTGACACCGTAGCAAGTATACGAGGATCAAGTGAGATTACAAAAGGAGAGTGATCAAAAGAAAGAGAGTGAGAAAAAGAAAAAGAGTGAAAATCAGAGAGAGGCCGAGAAAAATTAGAGAGAAAAAGAAAATCAAAGTTCGGCCCTTGAGAGAAAATCAGAGAGAAAACAAAAGAATTTCTATGCAAAAGTGAGTGAGATCAAGCGAGCAATGTTTTCAAATCAGCCGATGATTTTACTTTTGTACAAAGAGGCACTTTTAAACACTAACGAACTTGACCTTGCTTTGCCTAGTTCTATTGTTTCTCTTTTGCAAGAGTACGAGGATGTCTTCCCCGAGGAAACACCACATGGGTTACCTCCAATCCGAGGGATTGAACATCAAATTGATTTTGTTCCCGGTGCAACCATTCCAAACCGACCAGCTTATAAGAGCAATCCCGAGGAGACAAAGGAGCTTCAAGGGCAGGTAAGTGAATTGTTGGAGAAAGGGCACGTGAGGGAGAGTATGAGCCCATGTGCGGTTCCGGTCTTACTTGTACCTAAGAAGGATGGGACGTGGAGAATGTGCGTTGATTGCCGAGCCATCAACAACATAACGATAAAGTATCGTCACCCTATCCCACGCTTAGATGATATGTTAGATGAGCTGTATGGTTCTTGTATATTTTCTAAGATTGACTTAAAAAGTGGTTATCATCAAATTAGGATAAAAGAAGGAGATGAATGGAAAACCGCCTTTAAAACAAAATATGGTTTGTATGAATGGTTAGTTATGCCTTTTGGTTTGACTAATGCTCCGAGCACCTTTATGAGACTTATGAACCATATTTTGTGTGCATTTATGGGCAGATTTGTTGTTGTCTATTTTGATGATATACTCATTTATAGCAAAAACATAGACGATCATGTAATACATTTGAAATCCGTTTTAGATGTGCTAAGAAAAGAAAGGTTGTTTGCTAATTTAAAGAAGTGCACTTTTTACACCGATAAGCTTGTATTTTTGGGATTTGTTATTAGTGCACAAGGTATACAGGTTGATGAAGAGAAGGTACATGCAATCCAAGAATGGCCGAGTCCCACAAGTGTAGGTAATGTTCGTAGTTTTCATGGACTTGCTAGTTTCTACCGGCGGTTCGTGAAGGACTTCAGTAGCTTAGCCGCACCGCTTACCGAAGTGATCAAGAAGAACGTTGGATTTCGGTGGGGAGAAGAACAAGAGAAGGCATTTCAATTAATCAAAGAGAAGCTGACTAACGCACCTTTGTTGTCTTTACCTAACTTTTCTAAAACGTTTGAAATTGAATGTGATGCTTCAGGTATTGGTATAGGTGCCGTTCTTATGCAAGAAGGACGACCAATTGCTTACTTCAGCGAGAAACTCAGCGGGGCAGCCTTAAACTACCAACTTATGACAAGGAGTTGTATGCATTGGTTCAGGCTTTAGAGACGTGGCAGCACTACCTATGGCCTAAGGAGTTCGTGATTCACACCGATCATGAGTCCTTGAAATACTTGAAGTGCCAACATAAGCTAAACAAAAGGCATGCGCGATGGGTGGAGTTCATAGAGACGTTTCCATACGTCATTCGGTACAAGCAAGGTAAGGAGAATGTAGTCGCCGATGCACTTTCTCGCAAGTATGCCTTACTCTCCACACTTGATGCAAAATTGCTTGGTTTTGAACACATTAAAGAATTATATGTTGAAGACCACAAATTTTGTGAGGAATATCGAGCTTGTAAGAAAATTGCCTCTGGTAATTTCTTTAGGCTTGATGGATTCCTATTTCGAGAAAATAAGCTATGTGTGCCTAATTGTTCTTTGAGGGAGTTATTAGTGCAGGAATCACATGGTGAGGGATTAATGAGACATTTTGGAGTTGCAAAGACTTTAGCTATTTTTTTTGAGGATGAAGAGCGTTATGGGTCTGGTTTTGATGAAGAAGAAGATCGGGATTCCATTGTTAACAATAGGAGACCTGGAGGAAGACATTGATATTCATAAAACTTGTGAGGTTTATTCTCTTTGGTTCTTTGAAGAACTATTGGAACTTATCGGGATTTCCCGTGGCGTTCATCTCGACTTATCAAACGGAGTTTCCACCACCATTTGTGGTGTCTTCCTTATACCGAGGTTCTTGTTTGTCATAAACAACGGGTCGAGGTCCTCCATTCGAATCTGTCCATAGAACGATCTTGGGTTCCCTTTCGTTGTTGGGTCTCGTTATTCTTGACGGGGTTCACATCATTTGGTATCAGAGTGGGACCTCGACCCGTTGTTTATGACAAACAAGAACCTCGGTATAAGGAAGACGCCACAAATGGTGGTGGAAACTCCGTTTGATAAGTCGAGATGAATGCCACGGGAAATCCTGATAAGTTCGAATAGTTCTTCAAAGAACCAAAGAGAATAAACCTCACAAGTTTTATGAATATTAATGTCTCCGTTTTCCATTGCTTATGCACCTATTTAAAGGGCTAAACATTACAAGAAAAAAAAACCCTACATAGAAAACCTAATTAAAGCCGAAAATGGGTTAGGAAAGAAATCCTTACCTTCCTAAAACACACAAGACATATAAGGCAATAAAGGCTGGATGCCCATCCTCCTAATCAATGCTAAAATAAATTCCTACTTGCCAAAAAAGAGACGCTAAAATAGGAAAGAAGAGCTGGACACCTAGAGTCATATAGAAGGAAACAAAGGACAATATAAATGGAAAGAAAGTGGCGCCTAGAATAGCCATGCAATCCGATCCTCCCAAAATATTTCTTGCCAATTCTTAGCCTTGACCGGATCCTTCTAGAACTTGAATCAAGGTGACAATTCTTTGTTGCCCACGTGGATCATGCTCTATGGGCCTCCACGAATTTGCTTGAGCCCATAACTCTTGGATGAGTCCGTTGAGTACATCCTTGAACTTCTTTGCTCGTGCTCTCGCAACCGGCCCAATTGGTACTTGAATGAGATCCTTCGAAGTGGTGCCTTGATCTCCATCATTCCCCTCCTCTTGAAAAGGATTTGCCCTCAAATCATCACCTGCATCAAAAGGACTCAAATCAGTAACATTAAAAGTGGCACTTACATTGTACTCACCAGGTAAATCTAGCTTGTAAGCGTTGTCATTGATACGCTCGAGGACTTGGAAAGGACCATCTCCTCTTGGGAGCAATTTGGAACGTCTTTTCGCTTGGAATCTTTCTGTTCTCATATGTAGCCAAACCCAATCTCCGGGTTCAAGAACCAGTTTGCGACGTCCCTTGTTGGCTTGTGTGGCATATTGTTCCGTTCTACGCTCAATGTTGAGTCTTGCTTTCTCATGAATCTGCTTCACAAAATCAACTTTCTTTTTGCCATCTAAATTAATGTGCTCCATCAAAGGTAAAGGAGATAAATCCAATGGAGTTAAAGGATTAAACCCATACACAATTTCAAATGGCGAAAATTTGGTAGCAGAATGAACAGCTCTATTATATGCAAACTTAACATGTGGTAAACATTCTTCCCATGTTTTGATGTTCTTTCTAATGATTGCCCTCAATAGAGTAGACAAAGTCCTATTTACTACTTCAGTTTGACCATCAGTTTGTGGATGACAAGTAGTGGAAAACAATAGCTTAGTACCTAGCTTACACCACAAAGTCTTCCAAAAATAGCTCAAGAACTTAGCATCTCTATCCGAAACAATTGTCCTAGGCATGCCATGTAATAACACAATCTCTCTAAAGAACAAATCAGCAACATGCGTAGCGTCATCCGTTTTGTGACATGGAATAAAATGTGCCATTTTAGAAAATCTATCCACGACCACAAAAATTGAATCTCTCCCACGTTTAGTCCTAGGCAATCCTAACACAAAATCCATTGAAATATCAATCCAAGGCTCACTAGGAATTGGTAAAGGAGTATACAAACCGTTGGGCTGCACTTTGGATTTAGCTAGCTTACATGTGACACATCTACCACAAATCCGTTCGACATCTCGTTTCATGTGAGTCCAATAGAAGTGTTCCTGCAAAATAGCTAAAGTCTTTGCAACTCCAAAATGTCCCATTAATCCCCCACCATGTGATTCCTGCACTAATAACTCCCTTATAGAACAATTAGGCACGCATAGCTTATTTTCTCGAAATAGGAATCCATCAAGCCTAAAGAACTTACCAGAGGCGATTTTCTCACAAGCTCGATATTCCCCACAAAATTCATGGTCTTTAGCATATAATTCTTTAATGTGTTCAAAACTAAGCAATTTTGCATCAAGTGTGGAGAGTAAGGCATACCTGCGAGAAAGTGCATCGGCGACTACATTCTCCTTACCTTGCTTGTACCGAATGACATATGGAAACATCTCTATGAACTCCACCCATCGCGCATGCCTTTTGTTTAGCTTGTGTTGGCCCTTCAAGTGTTTCAAGGACTCATGACCGGTGTGAATCACGAACTCCTTAGGCCATAGGTAGTGCTGCCACGTCTTTAAAGCCCGAACCAATGCATACAACTCCTTGTCAAAAGTTGGGTAGTTTAAGGCTGCCCCGCTGAGTTTCTCACTGAAGTAAGCAATTGGTCGTCCTTCTTGCATAAGAACGGCGCCTATACCAATACCTGAAGCATCACATTCAATTTCAAACGTTTTAGAAAAGTTAGGTAAAGACAACAAAGGTGCGTTAGTCAGCTTCTCTTTGATTAATTGAAATGCCTTCTCTTGTTCTTCTCCCCACCGAAATCCAACGTTCTTCTTGATCACTTTGGTAAGCGGTGCGGCTAAGCTACTGAAGTCCTTCACGAACTGCCGGTAGAAACTAGCAAGTCCATGAAAACTACAAACATTACCTACACTTGTGGGGCTCGGCCATTCTTGGATTGCACGTACCTTCTCTTCATCAACCTGTATACCTTGTGCACTAACAACAAAGCCCAAAAATACAAGCTTATCGGTGTAAAAAGTGCACCTCTTTAAATTAGCAAACAACCTTTCTTTTCTTAGCACATCTAAAACGGATTTCAAATGTATTACATGATCGTCTATGTTTTTGCTATAAATGAGTATATCATCAAAATAGACAACAACAAATCTGCCTATAAATGCACGCAAAATATGGTTCATAAGTCTCATAAAGGTGCTCGGAGCATTAGTCAAACCAAAAGGCATAACTAACCATTCATACAAACCATATTTTGTTTTAAATGCGGTTTTCCATTCATCTCCTTCTTTTATCCTAATTTGATGATAACCACTTTTTAAGTTAATCTTAGAAAATATGCAAGAACCATACAGCTCATCTAACATATCATCTAAGCGTGGGATAGGGTGACGATACTTTATCGTTATGTTGTTGATGGCTCGGCAATCAACGCATATTCTCCACGTCCCATCCTTCTTAGGTACAAGTAAGACCGGAACCGCACATGGGCTCATGCTCTCCCTCACGTGCCCTTTCTCCAACAATTCACTTACCTGCCCTTGAAGCTCCTTTGTCTCCTCGGGATTGCTTCTATAAGCTGGTCAGTTTGGAATGGTTGCACCGGGAACAAAATCAATTTGATGTTCAATCCCTCGGATTGGAGGTAACCCATGTGGTGTTTCCTCGGGGAAGACATCCTCGTACTCCTGCAAAAGAGAAACAATAGAACTAGGCAAAGTAAGGTCAAGTTCGTTAGTGTTTAAAAGTGCCTCTTTGTACAAAAGTACAATCATCGGCTGATTTGAAAACATTGCTCGCTTGATCTCACTCACTTTTGCATAGAAATTCTTTTGTTTTCTCTTTGATTTTCTCTCAAGGGCCGAACTTTGATTTTCTTTTTCTCTCTCATTTTTCTTGGCCTCTCTCTGATTTTCACTTTTTTTCTTTTGCTCACTCTCTTTCTTTTGATCACTATCTTTTTGTAATCTCACTTGATCCTCCTATACTTGCTGCGGTGTTAATGGTACAAGAGTGATTGATAGTTGATTAAGTACAAAAGAGTACTTGTTCGTAAAGCCATCATGCTTCACTTGCCTATCGAACTGCCATGGACGCCCTAGCAATAAGTGTCCCACTTGCATGGTACTACATCACACAACACTTCATCTTCGTATTTACCGATTCGAAATGCAACTAACACTTGCTTGTTCACCCTTATCTCACCACTATCATTTAGCCATTGCAACTTGTACGGTTTAAGGTGCTTTACCATGGGCAATCCCAATTTCTCTACCATAATTGTGCTTGCAACATTAGTACAACTACCACCATCAATAATCACACTACATACATTGTCTTTAACATAGCACCTAGTGTGAAAGATATTCTTCCACTGTACTTCATCAACTTCTTTTGCTTGCAAGCTCAATGCTCTCCTCGCCACCAATGTCAATGCGTCAGGGGCTAAATACTCCTCCTCGGAAACATCCTCCAATGGCGGCATTCGTCGGTGTCAGAATCTTCATCATCGGTCACAATTTCACCATTGGCTTGCAACACCATGACTTGCTTGTTTGGACATTGACTTGCTATGTGGCCCCTGCCTTGACATCTAAAACATTTAATATCACGATTCCTAGAGGTAGAGGCTTTGGTTTTACCTTGAGGAACATGGCTGGTGGTCGTGGACTTGGGCTCTGGTTTGGGCATTTGTGACTTGTCCAGCGGCTTGGCATGACTCGATTTCCAAGAGGTAGAACTAAAGTTATGGCCTGCACGTGCCCCACTCCCTCTCTTGAGTTGTTGTTCCACTTTGATAGCCATATGCACCATATCTTCCAATTCCACATAATGCTGCATCTCTACCTTATCATGGATCTCCCGGTTTAAGCCAAGTAAAAATCTAGCCATTGTAGCCTCCCGATCCTTCTCTACATTAGCGCAGATCATAGCAATCTCCATCTCCTTGTAGTAATCTTCTACGCTTCGACTCCCTTGTCTAAGACCTTGTAGCTTTTTGTACAACTCTCGGTAGTAGTAACTTGGAACGAACCGCCTTCTCATCACTACTTTCATCTCCTCCCATGTGTCTATTGGGCGTTCTCTATTCTGCCTCCTGTTTATCACAAGCTGATCCCACCAAGTAATAGCATATTCAGAAAATTCAATCACGGCTAATTTTACCTTCTTTGTCTCGGAGTAGTTGTGGCAATCAAACACGAACTCCATCTTTTTCTCCCACTCAAGATATGCCTTAGGATCAGATATACCTTGAAAGGATGGAATCTTCATCTTAATACCACCCAAGTTGTTATCTTCGCGATTCCTAGCTTCTTTATATCTTCCTCCAGGTCTCTTATTGTTAACAATGGAATCCCGATCTTCTTCTTCACCAAAACCAGACCCATAACGCTCTTCATCCTCCTCCCTCGGTGGATCTCTTTCCCTTCTATGCAAATTACGACCTGTTTGTGGTTGCTCCTCACGTCTATTCTCCATCTGATCTATCCGTTCGTGAACCTGCTCCATCTCCATCTTCATCACACGCCTCATCTCACTTATCATGGCCTCCATAAACACTTTCGGATCAGCCAATTTTGTATCATCTTCGGCAATGCTGTTACCACTATCGTGAGACATGTTTTCTGCAAAACAAAGGTTAGAAAAAAAAAAAAAAAAAGGACCTCACGAATCACTCCCTTACGTGTTTACACTCAAGAATGTGGATCACTCTCCACTTGTGTTTCACTCAAGATAATATGGCTTTTACCCTCTAATGTTCTCACCACTCTTGCCTTTTTCCCCTCGACAATTCTCTTTCAGTTCTTTTGAAACTAAACAAACAACTCAAAAATTTCCAGCAACAATTTACTAAGAACTAATCAAGGAATTTCAGATTTGAAAACAAGGAATATGAAAATTTTCAGAATAGAATTAGAAGGAATATGGCAGTTTGGTGATTTTTTTTTTTTTTGGAACTCCTTTCTGTCTTCTTCTTCGAGTCTCTCTCTCTCTCTCTCTCTCTCTTTTGACGATCAGCAACTAGCTTTTGAGAATAATGAAATAAAATTTCGAAATAACTAAGAGATGTGAGACTAGACCAATAGTTTAGACATCAACAAGAACAAACAAAGATTGAACAAATAGGGTAAAGGAAATTAGGCTAAGAAGAGATAGATGATGTGGACGGCTAAAGAAGAAACAAAGGAATGAAAGATGTTAAAGGATAGGCAAACTTGAACTAGAAACCGTGCTCTGATACCAAATGATGTGAACCTCGTTAAGAATAACGAGACCCAACAACGAAAGGGAACCCAAGATCGTTCTATGGACAGGTTCGAATGGAGGACCTCGACCCGTTGTTTATGACAAACAAGAACCTCGGTATAAGGAAGACACCACAAACGGTGGTGGAAACTTCGTTTGATAAGTCGAGATGAACGCCACGGGAAATCCCGATAAGTTCGAATAGTTCTTCAAAGAACCAACGAGAATAAATCTCACAAGTTTTATGAATATCAATGTCTCCGTTTTCCATTGCTTATGCACCTATTTAAAGGGCTGAACATTACAAGAAAAAAAAACCCTACATAGAAAACCTAATTAAAGCCAAAAATGGGTAAGGAAAGAAATCCTTACCTTCCTAAAACACACAAGACATATAAGGCAATAAAGGCTGGATGCCCATCCTCCTAATCAATGCTAAAATAAATTCCTACTTGCCCAAAAAAAGACGCTAAAATAGGAAAGAAGAGCTGGACGCCTAGAGTCATATAGAAGGAAACAAAGGACAATATAAATGGAAAGAAAGTGGCGCCTAGAATAGCCATGCAATCCGATCCTCCCAAAATATTTCTTGCCAATTCTTAGCCTTGACCGGATCCTTCTAGAACTTGAATCTGGGTGACAATTCTTTGTTGCCCAGGTGGATCATGCTCTATGGGCCTCCACGAATTTGCTTGAGCCCATAACTCTTGGATGAGTCCGTTGAGTACATCCTTGAACTTCTTTGCTCGTGCTCTCGCAACCGACCCAATTGGTACTTGAACGAGATCCTTCGAATTGGTGCCTTGATTGCCTTATATTCTTGACGAGGTTCTGCGTTTGTGGCGTCTTCCTTATACCAAGGTTCTTGTTTGTCATGAACAACGGGTCGAGGTCCTCCATTTGAATCTGTCCATAGAACGATCTTGGGTTCCCTTTCGTTGTTGGGTCTCGTTATTCTTGACGGGGTTCACATCATAGGCTCTATTTATTATTATCATTGAATTTATTGCTCTTTACTCTTGAATTAGAATGTAGCTTTGTGAAGAAAAAAAATGGAAAAGAAAAGAAAAGAAATACATACCTGTGTAGCTAGAGGAAGTGGCGTTTCCTTGGGGATTCGGGGATTCACTATTTGGTGTGAGTTTTATTCCACGAAGAAGAAGATATATTATAGAAGGAGAAGATAAGAATAAAGAAAAACCTATTACATAAAAAACACTGTTTATGTAATTACATATTTTTTCCTAATAAAATTATATTTGTGGTAGTAGTGTTACTTCATTATCTCTAAAAAAATTTCATATCCACAATTAAGCTTTAATATTTATCTAAAAAATTAATAAAACAATAGAGGAAAATGTTGATAAGAATAACTTTTTTTTTTGGGTTGAGAAAGTTGATAAGAATAATTAGGTTGTATTATTTCTATCTAAAAAAATTACTGCAATTTTTTTGTTGATAGAGTTTAACTTAAACTCAAACTTATGCCTTCCTTCTAATATTGTACGTTTGATTTTTTTTAAATTTTTTTAATGCAGTTTTTTTAGGGGTTTCTTTTAATGTAGTTTAGGTAAAAAATGAAATATGTATATACACATGAAAAGAGGGGAAAAAAAATTAGGTTGTGTTGTTTCTATCTAAAAAATTACTGCAATTTTATAGTTGATAGAGTTTAACTTAAACTCAAACTTATGCCTTCCCTCTCATATTGTAGTTTTAATTTTTTATTTTTTTCTAATGTAGTTTTTTTAGGGGTTTCTTTTAATGTAGTCTAGGTACTTTAGGATAGTTACAAAGCTATCCCATAAAAAATGAACTATATATACACGTGAAAAGAGGGAAAAACAATTTGATATCTAGAATTTGGATACCATAAAAATGAACTATATATACACGTGAAAAGAGGGAAATAAAAAATTTTGATATCTAGAATTTGGATTGTAATCAAATTAAGATTTTTATCAATTTAGAAATTATAGGACAAAAAAAATTATATATATAATTTTTTTTTAAATCTAAAAATTTTTAAAAATTCCTGTAGTTTAGTGAAGCTACTTGGTGCAACCACGGCTTCTAAGCCCAACTTTTATTATATATTATATGATATAATATAGACTAGTGTGCAGCACCGTGCATATGCATGGGTACAATTAAAAACAATTACAATTATACATTTTTTTAGAAGATATTCAAATTATAAATAGTATTAGCTTACATTTTTTTTGAATCATGCATTTCTAAACTATGCAAAGGTTTATCATTATATATATGTGTGTGTATATATATATATGTGTGTGTGTGTGTGTGTGCGCGCGTGTGTGTATGTGTGATTTAGAATTTAACTGAATTTAGAGTCTTCAGTTTTTTCATCCAATAATTTACTTGTCACAAAAATTAAAAAATAAATTGACATGTGGTGGAAAATTGGACTCCAATTGAAATCCAATTTAGAATCTAATTGGATTTGGACTCTTCAATTTTTACACTCAATAATTCGCTTGACACAAAATTACAAATTAATGGGACACGAGGCACAAAATTGAGAATTCAATTAAAGTTTAATTGGATTTTTTTTCAAACTTTGACTATTAATATATATATATATATATATATATATAGACAAGGATCCCGTGACATACTAAATTTTTTTTCCCACAATTATTTCTTCTCATCACTTATTCCAACTTCAAATTTAATGTCATATAAGTGATGTTGAAGTTTTTTTTATTTTGGTTTTGAATCATAGTTTTGTAGTGTTTTATTATTTTTATGAGATACGTTTCGGGAGATTTGGATTGTAGGCAGAAAAATAATTTGGGTTTGAGAAAGTTAGTTTAAAACTAAAAGAATAATTTTCAATTTCTAATATGCTTTTTAACAATGTAAAAAATGTTATAAATAATTATTATTAAGAAAAGAATATTTTTCCTAACTTACCTTTTCATTCTTGAGAAATATTGTATTTTTATTTTTTTTTATAATTTTGGTACTACAAAATTTGTTTTGCCATCTTTGTATTAAACTTTCCTCTGCATTGCGCATGTTTGTGACTACTTACTATTAATAATAATACACAAACATAAACAAAAGAAAAATAAACTTCAACATAATATTAAAAATAATAATGATGGTAATCATGATGATGATGATACTTCTTGATTGTGATTTTGGTTTTGAAGAAAGGAAAATGTTAACAAATGCCCTAAGGGCATTTGATGGTGAACCATTTTAAGAAAGTTTTTATGGGAAAAGAAAAAAAAATGTTATGACAGCTTTTTCTATTTTTCTTAAAAATTGTGTCAAAAATTTTCTTAAAATGGTTTGTTAACAATTTTTCTTAGGGCACCCGTTAATATTACCCTTAAAGAAATACCCTTAACCTTAAGCCTTCATTAAGGTTGTGCATAAGGAAATTGCCAACAAAGACATGGCAAATTTATTATGGCAAAAAGCACATTTTAGTTCCTACATTTTCAGGAGATTCTCATTTTAGTCCCTATATTTTATTTTTACCGCTTTTAGTCCCTATTCTGAAAAACAGTTCCCATTTTGGTCCCTGCCGTTACATCATAAACAGATATTGCTGACGTGGCAAACGGTAGAATTAAAAAATATTAAAAATATTATATTTTATTTTAAAATAAAATAAAATTTTAGTTATCAATAATTTTAAAATAAAAATATTAAAAATTTTAGTTAAAAATATTTGTTCTTCATGTTCTTCCCCAAGAACATGATTGCCCAGAAATTTAAGATTTTCTTCTCTTTTATTTCATTTTCTTAGCATCCAAACAAGTAAAAACATATACAAAATCATGATCAAACTCAGATACTCGGACACAATCAACTAACAACGATCCGAAAAAAAGAAAAGAAAAAAAAGAACAACTGATCCCTCCACCAGCCAAATGCATATCAACAATGTACCTCTCACTCTCATGTTCAAACACATCAAAACTCATATAAACAGAACATTTTACTAAACATTTTCTTGGCAACCAAACACAACACCACCACCTGCGAACCCAAAAAACCCAACCAACACCATCGATCTGACCTAGCCACCACGATCTCCACCTCCACCGAATTGGTGCAGCCATCAAACCCAACCAACCCAATGCTCTCTCTCCACCTTCGCCGCCAATCTCCACTGATATGAGCCACCCAATGACCCACCCAGCCACTACCGATCAAATCACGGTGATCGATATAACATTGTTTGTATTTGGTCAGATCAAATCACAGTGACCCACCCAGCCACTACCGATCTTGGTTTAGAGAGAGAGAGAGAAAGAGAGGATAAGGTTAGTTATCCATGGGTTTCGACCATGGGTCTTGGGTCTTAAGCCATGGAAAAGATAGAGACTTGTATTTAAAGATGAGTCAATGATGATTTGGGTTTTGTGATTTGTGCGTTGAAGGGATTTGAAAAAGAAAAAATTGAGGGGTTTGATAGGTTATGGGTTTCAAAAAGAAAAAAGAAAAAGAAACACTGATTTGTGTTATGGGTTTTGTGCATTGAAGGGAATTGACGATTTGGGTTGGCTCTGTTGATTGTGTTAGAGTTTTTGAGTTTGAGCATGGTTTTGTATATGTTTTTGCTTGTTTGGATGCTAAGAAAATGAAATAAAAGAAAAGAAAATCTTAAATTTCTAGGCAATCATGTTCTTGGGGGAAGAACATGAAGAACAAATATTTTTAATTAAAATTTTTATTTTAAAATTATTGATAACTAAAATTTTATTTTATTTTAAAATAAAATAAAATATTTTTTAATTCTGCTGTTTGCCAGGTCAGCAATATCTGTTTATGATGTAACGGCAGGGACCGAAATGGGAACCGTTTTTCAGAATAAGGACTCAAAGCGGTAAAAATAAAATATAAGGACTAAAACGAGAATCGCCTAAAAATGTAGAGACTAAAATGTGCTTTTTGCCATTTATTATTTAGTGGCACGCCACTAATGAGCAAAAAAATTATTGCAAGAGATGCACAAAAAGTTACTGAATTGATGGTCATATGTGTGACGTAATTTGTACCATTCGAATGGGCTAGAATGGATTTACCTGCCACGCAAGGATATAAAATGCAAATGACACCATCGGTAGATGTCTCCTACCATAGCCCTCCTACCATCGAAAGAATAGTAAACGCCACTATAATCAAGGATCCCCTTGTATCTTGTATCTTGAATAAGGACTCTTCAGCCTGAGTTTTGTGTTTTGTTTTCTTCTTTCTTTCTTAGTTCACTTGTAGCTGTTTCAGGAGGAAATGACATCATAATGATAAAAAATTTGGTCCTCAATGTTGGTGTCTAATGTATTTAAATATATGAAAGATTTTTGTCTCCAAATTATTGAACTTTAAAAAGATAAAGTAAATATTGCAATCCTAGTATTTATAATGGAGAATAAAAAATTAACTTTTATCAATAAAATATCTTTTAATGTCATGGGGTGAATTGAATTTGGCCTCCATGGTTACAACCAATTCCTTCGCCCACCTCCTAAAAAAAAAAAAAAAAAACCTCCTTCAATCAGTGGCGGCTCTAGGAATTTATTTTAAGGTGGTCACAAAGAAACTTAAATTATATAAAATTTACTAAAGAAATAATTTGAATATATCAACATAAAAAAAAAAAAAACAAAAAAAAAAACACACACACACACACACACGCACGCACACACTCAAATACATGAAGTATTACAATATCTTTCTATTTACAAAGAGGAAAAAAAAGAAAAAGAAAAAAAATTATAGATAAGATGAGAGTAATAAAGTGAGAGAAAGTCTGAAATGATAAGAGAGAGAGAGAGAGAGAGAGAGAGAGAGAGAAATGATATTTGCTAAAACTATGAGCAAAGTCGCTAAGGAGAGAAAAATTGATGCGGTTACAAAGCCAAAGAAAACATAATTGCCGGCACCTCCAATGGGAAATTACGACCATAGTATTTCTCTTGGTACCATTTTTGAAAGAAAAATGAAATTATAAATTATTTTTAAGTAATGGGTTGAACAAGTTCCAAATTTGAATGATTGGGGATTTTTATTTTTTGTTTTTGAATAGTTTCTTTTGTTGAATAATTTGTTCACTAGTTGTTGTTTGATCTAGTCTTATTTTTGTTTGAGTTATTTTTGTTGTTATTTGGGCTAATTTTTATTGTTGTTATTTAAAATTTTTTGTTTAAGGGGTTAAGGATTATGTCTGGGGAGTTCAGTGGGGACTAGAATTATTTTTGGAGAGATACTATGTCCACAATATTGTCACAACAAATATTATATAACAAGCTATTATTAGTGGGTAAAAAAGTGATATTAGTATTGAGTCCAAATTATAAACAGTAACAACTTACCGAATAGAATTTGCTGTGAGATTATTGTAAATAAGTTGTAGATATAGCATTACTCTTATTTTTGTTGAACCTAAATTATTGTGATTTTCAAGCTAGGGTGTTCAACATTTTTTTTAGGGTGATCAAAATAAGTTAGTTTAATAAATATTTATTTTTTTTGCAAGTATATATATACATTTTTTGCAAATCAGGGTGGTCCTGTGACCACCCTGACATCAATGTGGAGCCGCCAGTGCCTTCAATATGGATAAAGCCCAGACAAATCATGGAGGCCGCAATTGTGACTACTTTAAATGATGTTTTAATTTCAAAGATAAAATCGCAATCAGAATTGCCAAAATGAATAGGAAATGATAAAACACCTTCGCATTTGTCTGCTTTACTTTTTGTGATTCTTCGATATGAAGGCTGCCGAGAGGAGGATAACGGCTTTAGGCTGGCTAGCCAATTAGTAATATTAATGAGGCCTATGCATCTCTATAGATGACACCCCCACCCCCCACACCCCCCCCCCCCCCCCCCCCCCCACCAAACCCCCACATTTGCATTTTTTATTTTTTATTTTTTCTATGAATAAAGTTGAATTATTTTCTGCTTATCAAAAAAAAAAAAAAAAAAAAAATTTTTCTTTTCTTCTTCTTATACTTGGACGAACCCCAGCCAACTATAAAATATCTTTCATTGAGATGATGGTTTTTCCTATGGTTAGGTCTGTTGTTTTCAATGATATATATCACCAATGATTGCTTTTTAGGGGGTAGCGTGATACCTAAAACAATACACATAAACATAAACAACATAACAATAAAAATCAACATAAAAACTAATGATCAACATAAGATTACACATGTACTAGTGAGTCTTTATTAGTGGATGAGGAACTAACGAACTTCCATTTGAATTAGGGCTCATTGGCAAATAAATCTTTTCTTAATTGTTTTCTCTCATCCAAAGTTCAAGCTTATGGTTCTTAGATATGATTAAAAGAGAACTTATGTGATTTATCATTTATCTATTGACAAGTATATTTTATGTAGAAAGTTCTCAAAAGTCAAAACTTACTGTGTTTGTTTTGGGTTGCATTGTTGGTACTTCTAGGTGCAACAATGCCAAGGGTTCAGGTGTTTTAGCATTTGGTGGGTGAAAACTGAAACATGCGTTTCTTTTGTCATTTTGAAAAATGGTTTCGAGTTTTGGGGTATAAGTAAAACCCGTTTCATTGTCTTTTTTAGTTGGGCTAGGCCGAGCAGAATGGGCTCGCCAACAAAAAACACGTTTCATTGGTACTTTTGGTTTTTATGTTTATTATGGGTATAAAAACTAAATGGTATTGTGAAATTAAAAAAAAACACAAAAAATTGTACTTTAAAAAATAGGACACGACTTAGGTCCAGTGTCTAGACCTGATCCTATGTAGCCACATGTCCACAAGATGCACTAGATCCAAGTTGGAAATACTTTACCAAATTAGCACTGAATCGACTGGCCACCTTGCCAAGAGGACCAAGTCTACCTTAGGTCTCTATTGGTCAAATCATATACTTGATCGTATCTTTTTTTTTTGCTAAGTAATATTTTCATTAAAAACCAAACCAAAGCTAAGCAGAGGAACAAGACAACGAAAAAGGGGATTTACAAAGGCTCTTCTATTTTTTTTGTAAAGGTTAATAAATATCTTTCATCATAAATTGGGAATGTTATATTTTCCAATTAGAAAAATACCTAGGGGTGTGAGTTTGTCTTATACCAACCTAAAGGGCCTTCAATTAAGCTCATTACTTGAAAATAATACAAATTCATTACTTACAATTGAAAATTTTAAAATGTAGCAACTATCAAAATGTATAACAGTCAAACTCAGATGCAATTTTCCATCTGCCGCAATGTTCTAAATAATGATATGACAAATTCATAAATCTTAGTAGAAAAGAAAAAAGAAGGCCCTTTTATCATGCAATGCCCTTTTATTTTCTCTTATATGCGAAGTTGTAGAATAGGGAGCAAGGGAAACTGCAATGAAAGAAGGCCCTATATATTCTCACTACGTTTGAGATCTAAGCAAAAAAGATCATTAACTTCAAAATATACATAAAACTGGTTTTAAAAAACAAATAAAAAACTAAAGAAAAGAAAATATTACAACAATGAAAGAATTAAAATAGTAAAAGTTCACATACTTTTGAACTGTTTGGACATATATCTCTCCTCGTCCTCGCCCTTTTAAATAGTTACTCTTATTCTTCTGCCTTCTCTCTTTCTTCATTTTAAACTATAATTATGACCCTACGATTCCTTTGTAAAATGGACAAAGCCAACAGACAAACTCCGGCTATTTCTCTCAAAGGATATTCCCCATATAAGAGGGAAAGAGAGAGGAGGAGAGGGGCAGTTTTTCTAATAGGAGTGTTTTTTTCCCCCTTCAAGTTCAAAATAAAGAAGAAGAGATTTGAGGTTAAAAAAAAAAAAAAAAAAAAAAACCAAACGTAGTGAGAATAGGGAGCAAGGGAAGCCGAAAATTAAAAAGAAAAAGGTAAGTCTTGATAAAGTGCAAAAAAAAGAAAAAAGAAAAGAAAAGAAAATGTGAGTGATTGAAGGAAAATCAAAACTTAAATACAGTACCTTATGTACAGTACCATAAGTTCCATTTTCAAAACTAAGACACATGGCTACTTAACAGAACTACTAAACGACATTATTTTGTGAGAAAACCCAACTCTTTCACTTCCGTCGAATAGACAAATCTCTTTGCTAAAAATCCTGCACCCATGCCTTCTTTAATAGAAGGGGCTAGAAATCATTGAAGGCAACATGATAAACGATGACACCCGCACTAGTACTATTGATGAGTCTCTTATCAATTACAGAAGAAATCAAATCTGAGTTCAGTTTCGGGTCTATTTTACACTCCAAGTAGCCTGTCCAGATCTGATGTGAGCAATTCGGGTACGATTCGGCCTGTAACAAGAACTAGCGTGGCCTTGCCGCCTTCCCATCAGGACGAGTCCCCACCGAGTCTGAACAATAACAACCTACTTTCAAGTTTCGACTTTTTTCTCTAATCTGCTAGGGGCCGAGTCGCACACAGGCCGAAAGAGCTGCGGGAAATTTTTTTGACTGAAAATGGTAGAAAGTTTTGTTGATATAAACAGTGGCGGAGCCAGAAATTTATATTTGGGGGGGCCATATATAATTTTTTTTTTTTTGTGTATATTAAATCTAAAATAGTAATGTACAATCAAGGGGGTCAATTTCATACCGAATGCTATTTCGGTTTAGCTGTAGGAACGATATATTTTGATACTGGTTAATACCAGTATACTGTTTCGAAATTAGCGATATACATATACATATATATATATATATATATATATTCAATTCGAAAATCATGATAAATTATTAAGAGTTTTTAAAAACATAAACCCTTCATTACTTTTTTTTAATGTGAATAAACCCTTAATTACTTCTTCATACTCTCTTAATCATATTTATTTTTTAAAAAACTGTATACGTTGACCCATTAATCTAATGAATATAGTTTAAAAGCATCACCAAAATAAACATGAATTGAAGAATAAAATATTACACGGTCTAGAACCATAAAAAGATGAGTTAAAAAGTAAAAAATGTACTAAAAATACTCTTCACACCTAGAAATTACTTGCGCCTATGACCTACCCATTTTATCTAGCTGACACAAGCAAACAAAAGAAGCAAAGTGACATAAAAAAGTAAGAAATGTCATTTGAAGGTGCTGGAACCAAGACAAGGTTTGGAAACAAAAGTTTATAAGTTAAAGCTTGATAAAAGAAAAAGAAGAAGCAACAGCACTAATAGATCACGAAGAAGACGATCTACAGTTAACGAAGAAACAACAGTAGTG
Organism: Quercus ilex subsp. ballota; assembly: GCA_032727855.1. NCBI lineage: Eukaryota > Viridiplantae > Streptophyta > Magnoliopsida > Fagales > Fagaceae > Quercus > Quercus ilex. The sequence goes on along the minus strand of CM064914.1, from coordinate 30,042,743 downwards.
GTTGACCAAGAAGATACAGTAAGGGCCAACCAAGAAGAAACAACCATGGTCGACAAACAAGAAACAGCAATGACAAACGAAAAATGCTATTTTATCAAAAATTTTGGGGGGGGCCAAGACCCCCTTCGGTCTTCATGTGGCTCCACTACTAGATATAAAGTATAAACAAAATACAAATGCAGAAGAGTGAAAAGAAGCCAACAAGTAGAGTCATATCCTTTTGAATAACATGGGACACGTCGTCTAACATAACCCATTACATGTCAAATAATTCATAAGCCACCGAGCACTATATGATTATGAAGGTTAGAGAAGACAAACACAGCTCACCGGTCGCTGCTCATGGTCATGGGTTCTGCTAAATCCTTTTTAGGGGTATTGTTGCACGTTAATGGGATTCTGATAAGTTCTGAGAAAGAGAGAGAGAGAGGTTTAACGGAGAAAACAAGAAATTGTTTTAACTTGTAAAGCCGTCTAGTTATTATGATAAGTGTCCATGTGAAAGCTCTTTAAATAATAATATAGATAAATAAAAGAGAGTCCATCCAACAACATTATGGACTACAAAGTTGGTTTCTCTAAAAGTAGATTTAACATGCTGATAAGGAAATAGTCATAGGCTTCACCCGTCAGCCTGCTCTCAGGCTGACGGTTCATGTAGCAACTGAAAAGTATGTGCCGACGGAAATAACGTTCCTTGACGGGCTCATTATGTTCAAAAGGCTGACGGTTAGGTGGCTGACTGTTAAGAGGCCGACGGTTAGAGTAAATCCTTTACTTGGCCACCACGCTCGATAATAGAGTCTTATAAGGAAAGGGCTCCGCAATCTACGCTCACACGGATTCCTATATGGAAAAGACTTCTGCTCCAAGGAAGAAAGGTCAACCCCCTACTACTATAAAAGCCCCAATACCCTCACAAATCGAGGTACGCATAATTAACCCCTCTCTAGCACTCTAGAGTTGAAAAAAGTTCTAACTTGACCTTCGGAGGGTATTTGGCCGACACCACACCGGTGCTCTCTGTTGGGTCTTCTCTTTTCCTTGTGCAGGTGTCGTTCTGAGAGTACGAGTATTGTGCAACTCACTGTTGATATTTACGGCATCATCAGTTGGCGCCGTCTGTGGGAAACCTCTGCGTACGACTAAGCCATATTATCGTTTCCCGGACTAAAGGGTTGCATGGTACTCACTCGCTCAATGGCAACTACTAATGACGTTCAAGGAGAGGAGCCACCCACAACTGCCCTCGAGAGACAAGTTCGAACTCTCGGTGCCGCCGTAGAGCGTCTCACCAAACAAAACCACGACTTGGAAGAACAGCTACGCCAGAAGGATGCAGCACCGAATGACCTACAGGAAGACCAGGAAGGGACCAGCGCCCCGAAGAAGAATCAGGAGAAACCTGAAGGCAGCCACGCCCCAAGCAAGCCGGAGAGGCAGAATGTGAGCATGCCATCCCTCACGGATGCGACTCCACCACATATTGTCGCGGAGATGCAGGTAATGAGGGAGCAGATGGAGGTTATGATGAACGCGCTCAAGGGGCGAGTCTCCAGTGATCTTGACGATCTAGTCAACCGCACCGACTCACCCTTCACTATAGCCGTGAACTCTTTCCCCCTACCCCACAAATTTCGCATGCCGAATATAGATAGCTATGACGGAATAAAGGACCCTTTGGACCATCTGGAAACTTTTAAGACCCTGATGCACCTTCAGGGGGTAGCAGACGAGATTATGTGCCGGGCCTTCCCCACAACACTCAAAGGCCCCGCGAGGGTATGGTTCAGCCGACTGACGCCCAACTCTATCAGCACCTTCAAAGAGCTAAGTGCTCAGTTCACTACGCACTTCATTGGGGGACACAGGTATAAGAAGTCCACGGCATGTTTGATGAGTATCAAGCAAAAAGAGGACGAGACGCTGAGATCCTACATAACGCGTTTCAATAAGGAAGCACTATCTGTTGACGAAGCCGATGACAAAATACTTGTAGCAGCCTTCACGAATGGGTTGCGCAAGGGCAAGTTTTTGTTCTCCCTATACAAAAACGACCCGAAGACCATGTCGGAAGTACTCTACAGGGCCACTAAATATATGAATGCTGAAGACGCGCTGCAGGCCCGAGACGAGAAGTCGAGAAAAAGGGAAAGGCAGGAGGATGCACGACCAGAGCAAGGGAGGAAGAGGCCCAGAACGGGAGACCGAAGGGACGAAAGGCGTTCAAAACCTCCGGGAGGAAGATTCACAAGCTTCACCCCGCTGACCGCCCCAATAGATCAAGTCCTAATGCAAATTAAGGACGATGGGGCTCTGACCTTCCCTGGAAAACTGAAGGGGGATCCTAGCAGGCGCTCCAGGGACAAGTACTGCCGCTTTCACAGAGATCACGGCCATGACACGGCCGACTGTTACGACTTGAAGCAGCAAATCGAGGCCCTTATAAGACAAGGAAAATTGCAGAAGTTCGTGAACAAGGAAAGAACGGATCCAGCGCCTCCAGAAAATCTCCCCCGACGAGATCATGACCGTCCTAGACCTCCCGTAGGTGACATACGAATGATTGTAGGAGGGATGGCCACCGGGCCATCGAAGAAGGCTCGAAAGACGCACCTCCGGATGGTCCAAAACGTCCAGCTGACGGGTCCAATGCAAAAGATAGCTCGAAGGGAAACCCCCATTATCGAGTTCTCGGAAGAAGATGCGCGGCGTCTCCACCACCCGCACGACGACGCGCTCGTTGTCAGCCTACGAGTTGGTGACTACAACTTGCATCGGGTATTAGTCGACAACGGCAGTTCGGCCGACATCCTGTACTACCCGGCCTGCCAGCAGATGAAGATCGGCAGGGAGCAACTGGTACCAACAAATGCCCCACTCGTCGGTTTCGGAGGTGCAAAGGTATTTCCCCTAGGCGCGGTCACATTGGCTGTGACGGCAGGCGATTATCCTCAGCAAGTCACAAAGGACGTAACATTTCTCGTAGTCGACCATTCATCCGCCTATAACGCAATCCTAGGGCGACCCACCCTCAACTCATGGAAGGCAGCGACTTCGACTTATCACTTGATGATCAAGTTCCCGACTGAAGACGGAGTCGGAGAACTACGTGGGAACCAAATTGCCGCACGAGAATGCTACGTAGCCATGATGGAAATGGATGATCACCGCCAAACCATGAGCATAGAAGAACACCGGAGCACGACGGAGCCAGTCGAGAGGCTTGAAGAAGTCCCCCTGGACGACTCCAGGCCTGACCAGACCACGAGGATTGGAACCCTTGCAAGTCCCGCCATCCGGCAAACACTTAAAGCTTTCCTCAAAGAGAATCAGGACGTATTCGCCTGGAGTCACGAGGACATGCCAGGAATAGACCCTTCAGTCATGGTGCATAGGCTGAATGTATCACCGTCCTTCCCACCGATCCGGCAGAAGAAGCGTGTCTTTGCCCCGGAACGGGACCAAGCCATAGCTGAAGAAGTCAGCAAGCTACGAGAGGCGAATTTCATTAGAGAAGTCTACTACCCCGACTGGCTAGCGAACGTGGTGATGGTCAAAAAAGCTTCCGGGAAATGGAGGATGTGTGTAGACTTCACTGATCTAAACAAGGCATGCCCTAAAGACAGCTACCCTCTCCCGAGAGTCGACACTCTAGTAGATTCTACAGCTCAACACCAGCTGTTAAGCTTCATGGACGCCTTCTCTGGCTACAACCAAATCAAGATGCACGACGATGATCAAGAAAAAAACTTCCTTCGTAACCAGCCAAGGACTTTTCTGCTACAAGGTAATGCCATTCGGTCTAAAGAATGCGGGCGCGACATACCAAAGGCTTATGAACAAGATGTTCGCACGACAGATCGGGAGGAACGTCCAGGTATACGTAGATGATATGCTGGTTAAAAGTCGAAGGGAGGAAGATCATTTAGAAGACCTCAAGGAAACGTTCAACACTCTCCGCTCTTACAACATGAAGCTTAATCCGGGGAAATGTGCCTTTGGGGTGACAGCGGGAAAATTCTTAGGATTCATGGTCTCCCAGAGGGGCATCGAGGCCAATCCAGACAAAATCCGGGCTATAATAGAGATGGCCCCACCAAAGAACGTGAAGGAAATACAAAGCCTCAACGGCAAGATAGCAGCATTAAACAGGTTCGTCTCCAGGGCAACGGACAAGTGCTTACCCTTCTTCCGCACACTGAAGAAATCTTTCGAGTGGACCGCCGAGTGCCAACAAGCGTTCGAAGAATTGAAAACTTATCTCTCTTCCCCCCCATTACTGAGTCCCTCACAACCGGGTGAAGAGCTGTTTCTCTATCTTGCCGTCTCCCCGGCCGCCGTCAGAGCCGCCTTGATCAGGGAAGAAGGAAATGTGCAGAAGCCTGTATATTACACCAGTCGGGCGCTACACGGAGCAGAAGGAAGATATCCGCCCATGGAAAAACTCGCGTTTGCACTGGTTACCGCGGCACGCAAGCTGAAGCCGTACTTTCAAGCCCACACGATAGTCGTCCTAACCGACAAACCTTTGCGACGGGCGATGAGCAGCCCCGAAGCTGCTGGACGAATGGCACTATGGACCATGGAGTTGAGCGAGTTTGACATACAGTACCGCTCGCGAACCGCCATTAAAGGACAGGTTGTTGCAGATTTCATAGCCGAATTTACAAATGGCGAAGACAAGGGGGCAGAGGAATCCCCCCAGTGGAGCATACACGTAGACGGGTCCTCCAACAAGCAGGCTGGGGGAGCCGGTGTCGTACTACACTCACCCGAAGGAGACGTGATCGAGTGTATGATTCGCCTTGAGTTCCCCACCACCAACAACGAGGCGGAGTATGAAGCTCTGATAGCAGGGCTGGACCTCGCCAAAGCTGCAGGAGCCGAAAGAGTGATCATTCACTGCGACTCGCAAGTCGTGGTCAATCAGATAAATGGGGATTATGAGTGTAAAGGCGAGAGGATGAAAAGATATCTGGACCAAGCAAGGCAGAGGGTCAGTGAGCTGAAGGCCAAAATTATGCAGATCCCCCGAGGAGAAAATGAGCAAGCTGATCGCCTAGCCAAGGCCGCTTCAGCTGAACATAGGGCCACCTTTGATAACATACTCTCTTTCGTTCAGCTCTCTCCACTTATAAATTCTGTTGATGTACAGGAACTTGGTTCCGAAAACAATTGGACTACGCCATTAGTTTCCTACTTGAAGAACGGGGTACTACCGGACGAAAAGAAGGCTGCGAGAAAGCTGAAGGTTCAAGCAGCGAGGTTCGTTCTGATAAAAAACGTCTTGTACAAAAGAGGTTTTTCCCGCCCCTACCTACGATGCTTAGGTCCTGAAGAAGCGGATTACGTCATGAGGGAAATACACGAAGGAATCTGTGGGAACCACTCAGGGTCGAGGTCGTTAATCCACAAGCTAGTACGAACGGGGTACTTTTGGCCAACAATGCAGAAGGACGCTGAGGACTATACAAAGAAATGCGACAAGTGCCAAAGGTTCAGCAATATCATAAGACAACCACCTGAAGAACTTACGCCGATGACGGCGCCATGGCCGTTCGCTCAATGGGGACTCGACATCATGGGACCGTTTCCTACAGCAATACGACAACTGAAGTTTCTAGTCGTGGGCATCGACTACTTTACGAAGTGGGTCGAAGCTGAAGCCTTGGCCACTATTACGGAGAAGAACGTACGCAGCTTCGTTTGGCGATGCATCATATGCAGGTTTGGCATCCCTAGAGTCTTGGTCTCAGATAACGGGAAGCAATTCGACAACGAGGCCTTTCGGGACTTCTGCTCACAATTAGGGATACGGAACCACTACTCCTCTCCCGCCCACCCTCAAGCCAACGGACAGGTCGAAGTCACGAACCGATCCTTGCTGACGATTATCAAGACTCGGCTCGAGGGGGCAAAGGGTATATGGGCTGAAGAGTTACCAAGCATACTTTGGGCCTACAGAACAACAGCAAGGACACCAACACAGGAGACACCATTCCGGCTTACATACGGGAGCGAGGCAGTCATTCCAGCCGAAGTCGGCCTCACCAGCTACAGGGTGCACAATCATGACGAAAGGAAAAACGACGAAGCCCTACGTCTACAGCTCGATCTAGTGGACGAAGTCAGGACAGCAGCAGAGCAAAGGCTCGCTCGATACCAGGACCACATGGCCAAGCACTACAACTCCCGAGTCAAGCACAGAGACTTCCAGGTTGGAGACCTCGTTCTAAGGAAAGTAATGGGCACAGCAAGAGACCCAACTCAAGGAAAACTCGGCCCGAATTGGGAAGGACCTTACCGAGTCACGACGTGGCAGAGGAAGGGCACTTATCATCTGGAGACACTGGACGGACGGAAGCTACCGCACCCTTGGAATGCTGAGCACCTGCGAAAGTACTACCAGTAGAGACGACGACAAGGAGAAGAAACACCTATCTTTTTATTTTAGATTTACTGTTTACTTTTAAGTATTTACTACAATAAGCCCAACGGGCATGTCTTTTGCTTTGGTTTTGATACAATAAGCCCAAAAGGGCAGATTTTTCCTTCATTTAGATACTTTTTATACAGATGCATGACAATAAGAGGAATTTATTCAGAACTACTGAAGTTTCTACTTACAAATGAAAGTTAGTAAAAGACTAACAAAAAGTGGCTAAGTCCACAAATCAGCAACTAAAGCTGACGGCCTAAACAGAAGGCTGACGAAAAGTGGCTAAGTCCACAAATCAGCAACTAAAGCTGACGGCCTAAACAGAAGGCTGACGAAAAGTGGCTAAGTCCACAAATCAGCAACTAAAGCTGACGGCCTAAACAGAAGGCTGACGAAAAGTGGCTAAGTCCACAAATCAGCTGTTAAGCTGACGGCCTAAATAAAAGGCTAACAAAAAGTGGCTAAGTCCACAAATCAGCTGTTAAGCTGACGGCCTAAATAGAAGGCTGACGAAAAGTGGCCAAGTCCACACGACAGCAAGTTAAGCTGACGGCATAAATCGAGGGCTGACGAAAAGTGGCCAAACCCACAATTCAGCTACTAAGCTGACGGCCTAAATAAAAGGCTGACAAAATATGGCCAAGTCCACCATTCAGCTTCTAAGCTGACGGCTTAAATAAAATCCTGACGGTCTCTTAAGCTCCTCTCTCAAGCTGACGGTCTTATAAAAGACCAACTAAAAAAAAAAAAAAAAAAAAAAAAGTCCAAAAAATGAAAGACAGATAGCGGACGGTCTAAAAAAGACCAAGTCCGCATTGGACGAACCAGGTAAGCTGACGATCTAAAATAACCCAGTCTGGCAGATAAGCAAAAGCAACGAAACCAACGGCCTAATAGAATACATACGGAATGCATAAACCCGACTATTAAGGCTGACGGTCCACAAATGAACTAAATCTATAAGGGAGATGACCTTGACCTGGGATAATAGAGTTTTGCCGGAATTTCTACAAGCATTAAAACGAAAGACTGACGGCTTCGTCAAGCAAACTCGCCAAGTGGCCCAATGTAAAGTTTAAATCAACGGTTCAGCGAAGCTGACGGTACATTAAAAGGGCCCATAATTCCAAATAAAACATACAAGATAAGCATGCCTCGCATCAAGTAATAAAGAGCGACGGCAAATTTAAAAGAGGGAATTGAAGAAAGTGTTGAAATATTACAAGCAGGAGCCCAGGGGGCACTAATAAAACTGTTTGCTAAATAGATGAATTACAAATACAAAAAAAAAAAAAAAAAAAAACGTCGCTTAAAAAATTCCCTCTACTCCCTAACAGAAGGATCTTCCCCGTCAAGCAGCACCACAGGAGGCGTCGGGGCAGATGTTGAAAGGTTCACAGTAGGTTGGGCTAAAACAACTCCGCCTCCATGAGAAGGAGAATCTACTGATTCGTCAGCCCCAGTAGTGACGACTTCATTAGCAGGCGTCATGGGCTGGGCGTCATCTAGGGAGATACCAGATAAGTCCAAATCTGGGAAAGCTGACGCCACTTGCCTGAGGCAATCATCAAACCCTGTGCCGTAGTATCCACCACAGGAATCGATGAAAGAGTCTGACGCCTTGAACTTCTCAACCGCGTCAGCCCCTGCAGTCTCCATCTGCGCACGAAGTGTCGTCAGCTCCTTCCCTAGCTCACCCCTCTGACGATCCGCCTCCTCCAGCTTCTGCTTAACTTCCTTCAGCTCGACGTTAAGGAGACGCATTGCCTCTTTATACTGAGCCTGCTGGTCTCGCATGTTGGCATTATGCTTATTAACACGAGTGACGACACGCTCCTTAGCCACGCACCGGTCCTGAAGCGCCTTTACGCGAACCAAGGCCTAGAAAGGAATGTAACCGACGGTCATTAAAATAGAAGAAGATAAGGAAGGAACCATTAGGGAAAGGCAGCTTACCCGAGTGAGGTCAAACAAAGCTGACGACCCCAGCTCATCCGTCGCCAACAAATCACAAGGATCTATGTCCGTCGGCTTTATAAGTGACTCCACAGCCTCAACAGCAAAATCCTTGTGAGTTAGCAGGCAACGGGGCCCCTCCAGGACGGGACCAAATGAAGTCATTACACCTTTCCCTGCCCCATGACTGGGCTTAGGTGACGGCTTCTCTAAGGGCTCGCTCCCGGAACCGACGGCTGCTTTCTTCGATGGACGGCTATTTTCCCCGTCAGTTTTCCTTTTTGAAGAACCCTTGACGATCTTGGGGGTCGAGGAGGGTACCGTCTCCCCCTTTGCTTTCTTCTCTTCCTTTAAGCGGGCAGCGGCGGCCCTTATCCGTTGCTTGGCCACATCCATTTCTACAAAAAAGATGCATTAGCAAAACCGACGATAATACAAGGATAATTTCGAAAATAAGGGTAAAGTACTCACGGTGACTGGAGAATCCTTCAAGCCTGCGAGCCTCAGGCGTCGGTTCAGGACCACCACAGAAGGCGTGAAGGTAGTCAAGGGTGATTAAGTCTCGACACGACTGCTCCTCTAAAGGAATCTCCAAAACCCGACGGATGAAGTCCTCCTGCTCACCAGTTATTGAAGGACGAATGAGGGCTGAAAAGTGCAAATAAACCGACGGCGTTAGAACCACTAAAAAATAAAAAACGAAATTATTACTTGCTCAAAGCAGTCAAAAGCTGACGACTAAAACCTGACTCTTTTATATACGCCCAAGTATTGTCAAAATAGCCATGGGGTATCGTTTCCCATTCTTCCTGACGACACACCCAGTCCGTCCCTTCAACGAAAAAGAACCTGCTCTTCCAGGCTCTATTCGAGTCCGGCGTCTCAAACACTAACCTAAGATCTTTCTCCCTGACGGCAAAATGGTACATCCCTTTGGAAGAAGAAAGGTGCCGAGGTCTATAACAATAAAAGAATTCGTCCAAAGAAAGCTGACGATTCCCTCCACTCAAACGACCCCACAGCACCTCGGCGCCTATAAAAATCCTCCACGAATTCGGAGCGACTTGGCTGACGGATAAGCCAAGAAAGTCGACTAACTAACGGTGTAACGCCGTCAGGGGCAGTCTAAGACCGGCGGCAAACATGGCATCGTACATACCAACGTCTGCAGTTCTTCCCGTATAACATTTTTCGCCATCTTCAGGTAGACGGATAGGAATATGGTCAGGAATTTGGAAACGGGTTCGTAACTCGTTAAAAATTTTGAGAGTCATCTTGGGGAGAAACTTATTTACAGCCCACTCTTTGGGAAGGATGAAGGGACGGTTGCCTCCAGGACTCACAGGAGTCCCTTCACTAGACCCGTCGTCACCTTCATCCCCTTCACTAGACTCGTCACTATATTTTCCTCCCACTTTGTCACGTCCCTCACCTACAACCCTTTCCTGACCATCGTCTCCGTGGCCTCCTACCTCCTCGATAGGAGTTTGGGCCGACGTCTCCCTCTCTGAAGACCAGGACGAGCTCCCTGACTCACTACCTGAACCAAATACCTCGTCGTAGCCCGCTCCATCGCGGACCGACGACCGGTCACTCGACGCGTCACTCGACATCTGACTACCTACAAGTGACGGGTATAATCTAAGCACCTAGGATGACGACTCGGCTTAAAAGAAAAATAATAAAGCAGGAGCAAAAAGAAAGAGAACTTACAAGTTCCTCGAAAGTAACGGCGAAGAAGTGACGGGAATATTGATAGCAAGTACTGACGGAAGATAAGCGACGGATATCTCTCCAGGAACCGGTGAAAGTGAAATAGTGCAAATATGGAGAGATGGGCCATATATATATAAGGAAAACGCACGGGAGACGAAGCGACGCCCTCAAACCAGACACGGAGCCAACCCGAGCACGCCACGTGTCCTAGCATTTAATGCTGGGGTGTCAGCTTTAATTATTCTCTCTCCTGATCAAAGCAGCAGGTAAGGACGAACTAAAACTCCATGTCCCGTCAGTTATTGCCGACGGAGATATGGAGTAGGGGGCAACTGATAAGGAAATAGTCATAGGCTTCACCCGTCAGCCTGCTCTCAGGCTGACGGTTCATGTAGCAACTGAAAAGTATGTGCCGACGGAAATAACGTTCCTTGACGGGCTCATTATGTTCAAAAGGCTGACGGTTAGGTGGCTGACTGTTAAGAGGCCGATGGTTAGGAGGCCGACGGTTAGAGTAAATCCTTTACTTGGCCACCACGCTCGATAATAGAGTCTTATAAGGAAAGGGCTCCGCAATCTACGCTCACACGGATTCCTATATGGAAAAGACTTCTGCTCCAAGGAAGAAAGGTCAACCCCCTACTACTATAAAAGCCCCAATACCCTCACAAATCGAGGTACGCATAATTAACCCCTCTCTAGCACTCTAGAGTTGAAAAAAGTTCTAACTTGACCTTCGGAGGGTATTTGGCCGACACCACACCGGTGCTCTCTGTTGGGTCTTCTCTTTTCCTTGTGCAGGTGTCGTTCTGAGAGTACGAGTATTGTGCAACTCACTGTTGATATTTACGGCATCATCACATGCCACTCAGAGATGGATTCAAAACATGCTTCTAGCTCCCTCAATCAGGTTCTCAATAGACTAATGTGGTTCTTGTGACGCCAAGGAATGGTTCTGTGATGGGAGGATAACATTTAGAGGATGCCCTTTTCAATCTGAAAATTTATATCCTATTTTTGCTGAGTTTGCTATTACTAGGGGTACTGCACATTTTTTTTTATCCTCTATCACCTATGTCCAAGCAAACTGACATCTCTCCTGTAATTCTTGCCAAATGCTGCTATGCATGCTTTTTTCCTTGGTGAGAATTTACTTGTAAATTTCAAGTGATGGTTGCATATTCTAAACTTACTTTAGATCAATCAATTTAATGAAGTGGCTTATGGCTCCAGAAGCTCGCTAGTCCTAAATCAAGATCATGAGTTTTTTTTTTTTTGTGTGACAAACTGTAGCCCCAAATACAAGTGATTCTCACAACAATGCTACAAATATCATACTATACCATGATTTCTCTGAAGGTCTACATTAATTTGTGGAATTACATTTGCTATAACTGCTTTGTAGTTTCAGACTTTAGTTAAGTTAGCTTGTCCAAAAAAATGATCGAAAATGTCTAGTGGTAGTTATGCAATTGTTAAAAATCGCCAGGTATGTTGGTGGGCAAGGGCGGAGCCACATAGTGGCTTGAGGGGGCTGAGGCCCCTGCAAAAAATTTTTTTTTCCCATTAGAGTAGGAAGAAAAAATAAATTGGCCCCCCCAACATGAACCAGCCGGCCCCCCCTACCCATTTCTCACCCATTTTCCCAGCCCCCAATCAACAATTAGGAACACCTCAAATTAAAAAAAAAAAAAAATATATATATATATATATATCTGTTCTACTTTCAAGCAAAAAAAAAAAAAAAAAAAAAGCCCAAAGCAAATTTGAACTAAAATCCGAAAAAAAAAAATGTAACAGAACCCACGGCAAGCCAAGCCCACGGCGAGCCCAAGCTCGCTCACGGCAAGCCCACGGATTCTCAACCCAAAAAAAAAAAAAAAAAAAACAAAAAACAAAAAACCAGTACAGAGCATCACGTCGTCACTGGCAGAATTGCAATCCATCAAGTCGCTGGCAGTGGCAGAGAAATCAAGCCCCAAATCCAATACTAAAACACATCAAACTCCAGCAAACCAGAACGCAAAACAGAGGTGTTTATCAAAAAAAAACCCCCAATACACAAACCAAAACCAAACCCCAGGTCCCTAGCAAACCAAACCCAGTAACCCACCGTCCCACGGTCATGTCGCCGTCGTCGTCGCCGCAGCTAGCTCGTCGTCGTCGTTGCTCGCCCGGTCGCCGCTCATCGCAGATCGCAGAACATAGATCGGAGATCGGAGATCGCAGAGTTCTCTGCCTCTGCTCCGGTGCTCGGTGCGACGGTGCTCCCTCCGCCCCTCCCTCAAGGTATTTCTCACTTTTTCTCTCTGACTCTCTCAGTCTCTCTCTCTTTACCTCACTGAAAATTTGAAACCCACTTTTTCGCAGATCGTAGCGGTGACGGTCAGTGCCTCATCGGCGATTGCAGATCGTGCTGCCTCTGCTCCGGTGCAGCGGTGCTCCGTGCTCGTTGGCAGTTGCTCCCTCCGCTCCAGCCTCTGGCGGTTCGGGCCTCCCTTAAGGTTTTTCTCTCAAACTCTCTCTCAGTCTCTCTCTCTTTATCTCACTGAAGGAAACGAAATGAAATGAATATTTAGGAATTATGAAAGTCTCTTTATGCTTTATCTAAGCTGATGATTCTCACATGTCGGCAAGTGTCTCTCTCTCTTTTGAATTGTGAGTATCTGATTGGCTGGGTTTGCTTTTTGCTTGTTTTAGTGTTTTTGTCTTTTTAAATTTGGCATTATCTTATCCTTTTTGTTGTTGGCCAGTGACTCGGTGTGTTGTGTTTGTCTGTTTGGTGAAATATTAGTTGTCATTTAGTGTGACGTGTGTTATGATTTGTGATTGGCATTGCGAAATTTTCTAATTGCAGCTAGCTATTGTGATTGGGGCGTATTTTGTGTTTTTCTGTTGGCTGTTGAGTGGGGTGGGGAGGGGATAGATGGGCTATGGGCACATGGGGCCGGGTGTAGCATAATAATTAAAGCAATATAATTAAATTAACCAATATATAATAAAAGCTATATAATTAAAGCTATAGTGAAAATTAAATTAAAACTAAACAATAATAATTAAACCTATATAATTAAATTAACCAATATATTATAAAAGACAAATTAATTAAATTATTTTTGTTTTTGTTTGAGGGGTTATTATTAATTAAAGTTGTATTAAAAATGGGCCGACTGTTTAAATTATAGTGAAAATTTTGTTTTTTTCTTGAGTATGAATAACATTCATATAACTAAGTAAAATTTTCTAATTAATTTTTTTTTAAAAATTCTTTTCAGGTTAATTTTTGAGTCATATTCTTAAAGCTAAAAGAATTATGAGCAAACGAAAAACAATTGATGCATTCTTTAAGAAAAAAGATGCTAGTAATTCAGAAATTAGGACATCTGTGGCTGTAGAAACAAATCTTAATACTTCAATACCTGATGAACACCCCTCCAAATGTCCAAAACTTCAATTTGAAGAGATAGATCGTGATCCAAGATCACGTAAACAAATATGTGAATTTCCTATCAACCAACAAGATGAAATCCGACGAGCTTATCTCAAAGAAGGTCCATATCAACCTGTAAATATAGACTATCCATACAGTGATGAAACTCATCGTCGTCGATTTCAACCTTCATGGTTTGGTTCACATAAAGATTGGTTGGAATACTCACCTTCAATGGATGCGATATATTGTCTACCTTGCTACATTTTTAGTAAGAAACCAATAGGTCGTCCCGGATCAGATGTATTCATTTCACGTGGTTTTAATAATTGGAAAAAGGTGAAAGATGGAATGAATTGTCCTTTAATTCCTCATGAAGGGAAAGAACCAAACTCCCCACATAAAATTGCTATGAAATGTTGCGAGGATTTAAAGAATCATTCACAGCATATTGACAAGCTGATTGAGAAACAAACATCAAAAGAATTAGAGAATAATCGATTGCGGCTCAAAACCTCAGTAGAGTGTACTTGATGGCTAGCATTCCAAGCTTGTGCTTTTAGAAGTCATGATGAAAGCCTTGATTCAAAAAATAAATGTAATTTTATTGAATTGATAAAATTCACATCAACTTTCAATGACAAAGTAGCTAGTGTTGTCTTGGAAAATGCACCAGGAAATGCCAAATATACATCACCCACAATTCAAAAGGAGATTTTGCATATTCTTGCTAGTAATGTGCGAAATGCTATTCGTGAAGAAATTGAGGATGCAAAATTTTGCATTCTTGTTGATGAAGCTCGGGATGAGCCGAAGAGAGAGCAAATGGCCATCATTTTGAGGTTTGTTGATAAAGAAGGTTTCATTAAAGAGCGTTTCTTTCATGTTGTGCATGTTAGAGACACTACTGCATTGACTTTAAAGAATGAGATATGTGCTGTCCTTTCTCATTACAACCTCCACATTGAAAATATTCGAGGTCAAGGATATGATGGGGCTAGTAACATGCGTGGTGAATGGAATGGATTACAAGCTCTTTTTCTTAAAGAGTGCCCATATGCTTATTATGTACACTGTATGGCTCATAGGTTGCAATTAGCTCTAGTTACAGCATCTAGAGAAGTAAAAGATGTTCATCAGTTCTTTGATCATTTGGTTAATATTACCAATATTGTTGTTGGTTCTAGTAAGCGTAATGATGAATTGCAACATGGTTAAGCAGAACAAGTTGAGAATATGATTGCTTCTAATGAAATTGAGACTGGAAGAGGTGCAAACTAGATTGGTACTTTGCAACGAGCTGGAGATACTAGGTGGGGATCTCATTTTCAATCTATTTGTAGTTTGATTAACATGTTTGATACTACTTGCAAAGTTATCAACACTATCTCTGAGGAAGGGCTAACTATAAACAACGCGGTGATGCCGAGGGAGCTTATCAGGTATTAACATCATTTGAATTTATTTTAATCTTGCATTTGATGAAAGAGATAATGGGAATTACTAATGTTCTTTGTCAAGCTTTGCAACAACGTTCTCAAGACCTTTTAAATGCCATGCATTTAGTTTCAACTACAAAATCACTTATTCAAAAGTTGAGAGATGATGGATGGGAGCCTTTATTTGCTAGTGTTATAGCATTTTGTGAGCAACATGAAATTGATATTCCTGATATGAATGTTCGTTACACTAAAGGTCGAGGTAGATATCGTCGTCAAGATGAAGATTTAACAATGGAACATCATTTTAGAATTTCCAGATTTACAGTTGCAATAGACTTTCAATTGCAAGAATTGAAAAGTAGATTTTGTGAGCTAACAACGGAACTTGTCATTTTTAGTTCAGTTTTAAATCCCAAGGATGCTTTTAGATTATTCAAAATTGTTCATATATGCAATTTAGTTAAGAAATATTATCCTCAAGATTTTACTGAACATGAACAAGAACTTTTGGAGTCTCAATTGCAACATTATGAGCTTGATGTGATAAAACATCCAGATTTTCAGAATATGAGTACAATTTCCGAGCTATGTAGGGGATTAAAAATTTCAGAAAAGTCTAATATCTATTTTTTGATTGATAGACTTATTCGTCTTGTGTTGACCCTTCCAGTTTCTACTGCAACTACAGAACGAGCTTTCTTAGCTATGAAGTTATTAAAAACAAGACTTTGCAATAGAATGGAGGATGAGTTTTTGGTAGATAATATGATAGTTTATATAGAGAAGGAAATTGCAGGGAATTTCACTATGGAGATGATAATGGATGAATTTTATTCCATGAAAAATCGTCGTCAGGCATGATTTGATCCGGTTGATGACCCGACCTGACTTGAATAATGTTGCGTTGTTTTTAATGGGAGATTTACTGAGGCTTAGTCCATGGAGCGGAGGCTTGGGCAGACAAAAATTTTTTGGCCGCAGGATTTAAAAGCCTTTTTTTGTGATTAGGGTTTTGTCTTGTTGTTGTTTTTGAGAAAGAAAAACCCTGTAGCCGCACATTGTAATTTTTTTTGATAATAGTGAAATCCCTGCAACTCTGTGGACGTAGGCAAATTACCGAACCACGTAAATACTGTCTTGTGCGTGTGATTGTTTTTCTTTTGGCGTTTTGTTTTCTCTATTTTTTTGTTTTTCACAGGTTTGGAATTTCGGTTAAATTCCCAACATGTTCAAATATATGATGATATATGAAAGTTGATAATTTTGTATCCAATAGACTTAAAAATTATATTTAGTATATTTATGTTACAACTTGGCCCCCCCATGTATTTATTCTTGGCTACGCCCTTGTTGGTGGGGATAAAAAAAATGTGAGGAGTGTTTGTTTCAAGCTACATTTGTTGTTGGGAAGGATAACACATACTTTTTTTTTTAAAGTTTATGAAAAATATTTAAAATAAGATTTTGTGATATATTGCCTCTATTTTAAAAAATAATAATAATTCGATAGTTGAAGGAGAAGATTTTGAACATTGAATGTTTACATTTGAACCAGCAGTATCTTTTATTAGATGCAATATATGTTACATCCCATTTTCAGGCGGGAGAAATTGAAATATTATCATATTAGGTATGCATTCTTTCCTGGGGAAGCCAAGTGTACTAAAAGCATCCCAATTAGTGACTCTGTGAATATGAATATGCTTATTTGGCTGCTTACTCAAGATGGGTCATACTCAGTGAAGAGTGCCTACAGATTGCTTGCTTCAGAGCAACATAATGTTCAACCAAGCTCCTCAGATACTGACGCCAGCAAAAGATTATGGAATGGCATATGGAAACTAAAAATCCCCAACAAGGTTAGGCATTTTCTTTGCCGTGCTTCAAGAGAGTCTCTTCCTACAAAATCTAATCTACACAAGCAGTATGTAGTCCCAAATGAGATGTGTAATCTATGTAATGATAGTTCAGAAGATAGTATCCATGTGTTGCATGTAGTGGTGTGATCATGTCAAACCTATATAGTTCTCGGATCACAGTTTTAATTTTCTTCGTTTCAAGAAGTTTTTTAAACTTCAGTGAGTTGGTTGGTTTTGTGCTTTCTGAAGAGATTCTTGATCTGTATGAATCTCAGACAGAAGCAAGATTACAGCAGAGAAAAATAATGAGAAAGATCAGTGAAGATAATGAGAGAGAAAGAGTGAGAAAGAGAGAGAAAATGAGAGAGAAAATTTCTATGAATGATGAAACAGACTCAGGGAACAGCAGCCATCATGGGGTGAGGGGGAAATGGTGAAGAGAGCCTCGGAATTACTTCAAGTCTTGAACTGAGTTCAAGAGTACCACAATATGCAACAGAAGTTCCCAAGGAATACAGCGTCTAAAGAAGGGATTCGATAGAAAGCACCACCTGAGAATATTTTTAAGATCATCTTTGACGGTGCAATTTTTGAGGATTTGTCTTTGGCTGGGTTAGCTGTAGTCATTCGGGATTCTTCAGGATTTGTTATTGCACCTCTTGGGGATTTTAGCATTTTAGCATTTTAAAAAAAAAAAAAATTAGCAATATATCCATGTTTTGAAACTATTTTAGCATTTTATCTTCTTTTTTTTTAATTTAGCAATATGTCCCTGTTTTGAAACTATTTAGATCGACGCCCCTTTTTTGAAACTCAATTTTAATCAAATCAAGTTTCAATCAAAAAATTCGATTGATTTAAAATCGAGTTATGCCAAATGAAATTTTTAAAAAATAAAATAAAATAAAATAGTGGAACTTGAGTTTATAGAACTCGAGTTCCATACCTATAGCTGCGTTCAGGGAGCCCTATAGTGGCATTTTAAATGAAACTCAAGCTCCATGAACTTGAGTTCCATGCAAGTTTTTTTTTTTTTTTTTTTTTAGTTTCATATCTATAGCTATGTTCAGGGAGTCCTATAGTGGCGTTTTAAATGGAACTCGAGTTTCATGAACACAAGTTCCATGCAAGTTTTTTTATTTTATTTTATTTTATTAAGTTTGTTCGCTTCATACTCAATTTTCTACCAATCGAGTTTCAAAATAAGGGCATAGACTTAAATAGTTTCAAAATAGAAATATATTGCTAAATTTTTAAAAAAATAAGGGCAAAATGCTAGAATTCCCTGCAGCTCTTGGTTAATAGATTAGACTCCCTAATTCTAAAGAAATCAATACTTCACAAGTTGAAGTGGAGGGACACTCTTAGTCAGCAGTGGCGGAGCCAAGTTTTTTTTTTTTTTTTTTGGGGGGGGGGGGGGGGTGTGGGGACTGTATACAGCAACCCCTCAAGTAAATATATATATATATATATATATATATCATGACAAAAAAATATGTCATAAATTATCTTTCATAATTCTAAAAGAAAACAATAATTATTTTTTAGATTCAAAATTATCTTTTTCTTGGTAAAGAAACAGTAATCCACGATCTACACGGCAGAGAATACTTTTGTTTTTTACACCTAAAAAATAATATAAAATAGTAGTTGTTTGGGTGAATATGGCAATAAAATAATAGTTTTAGTGAAAAATAATAATTTATGTTGTCAAAACATTAGACTTGCCAGCTGTATCACAGATTCACAATACACAATTTTAAAAACATTTGTTTTGTTTTGGTTCGCACATATTCACAAAAACTCACTTTACATCTCAAACATGAAATATGAAGAGAGAGAGAGAGATTACTGCACACTAATAAGTGATGACTGATCTGGAGGCAGCCGGCACTGGTAGTTGAGTGGAGTTAGGTAACAACTCAGGGGTGGAGAGGCAAATTGTCAAGGACTAGAAAGTTGGGAAGAGGCGTAAGGGCTCTCCTCTTTTTTTTTCTTTTTTCTTTTTTTTTTCAGATTTGGGTTTTTGTTTGACAGTTCATGTTTAGACTTTAGATGAAAGAAGAATCCTTATTTTATATATATATATGTATATATATATAGTCGATAAATTTAAGGCTGAACTAACTAAATTTGTGAAGTGTATCAAAATATAATTTATGATTTTGTTAAGACTGTAAGAAGAAATTTCAAAAAGTCAAGGGCATGGCCATATTATTGAAGAGACTAGACGGTTAGTGTCTATTTGGTAATATTGTTTGAATAACAGTTTTCGTTATTTAAATAATATAAGACGTATTTTCATAATACTTTTTCACCTATTTTCATAACACTTAAACAATACTACTAGAACAATATTACCAAACAGGCCCTTAATGTTTTCTATCATTTGTTGTAGTTTTCATCATGTTAAAAGAGAGGGTAATAAGTTAGCCCATGCGCTTGCTAGAAGCTAGAGCAATTTTATTTACAAATACTAATGTATAGTTAGAAGATCTAACACTAGATTTGGAAGTTGTATTCCAAAGAGATTTATTTTAATCAAATTTCTTACCTTCTAAAAAAAAAATTATTCAACTTTTGCATAGTCTCGGTGGTTCAAACCACAGATAAATATAACTAAACTACAAGAGGGAACTTGGGGACATTGGGCTTTTGCCCTTATTTTGCAAAAATAACAACAATATGTCCCTGTTTTGAAGCTATTTAGGTTTGTGTCCTTGTTTTTGAAACTCGATTTTAACAAAATCGAGTTTGGTATAAAACTCGATATTCTCAAAATCAAGTTATATGTAAATTTTTAATTGAAACTCGACTTTGCTAAAGTCGAGTTTCACTTAATTTTTTTTTTAAAAAAAAATTAAGTAGCAAAATATGCATAGAACTCGATATTTCTAATGTCGAGTTACACTTGTAACTTGATTTTTTTAAAATCGAGTACTAAAACAGAGACACATGCCTAAATAGTTTCAAAACAGGGACATTATGCTAGATTTTTTACAAAATAAGGGCAAAAGCCCAATATCCCCAAGGAAACTTATCCCAAAAAAAAAAGCAATAAGAGGTCCGTGAGAAGGGGGATATTGGGCTTTTGCCCTTATTTTGCAAAAATAACAACAATATATCCTTGTTTTGAAACTATTTAGGTCCGTGTTCCTGTTTTTGAAACTCGATTTTAACAAAATTGAGTTCGGTATAAAACTCAATATCCTCAAAATCGAGTTATATGTAAATTTTTAATAAAGTCGAGTTTCACTTAAATTTTTTTAAAAAAAATTAAGTGGCAAAATATGCATAGAACTCGACATTGCTAATGTCGAGTTCCACTTGTAACTCGATTTTTTTTAAAATTGAGTGCTAAAACAGGGACACAGACCTAAATAGTTTCAAAACAGAGACATTATGCTAGATTTTTTACAAAATACAGGCAGAAGCCCAATATCCCCGAGGAAACTTATCCCGAAAAAAAAAAAAAAAACGACAAGAGGTCCGTGAGAATTGGGATATTGGGCTTTTGCCCTTATTTTGCAAAAATAACAACAATATGTCATTGTTTTGAAATTATTTAGGTCTGTG
Source organism: Quercus ilex subsp. ballota (assembly GCA_032727855.1). Lineage (NCBI taxonomy): Eukaryota > Viridiplantae > Streptophyta > Magnoliopsida > Fagales > Fagaceae > Quercus > Quercus ilex. The sequence continues at coordinate 30,022,322 of CM064914.1, read as the reverse complement.
TCTCTGTTTTTTAAACTCGATTTTAATAAAATCGAGTTCGGTATAAAACTCAATATCCTCAAAATCGAGTTATATGTAAATTTTTAATAAAGTCGAGTTTCACTTAATTTTTTTTAAAAAAAATTAAGTGGCAAAATATGCATAGAACTCGACATTGCTAATGTCGAGTTCCCCTTGTAACTCAATTTTTTTAAAATCGAGTACTACAACAAGAATACGGATCTAAATAGTTTCAAAACAAAAATATTATGCTAGATTTTTTACAAAATAAAGGCAAGGCCAATATCCCCCACTGAGGTGTTCTGTCGTGGGGGTAACATGGGTAAGTGAACAGTATAGTGCTATAGCTAATTAGATAGGCATTAAAGATCTACTGCAGCGAAAGGGGTATGCATTTTATGAACCAAGGGACCTTGAGGGGTACTAGCCGTAAATACCTTTTACTTGAAACCATCCCCATCCATATCTATTTGCCCACACTGAAACAGCCTTTGGTTTTGATGTGAAAAGCTGCAAGTTGGTAGAACAAAACAAAGAATCTAAATGCCAATTGAAGAAGGCAGTCACTGGAACTGTAATAAGGGACAGGCAAGAGATAAGATAATATACGGCCACAATGAATCATCGCTGCCGTTGTTGGTCTCAAACTATTAATTGATTTGTCCCACACCGTATAAGAAACAGGAGAGGGAAGTAAATCAGGAAATAAAAGACCATGTCAGGCCGCTGACCAATTCATACCTTTCTCGGCCTTTTGGCTAAGATCAAGTGTAGTATCTGTTCTTATCAGTTTAATATCTGATATGTGGGTCATCGGCCCACGCGATATTAAATTTATTTCTTGAGGGGAAGAGCCCACAACAGTAGCTTGCTATTGGGGCTCTTAAGCGTCGCCCGTGCGTTGCACTGCTGCACGGGCCTGGCGCACCCCACCAATTAAAGTCTTAATATTTATGAAGCGAGTGGGCCGTAATGAACTTTTAGAGGTTCATCTTAACAATGATGTGATCAATTCATTACAATTATTGAAGGCTGATACAATTCTAATATTCAAGGTTTGTACGGTGTACCTATAATTTCAGCGAAGAAGCTAAGAGCATCTACAGAAATCCTAATCTCATTTTATTTTACTATTTTAAAAAATTACTTTATCAATTATACAATATAATTTTACAATTTTCTAATCTCTCAACTTTTATTTCTCAATTCTACTTATTAAAATAATATTTTTACGCGATAAAATAATATATTTCACAATTACTATTATACAATACAACACGTTATTTATACATTATTTATTCTCTCTCTCTTTTTTTTTGTTCAAGAATCACAATCACCACCACTGCTGTACACCACCACCACCACTGGCAACCCATAATCTACCGTCAACACCAAAAAAAAAAAAAAAAAAAAAACCAAAGAAAAGACCAGAACCACGCCGCTGCACCTACTGCCCTCCAACCATTAACACCACCACCACCACCGCCCTCTCCGCCCATCAACACCACAAAAAAAAAAAAAAAAGGAAAGAAAAAATACAGCAACCCACGGTCAAAAACTAGACCCACCATCGCCGAAGCTCGAAGGAAGCGGATTCGCCACTGGGAAGCTTGAAGGAAGTTGATTTTGTTGACCCACGCGGAGAAGGAAAAATGAAAGAGAGAGAGAGTTGCCGGAAAAGGAAAAAATCAGAGACCCACCATCGCCGATCTAGAAACCCACCACCGATCTAGAGAGTTGCCGGAGAAGGAAAAACACGGAGACCCACCACCGATCTAGAAACCCAACGCCGATCTAGAGAGTTGCCGGAGAGAGTGAAGATATTGAGAAGAATCAGAGAGCAAGAAGAAGAGAGAGTAGAAAGAAAGAGAGAGAAGGAAGAGAGAGAAAAGAAAGAGAAAAAATGAGAGAGGAGAGAAATTGCCAGATTAAATGAGAGAGGAGAGAGAAATGAGAGTATTAAAAAAAAAAAAAAATTATGCAATTCAGCTATAGTACCATCTTACATATAAATTTGGCCTTTTAGCATTTGGCCTTCCCATTGTTGAGCAGTTTTGGGGCTTAAATGCCAAATGTTCCTAACATTTGGCATATACAAACCCCACTACTGATGCTCTAATAAATCTTGCGTTTCCAGACTTGCTATGTGTAAATAAAAAAAAATTAAACAACTTAATAGTTAATTCTAATAACTTTAATAACTTAACCATCACGACCCATTACAACATCATTATATTCCAAACACAAGATTGAACTAAAATAAATGGAAATTAAACCAAAATAAACTGAAACCCATCCCAAACCCATTCGGAAACAACATTGGTTTTCTTAGGAAAATGCAAAATAGCCTTCATTTGGAACCAGCACCGGTTTTCCTAGGCACTACCTAAGTCTTCTTGTTGTCTCTCATTGTGTTCCCAGCCAATTCCAATGCTTAATATTTACCACATAAACTTTAAATCAATAACAAGAAGTAAAATTAAAGAAACAAATATAACATAATGTTAAACAGTAAACTGTAAATTGACCTTTGGTGACAACATATTTAAATGCTCGTCCATGGAGACTTGAGTGGAGGGAGTTTTCAGATTTGAGTCATGGAGGCTGGGGGGGGGGGGGGGGTGGTGGTGGTGGTAAGAGTGTGTGTGTGTGTTCTGATGTGTAGGTAGGCTAAAATAATTTTAAAAATGAATAAAAAATGATTATTTAAAGAAAATAGAGTGTATAGAGATAATCTGATGTGAGTATTTTTGCAAAATGATTGTTTAAAATAGAAAAAAATAGGTTTTTATGCTAAAATAAACGAAAAATTTTAGACCGACTGATGCAAACGCTCTAACACAGAAAATAGGCCACAAAGTAATCTATAAAGGCAATTATGGCAGCATTATGAAATTTGTTTATTTCTCTTTCCTCATATATAGGAACATGCAATGTTACAAGAAACTAGAAAACAGTTTAAATGTTGGATGCAGCTGAAAAGTTTAAATAGATAGCTAATCAGTAATCATGAAATGAATCATGTATTTTTTTTCTTTTGTTTTTAATTTCTTAAATGAATATTTTTTTTAGTGATAAAATTATACATGCACTAGTGAGTCTTGAATCTATAACCTTACTCTCTATCCTACTATTAGTAGAGTAGGGAACTAACATTTGAGTTTGGGCTTATTGGAAAATAAATCTTTTCTTGAGGTTCTCTCATTCAAAGTTCAAGCTTATGGTTCGTAGATATGCTTAAGAGAACTTCTGTGATTTATCTTCTAATCTGTTGACAAGTATTATTTTCTGTAGAAAGTTCTCAAAAGCCAAAACTGCTCTACTTTGTTTGATAGCCCATTTCTTGCTGCTGGCTGGCTTGTAGCCATTGTCTTCTGTTTTAATATTGAAAAGGACAGCAAGTTTCACCCAGCCTCATGCCTTCTACAGCTCAAGAGTGCTTGAGGCCAAATAATAATAGAAAATGGTTGGCTGGTGAAATTTGGTTTCGGACAAATGCAATCCATTTCAGTCAATACTCATGAGAAAGGTTTTGAAATAGATTTGGTAAAGCTGTCTTCATCTTCTTTGACAGAGGACAAAGTAGATCAAAAGGCATGCATTCGTGATTCAACCATAGAGACGTTTCTCAAAAAAAAAAAAAAAAAACCATAGAGACGTGTTAGCATTATGGAAATTTCGTGCTTGCTTGTTCAGATTGTTTGTACATTAGTACTTCAACACGAAGTTTCCTCACTCCGTAGTTTTGGCTGGTGAGGGAAAGCGCAACAAATCATACAAGAAATAGAAGTGCACATCCTGGGCTATTTTATTCATCCAAATTGTTGCCTTTCCTAGGAAGAAAACTGACAATACTACAAAGAGAAATGTTTGATTACAACTTTGCAGCGAATTTTAATTTTAAATTCCAAATTGTTACCGGAGAGTAAAAAAATAATTTCAATATTAAGTTCAAATTAGATCCGGTGACATGCGCAAAAAAGTGATTTTAGTTGGGTTCAAAGTAGAACCGGTAATAACTTAACACCTAGAATTTTTTGTGAAATTATTGTAAAAATATTGTAAAAAAACAGTATTTCTCAAGTGGCTAATATTGATAATATGGGCTCATGATCGATGCCAACAATAGATAGTTAAAAAGTCAGCGGATGTCACTTTGTCACGAGCACAAAGAACAAACTACGGTCTACCATGAAGGAATCTGAGTATTTGGATTCTACATCCATTCCTCTACCTTTGTCACTCTTGTAGCTGATAAGTTAAGGTCAAAAGACGCAGTCTGCAAAACCTTAGTAAAAGGATTAAATCACAACCACCAAAAGTTTACCTAATGTGCACAGTAAAATATATCCACTTTTACCTCTATAGAAGTATGATGTGTTTAAATATCGCTTATTTTGCTGAAACTAAAAAATTATTGTTGAAAGTATAGTAGATAAAAGTAGAAGTTAGTTTAAATAGTACAGTAAGGCTCATAAATAGTGCTAAAAGGTGCAATAAGACCCATAAATAGTAACAAAAATAAGTTAAATAGTAAAATAATTTTAATTTTTCATCCTAATCCAAACGCACACTTAAAAACAACCATATCAGTTCTTGTAAAGTCTAGCAAAATACAAAAAGTAGCTTATTTTACACATTTTGACCAAAAAAAAAAACCCACATTAATAAGTGTAAAATTGTGCATAAAATGCTACAATAACCGTACATATATACATGGTATATGCACGGTTACTGTAGCTCTTCTATACATTATTTTAGTATTATTTCTCTACTCTCACATGCTTTCTTCCCCTGACTCTCTCTCTCTCTCTCTCTCTCTCTCTCTCTCTCTTCAACTCATAAAAATATTATTTATATAAAATATAATGCATAATAGATAGACTGATATGGGTGTTTTGTAAAAATGATGGTGTAAAATAAAAAAAAGTAGACTTTTTTTTGGTGTAAAATAGACTGATTCTTTTAGAAGAGCTAATGCGGTTGCCCTGAAATACATTTAATACTTTCCTTTGAAAATAAAATCAAAAAATTTACACAAATAACAAGAAAATCACACACCCACCATGATTTTCTATGCACCAACCAATGAACTCTTGACGGTATATTTTCTAACCCTTTTTTTGATAGGAACATTTTCTCTTTCAAAAGCACATATATTACAATTAATAGTTGAATAAACATACGCCCTCAAGACCCCTTAATAATAAGACTGATATTAATTAAACCAAGTTGGCAGTCTCTCACTCAGCAGAAAATAGTAGGCAGGCTCAGCTTTTCTTTTCCCCAATTGGGTTGACAAAAACCAATCCACACGCTATTTTGTTGGCAAAATCAACAAACTGTGGAGCTGTTCACAACCTTTACCAGGCAGAGAGAAGCAGCAAACGGTTCACACTGAGGTCAGTTTCAGGATAAAGAAATATGGGAAAACAAAATCCAGAATTAAGACAGGGGCAACCCTTGTAATGGAACAAGCCTGAATTGGGGGTTTTGTGCTTGAATGCAAAAAGAATGCACTGCATATTTTGATTGGGAAGTCATACAGGAAGATTTAATATACAGAAGAGGACCTCGAGCTTAACTCCAACTATAAGAACAAACATGCCTATACTGCATTCATGTTTCAACCAGCCAAATACATTCAATCCCAATAATATGAAAGTAAAAAAACCTCACAATTCAAAGAATTTTGCAGCAATCAGAATCCAGAAAAAGAATGCAAAATCTAAACGTGGTAGTGTGACCAAAATCCACTTGCTGTTCACAAATATGAGGATAGACTCCAAATGGATATGGTAAATTTGTGAAGTTATGTAACTTGCGTGCTTGTAAGACATCTCCACGACCTCACATGAGGGCCCTTGTCTAGAAGCATTAGCAAGCCCACATTGCTGGCTGATAACCCACTCATGTACCTGCAATTACATTTGAAATGTGACAAACAATTAACACCTTGTATCCTATGGATCCACACTACAAATTCTGCCACCAAGGGGACAACATTCTCCAGGTTAAGTAATGCATGTGGTTCCCAAGATAATCATCAAATTTTTAAGCATTCTAAAAAAGACAAGCCACTGTTTTATTAAACAAATTGTTTTCTCCCTTAATATATATATATATATATATATATAGTTTATCTTTTTCATGTTATTCTAAGATTCAATAAAAGAATATTTATGCAAGTAACTTTGATAAAAGAAAGATGAAAAATCTCTGAAGACATAAGTGGTGTGGGTCTCATTGCTAATGGATCTATGTTGAGTATTACATTTTTGAGGTCAATGGTGTTGAAGGTTCCAGGAATTTTTATAAAAAAAATTGAAGTTAGGACTTTTTTTTTTCTCTGAATTAATCTTAAGGGCTATTAAATACCATATGGAGGCAGTTTGTAGCTAATTGAATATTAATAAAAGGGGGGAAAAAAAAAAGAAAAAAAAAAGGAACAATATGATCTATTCAAGAAAAAAAGCCAGCCAATAAGTACTAGAATCTACTTACTTGCTTCGTCGGGCTTCCTTTCTCCAGAAAAAGAATGATGTGATCCACTGAAGATGAAACATGAAAAATAATACAAAACATAAGTGCTAAGCTAAAAAAAGTCATGCTGTAGAATGCTAAGTTAATGGGAAAAAAATAATAGCTACAACATCATTCGATGTGTTCGTTTATCATGCTTTTCAACTATAAAACAGCAAACCCATTACGATGAGTTTCAGATTCAAATAAAAAATAGAAAGATCTTCAGGTTATGAATGGATGAAGGGCTTGTTCAGATCCATATAGTGACAGAATAATGGTAACACCAAACAAAAATATATTACTAAAAAAATTGACAGAAATTCTACAAATACTAGTTGTAGAAAATGTATATTCCCATTGATAAACAGCTAAACACCAAAAAAAACATCAGAATTACCTTAAAAACTGACATGAATGAAAACCTTTTAAGAAGAGATGGCTTCTTAACAGTCATTCGTCTTTCTGGTGACATTTCCTGACACAAATGTTGAGCTATTTCTTTCAATAACACCATTTGAGCTTTATCAGTACGCATCGAAATAATTGCCTGCCTCATTGATTCCCTGTCTGCCTCAAGTGCATGAAGCCTCATGTAGAGCTTCTTAATATCTGGATCCGCATAATCAACTTGATTCAGTGACCTTGGAGTGGTTGCATAATCTTCACCAATCCCAACTCCGGCTTTTGGATCAGTAAAACCATTATTTGGTGCACCATTATGGACAGAATCAATGGTATAAACTCTGTCACTCATGTCATCTTCAACTTCAGATGCATTATCTAACTTTCTAAAATTGGCATAGTCCTCTGTCTGTGAGGCATACTCCGTCCTCTTGTAACTTTTAACGGTCATTGGAGAATCTGTGGGGAAATCTCTACCAGTTTCTCTTGCCAAACCCCTGAATGATGGACTTGAATCATTGGAAAACCTCCTAAAATGTCGTGTTCGCCTAGGAGAGTGACCAACTACAACCTTTTCTAAAATGTTCTTGGAACCTGAGACATCTCCATCCAGCCTACTGGTGCTGGGACTCTCCATCTGAGTTATCCTACTATCCAAATTCTTCAAATGATCTCTAGCACGTGGGGTCTCACCAAATGCATATTTCTCAACATCTTCAACATCATAATCATCCTCCAAAGGGCCACGGGGTTCATTTGGATTGCATTTCAAAGGTGGGTAGTCATAAATGGGGAGTTCAAATTGGGCATCAAACTCCACCATACTTGGGTCACGGCTAAGCCCACCTCTCTCACCATCCGCCTCAGCCTCCGTTAGCCCATAACTCATCATCCGATGCCTATATGCCTGCACTTCACAAGTAAGCGACTGAATAGCTTGCTCTCTCTTATACAACAAATCTTCAAATGCCAAAAGCTCTTGTTGGTCATGTGCCATCTTCTCCTCTGCAAAACGCTTGAATTGTCGGGCCTCCATTTGAATCTCTGCCTTCTCCCTTTGCAACCTCAATATCATTGACATGGCCTCATTTGCAGCTGACGAAGACGCATTCCTCTCCTCTTCCAATTCAGTATACAAATCCTGTATGGATTGCTGTTGGCTACCAACCATCTCACGCAGTGCAACACATTCATTCTCAATTTGGACCCGAGCAATTGAGGGTAAATTAAGCCCAGGTATAACGAATCGTTTTGCATCCTCAAACTCATCATACTTTCTTTTTACGGATCGAAGCCAAGACCCCGAAGAACTACTGATCAATGAACAACTACATCCGCAATTACAGCATTTACCCAAATCGCTCGAAGATGGAATTGCTTCGGAATCCATAAACTACTACTTCGCATTCAATCCTCGGCAAAATCCCAAATGAAAAGAAAACCAACAAAATCCAAAAGAAAAATCTTATCTTTGATCACCCAAATCCTCCCTCTTGAATATAAATCTTCCAACAACAATTCCCCTCTCTATCCTTCACCTTAACTACCAGCGTCTATTTTTCATCCAAACAACAAAATCACACGCAATACTCCTAAACCCAAAAAAAATAAAAAAAAAATCATTATATAAAAAAAAAAAAAAAAAACCCTCAAAATCGAAGAATTCCAATTTCCCGGGAAGTCAAAGACTTTCCCGGAAAATCTCCTACAAATAACTTTCCATTGAAACAAACCGAGAGAGAGAGAGAGAGAGAGAGGAACGATTACCTTGATTATTGAAAGAGACGTGGAGCAGAGCAGGCCTTCATGGGGAGAGCTGAAAATGGAGGCGAATTTTTTTTTCTTTTTTCCCGGGAAAATAAAATCTTCTTCCTCACCGAAAATTCGGATCCGGAAGAGGCCTAGCAACGAAAAACCCGGGGAAAATGGGTAAATATTTTCCCTCGGTTTCTAGGAAAAAATCAAAAAAAAAAAAAAAAGAGGGAAAAATTTTTGAGAAGGAGAAGGAAATGTTGTTTGGAGGGAAAGAAAAATCAACGAGGAAAGAGAGAGAGAGAGATTTGGATTTTTTTTAGGAACCCTAGATTTTTCTCTTTTCCTTTGTTGGTTTTTTTGTTTCTTTCCCCGTGTGCTGACTGGATTTCTCTCTTTTATTATTCGCTTTCCTTAATTTTTTTCTTGGTTTTCGTGATATCGTTGAAGAGAGAGAAAGAGAGACAGAGAGCCATAATTTTGGAACAGAGAAAATTTTGAGGAGAGAGAGAGAAAGAGATTGACGGCTGTGGATGAGTGAAAAATGAAAATGGATTTGGGATTGGTTGGGATGTGTGTAATTTTGATCTGGTGACTGATGATTTGTCGGGCCCTACAACTAATCACAGCGTAAACTTTCTTTTCCTGGGACTCTGGGTTTTTTTTTTTTTTTGGGTGGGGGTCGAAGAAAATAGGGGAATATGGTGAATTCAATTGAATTGATGGTGGAATTTTATTTACCTAGTGAAATGGTTTTTCTTTTTTCTTTTTTTGTTGTTGGGAAGAAAATAAAATTAATGTTGATGATTGGAGATTGATGAAGGATTGAGTCAAATATTACTCTGATGGAATGAATGATTGCACGGATTACCTTTCCCCTTCTGTTCTATATATGTAGAACTAGTAGTTTGTACTTTGTATCCTCTACAATTATTATAGATACTCAGTAGATTTAGATAATCTATGCATTTTTTCATCACTCCTTAGAGCATTTGTTAGTTTGTCAATTTAAGAAAAATTTTATACCATTTTTATGAGCAATATAAAAAATATTTTTAAAAAATCAGTTATTTTTTTCTTCTTCAATAAAAAGTTTTTAAAACTATTTTCTAAAACAATACTTTTAAGAAATTAGTTAGCTTTTTCTCCTTTGTAATAATAATTTGATAATTACAATATTAAAAATGAAGATTTGAATAATGATTTTCTTCATAAATAAAAGCAATTAAGATGTATTTGTAGGACAAAGGATATAGTTTAAACTTTGAACCATTTTTTTAGAGTGTTTTAACTTATGACGTCCGCTTTTGATAATAACTGTGAGAGATTTTCACAATTCATTCCAATACCAATGGACTTGGTCTACGATTGAATGCTATAAAAGATTTGTGCCCCCTCAACCTTCACCAATTGGTCGTTGGATGGATCAGTAAGGCACACGGTCCGACAAGTGGTATAAGAGCCCGGTCATAGGTTCAAGTCGTTAGAGCTACATTGTGAGGGAGGGATTATGAGAGATTTTCACAATTCGCTTCAATACCAATGGACTTGGTCTGCGATCGAATGCTATAAAAAATTTGTGCCCCCTCATCCTTCACCAATTTGTCATTGGATGGATCGGTAAAGCACACGGTCTGACAATAACTCTTTGTTATTAAACCAAGACACCAATCGATTTTTAGTGTAGGCGGAGATTGAACACCAAATTTTTTATTTAACCATCAAAAATTTTACTTTAGCCTAATCTATGTGTATATGTGTGTGAAACTCTCTTTTGGAAACTTGAACGCCGGCCCTTACCCCTCACACCCTACAAGTACTTAAACTTGTGGAGTGACCACCGCACCAAGGGTGTGTGGTGATATATATATATATATATATATTTAAATTGTACTAACATTGATTTAAAGTATTATTGTCTCCTTTTTTTTTTCTTTCTTCCAGTTTACTCTTTTGGGGGGGGGGGGGGGGTAAATTGTAAATTACACCTTTAAAGTTTTGGGATGTTTGGATTTTACACTTTAAAGGTTTAGAATCTGAATTTTACTTGTTGAAGTTTTGGGGTGTTTTGATTTTACAACTTAACATTTCAAAATTTAAATTTTACCCCATAAATTTTAGGGGTATTTGGATTTTAGTCCCTAAAGTTTGGGGGTGTTTGGATTTTACACCCTAAAATTTCAGAATTTAGGGGTGTAAAATCGAAACACTCCCAAACTTTAGGGGTTAAAATCCAAACACTCCCAAATTTTAGAGGTGTAATTTGCAATTTACCATTTTTTTGCCATGTTTAACTTATTTGTTTTAGATTTTTTTTACATTGATAATTGAGGTTGGAGGATTTGAATCATGTATGTTTCGAATCATGTATGTTTCTGTTAGAAATACTAGGAGAGGTGGTGTCAATTTGTTAGGAACCACGTTTGGGTATAGAATGCATTTAGTTAGTTAGTTAGTTACGATTCCAGACATGTTAATCACATTTAACATATATTGGAATTATTAATGCATATGAGGAATAATATGACCATTAAGATAAGGCCATGAGGGCCAATAGAATAGTTTTATGGTTCTATAAATATCTACTTGTAATCACATTTCCATCATTGAAGAATAAATCAACTCATTACTTAGTGCATTTCCTCTCTCTCTCTCTCTCTCTCTCTCTCTCTCTCTCTCAATATTTCTCTATGGAAAGTAACTATCTCGAATTAAGTCAATTTTCCTACAATTCCCACCAATTCCCCTACAATTCATATCACTCCCCATTAGGAACCACTAGGATCCTAACACAATAAAGCATATGTTCATAAAAATATATTACCAAGTAAATCTCTTTATTCATTTGAGAAATCCAAAAATAAAAAAAGTGTTAGTAAAAGTTATTTTTATTTTCCAAAAACAAACTCCTTTTTTTCTTCTTACAAACTCTTTCGATTTTGCAGGTAGAGTTAGGGATATATGAATGCATACTTTTTTTTTTTTGGTTAAGAAAAAATGCTAAGATTTTTATAATTAAAAAATTGGGACAAGTTTCTACTTTGTCATTCATTTAAAAAATAATAAATTTCATCGATTTTTGTTATTATATGTTAAGGCATAGCAAAGTGACATAGTTTGGTTCCCCTAGAAAATGTTTATAGCCCCATCATAGTTGGGAATGGCATGGTGATATGTTCTTTTATTTCACATAAACATGTAAAAAATAGTAGGTCCTAACTTGCTCAAATTGTAAATTATTTTCTTTCAAACACAAGACTTTTGGGGGAAGGGAAATTTGAATATATTTTTCTTCATAAGGTATTTTCGTGTTTTAATTTTAGGTGTTAGAATTCAACTCACATAGTGGGTTTAGAAGTAACTTGTCATGCACGTGCTAGTATTTCCATCATATTTAACGCCCAAAATGAATATAATTTGGAGGTAAATATAATCGAGGTAATAGGTTAGAGTTAAAAATATGTAATTTTTTATAAATTTAAAGGCCTACTCCTAGTGTGGGTTCTAGTTAGCTCAGCTGGTAAAGTCTCTGATGGTTGTATAAGAGATCTGGGATTATCAGGAGCGAACGCTATAGATCGAAACTCTCTAAAAAAAAAGGCCTACTCCTAGTCACTCTCAAAAAAAGGGGGAAAAAAAAAACAAAAAAAAACAAAAACAAAAACAAAAACAAAAACTACTCATAGTCCTACTCTATGCAATACTCATACACCGAGACGTAGTTCACTTCTCTCTCAAATGTCGATCAAATTTGAAATCCTCATTCATTCTCTGCAAACAACAAAGCTCTCGCAACGATCAACACAGTACTCTATTTCTCTCTCTCTTTTGTTCATCTTCTGTTTTAGCTATCTATAATCATTCTTTGTTTTATTTTTGAAAGCCATAGCAGTCCAGAACATTTAAATCATGAGGAAGAAGAAGATGAAGCTCCAACGGTCAAGTCTATCAGAATGGTGTCGTATACAAGGCTGGGAAAACATAAAGGAAAGGTAAAACAAAACGTCACCGTTTCTCATTAAAAGAAACGGTGCCGTTTTGCATATGTTTGAGAAACCTCCCCATTGAAGGACACGATGTCGTTTTCAGTATATATGTGTAATGTTATTAACTGATTAGTTTGTTAGCAGTTAGTTAGCTTTGGGAAGAGCACGTGTGTGAATCTGTTAGAGCACGTGTGAGGCGGTTATTAATCTCCCTCGTGCTCTCTCTCTCTCAATCTGTGTTGTATAAATATGGCTTGAAGCCTCCATTGTTAATTGTATTGTGAAACATATTCAGTGAAGTAATTCTTGAAAAATATCTCAGTTTTCTCTCTCTCTCTCTATTTTCCTTTCTTTTCTCTGTTTTTTCTCTTCAGTGTTTCTATGAGAGATATTATAGATTTGAGAGAGTTTTTCATGGTATCAGAGCATTGATCCATTTTCAATGGCTTCTGCTCCGTCTGGTTCGTCTTCTTCAATATCAGCTTCAACTACTCTGCCAGCTATGGCTACTGCAAGTTTACCAGTGAATACTTCACTGTTGCTATTGTCAAACATGTCATCCATGATGACTGTGAAGCTCGATTATGGAAACTATATTGTGTGGAAACACCAAATCGAGGTGATTCTAGATACCTATTCAATGATTGATGTTCTGGATGATTCAATCACTACTCTAGATAGATTTCTTAAAGATTCATCTGGTAATTTTACTGCTGAGATCAATCCAGCTTTCATAGCTTGGAGGAATCGTGAACAAGCAATGTTCACTTTCTTAAATTCTACTCTCTCTCCTGCAATTCTTGCCATCACCGTTAGGCAGAAATCTGCGAGAGGAGTTCGGAAGGTGTTAGAGAAAAGATTTGCATCTGTCTCAAGATCTCATGTGATGAGCCTGAGAAATGAGTTAAACGCAATTAAGAAAGGTGTTGACTCCATTGATGAATATTTTCAGAAAATTAAGCAAGCCAGAGATAGATTGGCTGCTGTTTCTGTGTTTGTGGATGATGAAGAGCTTTTCCACATTGTTCTTGATGGTCTTCCCTCTGAATATGATTCTTTTAGTTCAGCAATTAGAACTAGAAGTGATGTATTGTCAGTTGAAGAATTGAATGTTTTGCTCAATGCTGAAGAAAGAGTAATTAAAAAGAGGTCTAATACAGTTGATTCAGCTTCTATGGCTATGGCTGCAAAGTTTCATTCTCAAGGTTTTCAACAAGGAAGAGGAGGTAGGTACAATAATCAAAGAGGAAGAGGTCGAGGCAATAATCATAACTCTGGGGGATCTCACTATGGTGGTGGTTATTCCAATTCTAATGAATTTCAGAATTTCAATTCAAGCAGTCTCAACCCAGGCAATTTAGGGTTCTCTCCTCAATTTCAGAATTTCAATCAATCTAAGCAGTCACCTAACCAGAATCCAGGTCAATCAAGCAGGCCTATGTGTCAGATATGTGGCAAGAATGGTCATTCAGCCCTTGATTGTTACCATAGAATGGATTTCACATATCAAGGGAGGCATCCACCTGCAAAACTTGCTTCTATGGTGGCTAATGCTGCTCAAGTACAAGCTTCCAATGGTTGGCTCATTGACACAGGTTGCTCAGACCATGTGACCCCTAACTTGTCACAACTCTCTCTTATGCAGCAACCAGTTCCAGGCAGAGACTGTCACAGTTGGCAATGGTCAAGAGCTGCCAGTCACTCACATTGGTAATGGTGAGCTTCAAACCTTAACTCATAACTTTAGGCTTGATAACATCTTAAGAGTACCTGATCTTGCCTCAAATCTTTTATCTGTTCATAAACTTTGCCTTCAAAATAATGCTTTCTGTTATTTTGATGCACATAAGTTCTCAATTCAGGATTTACCCAAGGGGAAGATCCTCTACGCAGGATTGAGTAAAGATGGAGTTTAACCTATTCCATCTAATCCTAATCTATCTTCACCTTCCTACATCAATTCTGCTCAGAATTCTGCATTGTCTCTGTCAAACCACATCATATTCTGCTATGGCATCACAGACTTGGGCATCCAAGCTCCAAGATTCTATTTTCTACTTTAAAGCCTGTATTTTCTTCTATTTCTTTGTCATAGATTGATGAAGTTTGTTCATCTTGTGAATACTGTATAAGTGCAAAAATGCACAGGTTTCATTTGAATAAAACACCTTTCATTTCCACTTCACTTCTTGAACTTGTGCATAGTGATGTTTGGGGTCCTTCTCCACTCACTTCTTTATTTGGTTTCAATTACTATGTGGTTTTCATTGATGATTACTCTCGCTTCACCTGGTTATTTCTTCTCAAACATAAAAATGAGGTGCTTTCTGTTTTCAAACACTTCAAGTCCAAGGTTGAAACTCAGTTCAGCTCTAAACTTAAGGTCTTAAGAACTGATAATGGCTTTGAGTACATTAACAGTGAGTTTAAGTCCTTTTGTTCAACCTCTGGTATTCTCCACCAAACTTCCTGCCCTCATACTCTTGAGCAAAACGGTGTTTCAGAGAGAAAGCACAGGCATGTTATTGAAACTGGTCTTACTCTTTTGTACCAATCTCATCTTCCACTCAATTATTGGTCCTATGCTTTCTCTGCTGCAACTTATCTGATCAATAGAATGCCTTCCTCAGTCTTAGGGTTTCATTCACCTTGGGAAAGGGTTTATGCTAAATCACCTTCTCTTCTTGCTCTTAGGACTTTTGGATGTGCCTGCTGCCCTTACCTCAGGCCCTTTAACCAAAACAAGTTGCAGCCCAGATCTAAACCTTGTGTCTTTTTAGGTTATCCTCCACTTTCTAAAGGTTATATATGCCTTGATCCAACTTCTAATAGAATCTACATTGCATGTCATGTCTTGTTCAATGAGTCTCTCTTCCCTTTTGCTAATGATTCTAGCTTAATTAATCCTCATATCCCCTTTTCATCATCTCTCTCTAATTGGTTTTCTCAACCATCACACCTTGTTGATAAGTCTATTCCTAATTCTCCTACTGAGTCTGCTATTGTTTCCACACCTCCTGATGTTACTTCTTCTCTTCTTCCTTCTTTTCTTTCTCCACAAATACCTATTCCTATTGTTCCTCCTCCCTTAGCTGTTCCCTTATCTCTTCCTCCCATTCCTGCTCTTGCAAATTCTTCATCTGTCTCCCAACCTGCCCCTACTGTGTCTGATTCTCATAACATTGTTCCTGTCTGCACTAATTCTCATCCAATGCTTACAAGGTCAAAGCATGGTATCTATAAGCCTAGAGTTATGCAGGTTCAAGCTGATTACACCATCACAGAACCACTTTCTTTCACCATTGCCTCTAAACACTCTCAATGGAGAGCTGTTATGGATGCTGAGTTTCTTTCCTTATAGAAGCAGAATACCTGGTCCTTGGTTCCTCTTCCTCCCCATAAAAATGTGGTCACTTGCAAATGGGTTTATAAATTGAAAAGGCACAGTGATGGTTCTATAGCAAGATATAAAGCCAGGTTAGTTGCAAGGGGGTATCTTCAGCAATATGGCATGGATTATGATGAGACTTTTAGCCCTGTGGTGAAACCTGCTACTGTTAGGATTCTTCTAGCTTTGGCTGTGCAATTTGGATGGGAATTGAGGCAGCTAGATGTCAGTAATGCGTTTTTGCATGGAGTTCTTAAAGAAGAAGTTTATTTGGCTCAGCCTTAGGGCTATGTTGATCCAGCCTTCCCTAAGCATGTATGTCTCCTTCACAAGGCTCTTTATGGTCTCAAACAAGCCCCTAGAGCTTGGTTTGAGAGGTTTACTTCTTAATTGTTGCACCTTGGCTTCTGTGCTTCTGCTGCAGATAGCAATCTTTTCATTTTAAGGCATGGATATTCAATTATCTTTCTGTTGCTATACATGGATGATATCATCATCACAGACAACAAATCTAGCTTTGTCTCTTCAATTATCAAGCTGTTGGGGGGGAACTTTGATCTCAAAGATCTCGGCTTACTTCATTACTTCCTTGGCTTGCAAATTGATTATACTCCTTCTGGTTTGTTTGTTCACCAGGCCAAATATGCCTCTGATCTTCTTCAGAAATTTGGAATGACTGATTGTAAGCCCTGTAAAACTCCTTCTTCACCTAACTCTCACCTTCTCCCTAATGATAGTCCATTATTACTTGACCCTACATCCTATAGGAGCTTGGTAGGTGCCTTACAATATTTAACCTTTACAAGACCAGATCTCTCATTTGCTGTGCAACAAGCTTGCCAACATATGAGTTCTCCCACACAGAATCATCTTCAGGCAGCTAAACGGATTCTACGATATCTTCAAGGCACATTACACTTTGGAATTGCCTTCACCCCTGGTCCAATTTCCCTTTTCTGCTTATAGTGACTCTGATTGGGCTGGGGACCCTGTGGATAGGCATTCCCTTACTGGTATGGTCCTTTTCTTTGGTAATTCTCCTATCTCATGGTCTGCCAAGAAGCAAGGCACTGTGTCTCGTTCCTCAACAGAGGCTGAATATCGTGCCTTAGCCTCCACTACTGCTGAGTTGTATTGGATTCGAATGCTTCTGCGAGATTTTGGTCTTTTTCTTCCTCATCCGCCCCTTCTTTGGTGTGACAATGTTAGTGCTCTAGCCATTGCCACTAATCCTGTGTTTCATGCGCGTACTAAGCACATTGAAGTTGACTACCACTTTGTTCGTGAGAAGGTCCTCAGGCGTGATGTGATGCTTCAGTTCATCTCTACCCATGATCAGTTGGCTGATCTGTTTACTAAGGGTCTTCCTTCTCCTAGGTTCAACTGCCTTACCTCCAAACTCATGTGGAAATTCCCCATTCGTTTGAGGGGGGATGAAAGCCATAGCAGTCCAAAACATTCAAATCATGAGGAAGAAGAAGATGAAGCTCCAACGGTCAAGTCTATCAGAATGGTGTCGTATACAAGGCTGGGAAAACATAAAGGAAAGGTAAAAACAAAACGTCACCGTTTCTCATTAAAAGGAACGGTGCCGTTTTGCATATGTTTGAGAAACCTCCCCATTGAAGGACACGATGTCGTTTTCAGTATATATGTGTAATGTTATTAACTGATTAGTTTGTTAGCAGTTAGTTAGCTTTGGGAAGAGCATGTGTGTGAATCTGTTAGAGCACGTGTGAGGCGGTTATTAATCTCCCTCGTGCTCTCTCTCTCTCTCAATCTGTGTTGTATAAATATGGCCTGAAGCCTCCATTGTTAATTGTATTGTGAAACATATTCAGTGAAGTAATTCTTGAGAAATATCTCAGTTTTCTCTCTCTCTCTGTTTTCCTTTCTTTTCTCTATTTTTTCTCTTCAGTGTTTCTGTGAGAGACATTATAGATTTGAGAGAGTTTTTCAGTTTTGTTTTTTTTTGTTTTTGTTTCTCTCTCTCTCTCTCTCTCTCTCTGCAGGATCCATTGGTTCCCTTCGCTGCTTCCAAGAAAAACTTTCCGTGGCTTTCAACATGAACCAGACTCGGACTCGGACTCGGACTCGAATCTTGGCCTTCACAATCCCACGGGAATGGCTTTTATCATCATCATAATCTATTCCACACACCAAACCTGACAAACCCCGGAAACACATTCCTGAGGCATATTTGCATAACATTTCTCAAATTTATTGAATTGATGATTGATTGATACATGTGTTTGAATGAAAGAATTGAGGATTTATTTTAAGACATGGGTTTTAGTATTTTGAATTGTTGATTGGAACATGGGTGTGCTTCTAAATTAGTAAAAGGCTTAATCTGTATTGTATTTTGGTGCCTTTGTCTCCGTGCTTCTGATGTGTGTTTGTGTGTTCCAATTTGATTCTGACAGAGTTCTGAGAGGATACTGGATGCTCCCAATATTTTCACGATTTGAGTTTGAATTTACTTGACTGGGGTAGCAGCAAATGCAATATCCTTGCCATTGCTCTACACAGCGCAGTATACCTCAGGGATTCTTCAAATTGCTCCACTTCAGAACTTTTCACAATTGATGACAAGGATGGCCCCATCGCCACATAGTGTCCAGCTATGGGGATTCTGCCACTAATAGACAGGTTCTTAAATATATCTAACTCAAAATATTTTCTGCTTGTTAATGTTTTTCCTGTGAAATGCTTGATGATATACTGTGATTTTGTTAATGCAGCTTAGAACATTGATAGGCGGTCACAGCCAAGAAGTCGGTTCACTGGATTGGAAGAATCATGTCCTTACATCTGGAGGAATGGATGGTAAAATTATCAACAATGAAGTGAGGTTGAGATCCCACATTGTTGAAACCTATGGATGATGGGAATATATGTACGAAATTCCTGACAGGCAAAAATAGAGAAAAAAATACGTTAAAAAAAAAATAATCACACGTAAGACAGTATTTACGTGGTTCGGCAATTTGTCTATGTCCATGGAGATGCAAGGATTTTACTATGGGCTAAAAAACGGGCCAAAAATTTTTCCCAACAACATTATTTCGGGTCAGGTCATAATCTACATTAAATACAACTAGACTCCACAAAGCCCAACAATGGAGGGGCACAATTAGGAGGTGTGGACTAAAATGGTCTGCCTCGGACAAACAATTGGCTAGTGGAGGGAATGATAATCTTCTCTTTATAGGGGACAGGTCCATGGCCTCTTCCAATGCACCAAAACAGTGGCTTTACAGCCTTAAGGACCTCACAGCTGCAGTCAAGGCCCTGGCTCTAGAGTCCTCTTTATGGCACAGGTACTAGTAATTTGTAGAACATCATGTTATAACATGCTCTGGTGGAACAAGTTTAAATAATGAATTTCATTTGTAATTCAAATGAGTGCTTCGTAGTTTGTAGACATTTCATCTGTAATTCATTTTTAATCTTTGTGGGCCTGGACTTGTTGCGAAGGCCATACTTTCAGCCTAATTATTTTTTAGGCTTTATGCATTCTAAAACTTTAGCTAAATTTTGCAGACATTTTTATAGCAGCCAAATCTGTGAAGTTGCCAAATATCCTCACACATGGCTGACTTTCCAAGTAAAGTGGTCCATCATTCACCTGATTCTCCAATCAATGAACACTTATTTGTGCCGTAAACAAGCAACCTGGAGAGATTAGGAGATAACCTTAATAGAAATTACAAACAAAGACAGAGATCCCCTCACATATGGCTGGCTTTCCAAGCAAAGTTGGTCCCCATTCAAAACTTATCCACAATCTGACTCATTCACCCTATTCCTCCAATCAACAAACGCTTTTTTGTGCTAGAAGCATGCAGCCTAGAGGTAGTTGGAGATAACCTTAAGGCTGTGCTTGGCTCAATGTAAAATGTTTTTAGAGTGTAAAATAATTTCAGCTGAAAATGTTTTTGGGAAAGGAAAATATTTTTAGGTGTTTTGTTGCATTCCAAAAAATTTTTTGGAAAATATTTTCATGTGTTTGTTTGTGTTCTTGAAAATGCTGTAGAAAATACATTTTTTACCAATTTCTTACATTTTTCTCAGCTTTCAAACAAATATGATAATAAAAAATCCCAATATATAAACCCAAAGAAACAAAAAAAAAAAAAAAAAAAAAAAATCTCAATTCCGCAAACCCAACACTAGATCGTGTGAGAGAGAGAGAGAGATTTGAGAGAAAAAATAGAGGGTTGAGGCGGCGGCAGCGAGATTGAGAGAAAGAAGCAGCGACGATGAGCTTGAGAGAGAGAGAGAGAGAAGCAATGACAATGAGATTGGTGGCGAGATCTAAAGGCCCTGTCAAAGCAGAGGTGGTTTGATCTAGTCATGGTGGTTGTTGTTAGTGGATGGGTGGGTCAGGGTGGTCTGATCAGTTCGTGGGTGGGTCACGATGGAGTAATGGTGAGCGACGACGACAACGGTCTGGTGAGAGGAGGCATGAAGTTGCGGTGGAGCCATGGGTAAGCTCTCTCTCTCTCTCTCTCTCTCTCTCTCATGCGAAGAGAGTGAAAAATGATTTGAAGGTAATTTGGAAGTGTAAAACATATTACACTTCACATCACCATATTTTCTGGTCAACTGAATTTACTTTCAGTTTGACCAAATTTTCATGGATTTTTTTGGAAAATAATTATAAAACCCAAACAATATTATTAGTTAGGCAACGTTTCAAACATATTACATTTCTAACAATTCGACTTTAGAGGAGTCGATTTTACTGTTCATATCTATTTTTTGTTAGTAAGATAGATGAAGAAATTGAGTGAATTGTAGTCATTTTTTATACATAAAAATCGACTTCAGTGGAGTCGATTTCAATACAAACAAAACGACTCCAGTGGAGTCGTTTTCTTTGTATTGAAGACGACTCCACTGAAGTCGATTTGCCAAAAACCAACAGCACCGCATCACCAACTCCACACAAACTCTTCAGTTCCCATGCCGTCACACAGTTCCGACGACGAGCAAAAGGACTCAGGCGCCGACGAGCAAAAGAACGCAGGCGCCGACGAACGTGTGCTTCTCCTCCACTGATCCGATCCGAGCGTGCGTTCGTCGGGGTTTGGTGAATCAGCGCCTGGGTTCCTTCCGTGTTGGGGTTCGTTCTTCGTTCGTTCTTCGTTCTTCGGCCATGTTCGTCGGCGAGAAACCCAGGCGTCGGTGGTGTTGCCTGGGTTCGTCGGTCAGAATCAGTGTTGCTGGTCTTCATTCGTTCTTCGTTCTTCGGTGGTAATGGGTTCGTCGGCGAGAAACCCAGGCGTCGGTGTTGCGTTCGTCGGTCAGAATCCAGCTGGTCTTCGTTCGTTCTTCTTCGGTGGCCTTACTGGGTTTTTACAGAACGAAGAACGAAGAAGCTATGTTGGTGTTGTTGGTTTTTGGCAAATCGACTTCAGTGAAGTCGTCTTCAATACAAAGAAAACAACTCCACTGAAGTCGATTTTTATGTATAAATATTGACTACAATTGACTCGATTTCTTCATCTATTTTATTGCCAAAAATAGATATGAACAGTAAAATCGATTCCTCTGAAGTCGAATTGTTAGAAATGTAATATGTTTGAAACGTTGCCTAACTAATAATATTGTTTGGGTTTTATAATTATTTTCCAAAAAAACCCAATTTTCATGTTTATCCAAATACCATCTAGGGTGTAAAACATTTTCCCAAATTTCTTTATAGCCGAATCAAACACAGCCTTAGTAAAAATCACATACCACTGCAGAGACTTCATTGCTTTTACTAGGTAAAAAAAAGGTTTTGTCTTTCATTTTTATTTTATAGAGAGTTTGAAACTTCAATAATTGTCGAGTTCCACCTTTATCGAATCTTACTTTATACGGTTACTGCTTTGCCCGGACTCTCATTCAAAAAAAAAAAGTTTATAAATATTTGTTTATTAAACAAACTCAAATTCAAATTAAGGACATAGCAATAGCCAATAAGTTTAGTCATTTAATGTTTGGGTATTCTGATCCAGAGCATAGCTTATAGTAGAATAGTTGCCAATTGCAATGTTAGTTGATGATGTAGACAAATCTATCTTCTTTCTAGTCTATCCAAAACTTGCTTTTAAGAAAAAAAGCGAACTCTTCTTGCTTTTAAAAAGAAAAGTAGTTGACACTGTTATGATTATGCATTTGTTTTGGACACTGGTCCCATTTTACTTTATGACTTTATTGAAATTATATTCTTAGATGATTGGAATAAAGCTTTTCAAAGGATTAGGTTGACTTCTTCTTGTTAGTAAAAGTAGTTTGGCCTGTAATTGGTCTCATTTGTTACTAGAACAATTTAACCATTTACGTTTAATGCATTTCTCCTATTTCCCAAAAAGAAAGTAGTTTAACTTTAGCCTGCAATTGGAGCTTGGAGCACCAATATTTAGACAAAGCAAAAGCGGAAGCAGAGGTTCCATTTCAACTTAATGATGATTTTGTTGTTCCATTTCTACACAAAAGCATGGAAAGAACCTACATGAAAGCAACCTACAATACTCCTCTACAGTATAGTATCCTCCAGTGCTCGGCCATGAATACCAATCAGTTTTTCATGTTAGAAAAAGTGGCAAACAACTCACATGCGTTCACTACAAAAGGCAATGAAACTTATAATTGTTTGATTTTTCCTATTGAACCAAGCAACAGCTGGTTTATTTTGAGAGAGAGAGAGAGAGAAGTAGTGGCGGCACCTGAATTTTTTTTAGGTGACATTAAGAAGATTAAATTAAGCAAAATTTAATAAAAATAAAACTTGAATATATTGACATCACAAAAAAAAAAATAAAACACCAAATACATAAAGTTTTAAAATTTTGTTCAATGAGATTTTCATATTCTGAAATCGTTATATAATAGCTACATTATTAATGCTACCATCTACATCTTTTTCAATGTATACAACCAAGTAATCAATCAGAGAGATGCTACGTCTACAACAATTTTACAACATTCTTACAACAAATCACAGGTGGTTAGTTGTTATTGGTTCAAATTTGAAACTAACACTAAGATTACTTTTTTGCCCTAACAATAACAACCAGTAACAACTTGCCATTTTGGATTTGTTGTAAAAATATTGTAAAAATGTTGTAGACATATCATTTCTCAATCATTAAACCTCTGATTTCCCATTCACTCACCAACATCTTGCTTAAATAAGTAACACTATAAACAAAATGTATCATCATTTTTTTTATAATTTGTTCTAATCATTGGTAGTGGGGGGAGGGGGGCCATGGCCACCCCTGGGTTTTGAAAAAGTCTCCCCTTCTTTGCAATTTCTATGAAAAAAAAAATCTTGACTTTTACACATCCCCCCCCCCCCCCCCCCCCCCCCCAAGTAAATAATCTAGCTTCACCACTAGTTCTAACTAATTTTTGTATTCTTTAAACTAATTAAGATTAAATCGATGCAATGCTCTACTAATTTATTTTTAGGGAAGTCATGGCCAAGAGGTTGAAAATAACCTTTTTGTAAATAAGCTCTTTTTATTTCATCCTAATCATTTGGATGGAAAGATGAGACATTTTCTCATGGCCTTGAATTTGAAAAAATATTATTCACGTCAATACAAATCTGCTTAGAAGATTAATCTTGCAATACTATTGATTTCCTTATAAGAAATTTGCCCATAGTGCTAGTAAAAGAATAAAGGGTAAACTGTAAATTCATTCAACATATTCAACTTAAGCATTAAACTGTTACATTAATCATGTTCAATAAAGTATTGATGCATTCTTTTACTGCATATGCATATGTACAAGATGTATCACATAAATCCAATAAATTCAGTTAAAGGCTAAAGCAAGCACTAATTGACTAACTATTTGAAAATATGCATATATATAGAATTTTAAAAATAGCGATTTTAAAATATGCCTTTTGAAAAAACAATTTAAAATATCACAATTCAACATTTGATTTGGGCTTTAAGGCCAATTTGTTTGTTTGGGAAATTTTTAAGAAATGTTAAATCCACTACATTTTTCACAACAAGTCCTAGGTGGCGATTTGTTATTGGTTCTAATTTATACACCATTGAAACTTTTTTGTCTACTAATAATAACTTGCCACTTAGGATTTGTTGTGAAAATGTTGTGAACATAGCATTTCTTGCAATTTTTTGTTTCAATCTCAATGAACCAAAATTTTGGAGAGGTAAAATTTTATTTTTAATGGCCTCAAATTTTCATTTTGGATGTTCAAGTTTTTTTTTTTAGTGTGATCAACAACTCAAATTAATTTAAAATTCATTTTTTTAGATATAGCTTTTTTTTTTCAACTCAAGGTTGTCTTGACTCTTGACCACCCTGAACTACACATGGCACAGCGCCCCAGAGAGAGAGAGAGAGAGAGAGAGAGAGAGAGAGAGAGAGAGAGAGAGAGAGAGAGAGAGAGAGAGAGGATATTAGTATGAAATTACAGGGATTCTCATATTAGATTGTGTGCTCTTCTTTTAGAATTGATGAGAAAGTCATATTAATTACAATTTGCATAAAATATATTGGTGTTAAGTATTTAGACAACGTATTTTGAAAGAAAATGAAAACTTATTTATGCTCACTAAAATTGGAAAGAGTATTTCATAATTAAGATTTCATTTCTTAGATCTAAGAACAATACAGAGGGCACATTATAACATGTTTGATACATCTTTAAATTTAATATATTTAATATAAACTATGAAATAGATCAATTTCATATGAATCTTGAAGTTATGAAATTAAATCATTTCAAATGAATCTTGAAGTCATGAAATTAAATTATTTCAAAACACGGTTAAAACTAATGTTGTAAATTGGGTTAAGTAACGGGAGGTGAAGAAGAATGTCGTACTAATGGTGCAGGTGTATATATTTCGCGTTAGAAATTAGATGCATCTTTCTATCTTTTATTTATAAAAAAAAAAAAAAAATGCATGCAGCGGGGCCTCAACCACCCCTTTCTTATACTTACCAAAGCGCAGAACTAAGGTGTAGGAATGATGTGTTTAAGGCCCACTATTGGGAGCATGCCTAAAGTCCACCCTGCCACCTGTGAGAGACGGGTTGCTAATGGGTTGTACCTTTGTACTAAAACACTATTTTATGGTGGAATAAAGATTGGGTCTATTGTCCTCTGGACCTATTACAATGATGACTCAAGCCGAGTCCTTTTATAGCAATATGATGAGCCATAAATCATGTTGACCATAAAAATTACATATTTTTATAGTGAGTATGTGGGGGTTAGACCCTAGATACAAGTCGGTGCAAGCTAGAAGGCCGTTGTCATGAATACATGGTATAATTTACCCATTTCTCATGGCTGCCCAAATCGGGCATTGGGGATGGTGTATTTAATACACAGCTTAAGACTCTTCGGGATACTGTGGCCTCTGGACTGAGGACGTATGACCCAAATTTCGTACAGGTTATATATATCAGTTAATAAACTAATAATCTCTTTTAAAGTTTAATAAAACTGATAACTGATAAGCATCATGTAATGTAAAGTAGACAGACAAAAGCAGGATCTCCAGATTCTGATGGAAACCTCCACAAATGTGAAGTAAAGATAACAATTAGCATGCATGGGCAGAGATCTTGATATCCAAACACTAAAAACTAGAAATATAGAAATGTCCATGTTATATAGGTAATAAAATCCTGTGTCAGATAAAAGAAAAACCATGGAAGAACACAAATTAGCCATATTCAATACCGGGTGCATATGTTTATCTCAACTAGGATAAGCTTTATTTTCCATTGACTTTTGCTATTTAAAAGTGAATAAATGAAAGGACCCTAAGATGAATCTGTTAAGAAGATTACCCGGTGGACAAAATAAAAAAGATACACAAATCCAAGTTTCTTTCCTTTCTAGAAATAAGAGAGAGAATAAGGTGCCGGGGGCTGTAAGCTTTACTGGTTAAGGGGATAAAATACTTTACTTCATTGAAATATATGAGAAGATTTTTTTGTGACTTTCCCAATGCCAGAACCACAATCTGCAGCAGTTTAATTACTAGTAAAAATTGGTATTGCCAACAAAGGTGTTAACCCAATAGTCAACTAGTCATATGCAATGGTAAAAGTATATACTATAAAGTGAAAGTGTCAAATATGTGTAATTTAAACTGATATTGAGAATCTGTATGATATATATCCTTTGATCCTATCTTGGTGCAAGATGAATTGTCATTGTCAAATATGTGTAATTTGAACTTCATGCAATTGGGAAAGGCAGATCCTAATTCATGTTAGAAACCTCCAATAACCCTTCATCTTGCACCACAATGACGATTCTGCACTTCTTCAAAAGAGTAAGACTGGCTTCTTTGGAAGAAGGAACAAAAGAAAACACCTGGGATGCCTTCTTTCTGGATATGGGCAGGACAAACCAGCTACTTTCAGATGCATTAAGTAATTGTTAAGAACATTCACCCTTTCTCATAAGTTTAAACCTTGGGATAAGTGATAATTGTAGGGAATTAGGAATATCCACGAAATTCCCAAATCGGTAAGATGCAAAAATAGAAAAAAAAATGTTCCAAAGAAAACAATCATAGTACAAAGGATTCACAATGCTTCCCTTTGGATCGAATTTATTAATTTCTCCCACTATCCCATAATAGAAAATTATATAGAAGAACAGAGGGAAAGTATAGAAAGAAACCAAATATTGTGCAAAACAATTCAAAGAAAAAGAATACAGCAAAGTTAACAATAAGAATAAACTAAAGTTTGTATATTGAATCAAGCACTCCATATAATCACATATCTCTATAGTCTATTCATTCTGCCAGCCCATGAAATGAAAGAGAGATTCTTTCTAGAATAGGTTGGGTCAAATGTAAAAAAAAAATCCAATTGATTCATTCTTTTGAATGATAAAGCATTCATGTAAAAACATAATGTCAGAGAGAACGAGAAGGTAACTTGATCTAAAGCAGCAACCATCAGCTTCTTTATGTAAAGACTAGTTGCACAATAAGAAGAACAGAAGGTAACTTGATCTAAAGCAGCAACCATCAACTTCTTTATGTAAATACTAGTTGTACTTATCAGAAAAAATTTGCAAAGACTAGTTGCACAATAAGAAGATCGAAGAAAATGAAATCCTTCACAAACCAAGAGTTTTTACACACTCTTTTGGCATTTACTTTTGTTCCTTCAATTGTAACTAGGCTCTCAATGTGATTAGCCGCCTCTATGCAGTGTACAAAATTATCACCAATAATATTAGCCCATGAAAAATCATCATGAGGAGTTTTTACCCGTTGTAGATCATAAAGTAACATCATTGAGTGAGATGCAAAGAGGAGCTCTTCATTCTTGCCAAATCCCACCAAACTATGAACACTTAAAGGTCCAACAGTTAATTGTTTTGTCCAAGACTCCTCAACCCCATATTCATTCATCACCCACATGTCAAATGTAATCCTATACTCCCATATGTTAAATGTATTCCTATACTCTTGATAATTTGTTGAGCTAATGACTATAGCAAGTGATCCATTCCTATCAAAAGGATACCATTCTTTTCCATCTCCATCCAAGTCAATTTCAGGTACTTTTATGTATTGAGTCACCTCATTTTTTATACCAAATGATAAGATAAGAAAACTATAGAATCCCCTTTTCTTTGCTACACCCCTCCAATGCAGAGCTACGTTAATGACTGCCTTCGAAAAAAATTCTCAAAAACAACTCCAGGCGCAAGCATATCCTTACTTCTCCAAGAATTAGTACTCAACAAGTACGCATCAACTTCAGAATAAATTTGATCTTCCAACTCTTTAGAGTAAGAAAATCTGACCAATTTGTAGTCATTACTTTCAGGATCATAACCAAATCCAAGACCAGTTCTGCAAAAATTCCTTCTATATGTTGGTCTACCAGATCATCAGGTTTTGGGAGCTTCTTGAATTCACTAGTGGCAGGACTAAATAAAAAATTCGTGTCACCAAGTGTAGAATTATTCAAACACATGACACCATTATTTCAACCTACAATTCTGAAAGATGCCTTACCATTGTTGCTAAGAGCAAATTGGTTAACAAGCTTGGTGACGAAGATAGGATCTTTGATAAGATTACACCAGGATTTGCAAACACACTTGAATTGCAAGAGTGACTTGACTGGTAATCTTGCAAAGATGTCCATTAATACATCTTTAGGCACTACAACAAAATGTATATTCAGTGACGAAAAAATTTGTCACTAAAAGTCCAGTTTTTCGTCGCTAAGGACCTTTAGTGACGAAATCTACTAATTAGCGACGAAACTCATTTCGTCGCTGAAACCCCGTTGCTAAAAGTCCTGGCAACGAAAAATTTCGTCACTAAAAGTTCGATTTGTTTTTAAAAAAACTTTTAGCGACAAAAACAATTCGTCGCTAAATGTTTTCCTCACTATAAAAACTATTCAGTAACAAAAATATTTCGTCACTAAAAACACTTTAGTTTATTAAATCATATTTAGTGACAAACAATTTCGTCACTAAAATTATTTTCGGGTACATATAGTGACGAAAAAGTTCATCACTAAAACTATTTTTAAGAAAATCTAGGCACATATAAGGACAAAAATTTTCGTCACTAAAACATTTCTTACAAAATTTTGCTACATTTAGTGACGAAATATTTCGTCACTAAAACAATTTTTTCTTGCTATATTTGTGATGGAAAAATACATCGCTAAAACTTATTTTCTGTTTTTATTATTTTCATGGCTTTGATATTAACTTGTAACCTGTCATTACATTATTAAAATCTCACATTTGAATAACACATTTATTTCAACAACAAATTTATAAAAAAAGATCCATACATTCCACAAGTAAAAAATAAAACAAGTATCCAATTCAAACTCCTTCTATACAATAATTGTTTGCAACACATACAATAACTCAAGATGTTTTATAATAATAAAAAAAGTGTAGCATAATATAATTAGAACTAACGGAAGATGTCTCCATATGTCTTTAAGTAATGCCAAAAGTAAATCTCCTAAATCCCACTAATAAGAAATATGCACAAATATAAAAACAATACTACATTAAAATCGTAAAGTAAAAATATTAACTATGTTATAAGAAACATTTCTAACAATGCATTAAGAGTAGCCACACCAATGAATTAAAATCACAACTCCTAATGTATAGGTCGTAGAAAGCAAATATAGACTTTCAAGTGTAATATAATACAATTAGTTTAAAATAATGCATCAAAGAAAGTAGTCACACCATGTAGTGCAGGTTAATTGCTAAAGTAAAGTACTAACCAATAAATGTTTTAACTTGAAGATGAACTACCCCCCCTAGGTAAGTGCGTCATCATAACCCTTGCTCCTTAAAAAGTTAAGAATATTCTTTTGGACCTCTTCTTGCTTAGCTCACTCCTCTTGGTCCTTAGCTCGCTCCTCTTGGTCCCTAGCTCTTGCCTCTTTGAGCTCAATTATCTCATTTTCTAGCCAATGGATATACTCCACCGAGGAACTAGATGAGGCGGTGGTTACTAGAGAAAAGGAAGGTCTCATGCCAAGTCATTTTACAATACCGGACTTCTTTTTAAAAACCAAGTTTGAGATCTCCTCTTGTGTAAGGGGAATTGCATTAGGATCTTGACAATGATCCTCTTACACTTTAAGAATAGTTTCCTATCATTTGAGAGAGAGAAAGAAACAAACAATAACAACATTAATACTACATATGTTATAACTTTACAAACATGATAGGGATGGAATGAAACATATACATATGTCGCTTCATCCTCATGGTGTATCCACATATTTGTATTTGGATTGAAATGAACATCTTTGAAGACTTTTGCCAATTCAGGAACTTGACCGCCATTATTATTTTTCTGATTAATTAACATTCAAGTGTTAGATAGATATAGTTAATTAATCACAACATGTAATATACTAAGGTTTAAGAAAATGAAAAAACACGCACCTCCTCATCAACCTTAACAGCAAGTGTCTTTGTCTCGCATCTATGTTTGCCTGAAGTTTTCTTCCTATTTTCAGAGTTCTTTCTTGATTTTTCTAATAAAGAACATTCAAGATATTTATTAGATCATGAATAAAACAGTAGACATTTACTTCATGTAAGTATTAATCTAATCATTTGACAACATAATATAGTAAACATTGGATAATAATAGTATAAACATAAATAATTTACCAGCCATTCCTCATTGATCCATCTCCCATCAATGAGTCCAATCCACTGCTCAAGTGTGGCATTCTTTTGCGGGTGACTTCTTGCATAGTTAGCACCATAAGATTTTACGAGCTTTTTTTAAGCCTGATGCAACTTGTTGGAGTTGCATCTTAATAATCTTCCACATTTTGTATTTAATGTTTTCGTTACTAAGTTGGAATCTCCTTGTAGCTCAAACTGATCCTGTAAAATAAAGTGTATATGTATTATAAAAATATTATTATATGAATTTAATATGCTTAGTGACAACAAAGACGAGTTAGACGTTATCAATGTAAATTTACTGCGATATTTTGAAGCACCACATCTCTAGTAGCAGCATCAACACTTTTTCAATTTTTCACGTTGTACCTAGACAAATTACTTCATACTTATACACCAATTTGATTGACAAGCTTGCACGCATTCTTCCTAACAAGAGCATCATTCTCTGCAGCTATACGTACTGGCAACTTACCACTTTTTTCAACAAGTGCTCGTACTGCTATACCATGTGTTGTTCCACGGGTATTTCTGCTAGTAGATCTTATTTAAACATTATCAATGTTAAAAAAATATACATTCCATGTACATTATAGCTAAATTAAGTGAAGTATAATTTCAATAGTAAAGGTAGGGTGCAGTTGTAATTAAGTATGTTCTATATAATTACCAGTTGTGCTAGTTAATGCACCGATAGCCTGCGCTTCCGCACTAGAAGAACTTTGGGTGGGAGGATTTGCTTCAGAAGGTGTTTCCATAGATTGGACCGTAGATTGAACCGTAGGGATAGATGCCTCACCTCGTGAGCGTGTAAGTCGTCCTAGTGCCATCTATAACTAACAAACATGCATATAATGGAACAACAAAGTCATTACAAATAATGGAACAACAAAGTTATTATCATCTATTGTACCCTATGGAACATCTATTGTACCTTATGGATTAAAGAATTAGATGACTCGTCATCATTGTCATTGTCACCAATAGGTGGTACATAATCATCATCTACCATAACACTAGCTCTACTTCTTTTCTCTTTTGCACAATTGGACTCAGTAGAATCCTTTAGAGAAGTTGAGATGTGCCTCAATTCCAAAGCATTAATTCTTTCTTGGTTTTGCCTCATTCTATCCAATCTTGCCATCTCATACCTTGGTATATTATGAGTGTATTTGGCCTTTTTGGCATTTTTTGAAACTATGTGATAAGTACAATTGCTACTAACTTAATATCATAGTCCACACTATTATCCATATCAAGCAATTCATAAGTGCAAAATTTGAACACAATTGCTACTAACTCAACACAACAAATGACCACATCAATATCCATATCAAGTTCCATATCAAGTTCTAGATAAGTACAAAACATCTCAATAACAATTACTACTAACTTTACATATCATAGTACACATCATTATCCATATCAAGCAATTCACAAATGCTAAATTTGAACACAATTGCTACTAACTCAACACAACAAATGATCACATCAATATCCATATCAAGTTCTAGATAAGTACAAAACATTTCAATAACAATTACTACTAATTTTACGTATCATAGTCCACACCATTATCCATATCAAGCAATTCACAAGTGCTAAATTTGAACACAATTGCTACTGACTCAATACAACAAATGACCACATCAATATCCATATCAAGTTCAAGATAAACACAAAACTTTAAAACAATTGCTACTTAGACAAGCATAAAACTTTAAGACAAGCACACAACATTTAAGACAATTGTTATGAACTCTACGTATCATAATTCATATCAAGATCAACATCAGGTATGTCATGCTCTTCATTTTGATTAGCATCTCTTGAAGTTCCACCTTCAAGAACAACCTCAGTTTCAACATCACCCATACAATACTCAATAATATTGTCCTCAACATTGATAGAGACAACATCAACAATCGCTTCTTGTTGGAATGCGTCACTATCTTCTGTATTATCATTAGATTCTCCACCCCCGACTTTCGAAACATCAAACACTCCCTTACGTTGGAAGGATTGCACAATTTTCAAAGGTTCACCCAATTTGGTATCTTGAAGGTAGAAAACTTGTCTCGCTTGATTAGGAAATATAAAAGGGTCATTTTCATACCACCTATTTGTAACATCAATGCTTGTGCAGTATGCATCGGTTTTTATCATTCTCCTTCGACCAATGGTACCAGTATTGTACCATTCACACTAGAACAATACAACTTTATGGTGAAACACATACTCTAATACTCAAATTTTGCACACATGACCATAGAAATCGTGCATTTCTTCCTCAGGTCCCCTTCGATACATACACCATTGTTTTGGGTTACACGACGATTGTCTAGGTCTCTTGTATGGAACTTTACACCATTGACCATACAAACTGTGTACTCCTTCACATGCAGCTTAGGACCATTTGCTAATGACCATAACTGTTTAGTAGCTTCTGGTGACTTGTTAACTTTCAATCTATTCATCTATAATGACATACAATAAGTGATATTAATTAGTAATAAGCAATGACAAAACTATTTAAATGTTTAATTTTTATTAGTGTGTGATTAAATTTCAAATGTCTTACACATTCTTTGAACCACTTGGGAAACTCTTGTCGTTGGATTTGAGTTATGGCTTCTCTAGTAGGATTATGCAATGTGCTTTTGTGCTCACTGTTAAAAATAAGGTGATTTATTTTCAGCTAAGCATTGCAGATAATTTTCAAAACTTGATCAAACAATACATGCATATGAAATCACATACTTTAAATAAGGCTCTAGCTCAGGACTATTGTACAACAAGTACCAAAGAGCAGTATCAAGCAATGCACGAGACAAGTTGCCATCATTCCGCCTACCACCTCTAGGTCGGGCAGTCTATGAAAAAACTATCAATCTTTTGCTAGATTCATCAAAATCTTCATTTCTTTCTCTTTGATTATGCACAGTTTCGATCCCATCAATATACAAAGATCAGTTGTTAATACATTCTTTGAGAATGTAAGCCTTTACAATCGAACATTTTGGTCAAGCTCGGTTGGAAACGTATCTTTTCAATTTTTCAAGGTACCTACAAGGAAAAAAAAATTTGGAGTATGTAATTTTATACCACATGGGAAAGATGCAATTGATGGATGCATCAAAGGATCTAATTACCTTTCAATTGGGCACATCCACCTCTATTGTACCGGGCCTCCTAAAATTGCTTCTCGAGGCAAGTGAACAGCAAGGTGGACCATAACATCAAAAAATGCTGGAGGAAAGAACCTCTCAAGCTTGCATAGTATAAGAACTATACGTCGCCCATTTTCATCGCTATAGATTAATTAAGTTCGTGCCAAAGTTTCCCGTGTTGGTGCCCATTTTTCATATCACAATAGCAACAAAAATTATTTTTCATCGCTAAATGTTATAATTTTTTTTCATTATTAGTGACGAAATTCATATTTCATAGTTAATCTGTATTTTTAGTGGTGAAATATATTTCCTCACTAAATTTTGTCACTAAAAATACATTTTGTTGTAGTGAGGAAAACCGTTCACCATTACACTTGACATCTCTCTATTTGATTGTTTAGCTTTTTAATATGAGAAAAAACGAATGCAGAGAATATTAATTCATCGTTAGTTTAATTGGATTAAAACTACCAAGTCTACCAAATTTTAATTTCTATCAATTCTATCCATTCAATGGATTAGTTTAATTAGATGGCTTTTTGTTATCTCAAGGAAGCTAATAAAGGATAAGGTTGTTGTTAAACGAACTGATATTTGAAGTTAAAACAAGAATATTTGTGACTAAATAATACTTCGAATATTTCTTAGTGAGTGGCCTAGCTGATCAACGAGACACTCACACTAGTACTTTGTTTTTTAGCTGTCAAAGAAAATCTACGATCCTATTAACTTCTCAAAATTTTGAACGAATGAATTTCTTGGTCTAACTAAATTTTTTGCCCAGATAGAGTTCTACAAGGACTATATATATAGTTTAGGTTTAAATATGTGAGTGTTCTAATGGGGTTAGAACTGTGTGAGACGTGATGTATTTTATTTTTAGGTTTAAATATGCTTTTGATGCCTTTTTTTTTTTTGGGTGGTTTTACTTTTCTTTTTTCTTTTTTAATTTTTGCTTATCGGGTGGTTTCATTTTTTATTTATTTATTTATTGGCTTATCAGGGGTTTTATTTTAGTCCTTAACTAGTCGCTAACTCGTGCTATGTATGAGAACCTACCTATTTGTGAGGTAGACTAAAATAATTTTATAAAATCTTAAATTGATTAAAAAACTACACCATTGCATGATTTGCTCTTGTATGACTTCAATTTGTGTTGCAATTTGATGAAGAAGCCATTACTTGAACATGCAATGGCTTACAAAAAATTTGTCAGACAGTTTTAGATAATTATTGAAACAAAACAAAATATATATGACTAAACAATAAAGAAATATAAGAGAAAAATGGATTACATTCAAAAGAATAATTTATGGCTATAACTATTGAAAGGAACCAAAAGATTTAGAGCCTACAAATTATAGATAATATGTGTGTGTGTGTGTGTGACTATACAAATTCAGATGTTAAAACTTCCAAAATGCCAAAAAATATATATAATTAAAGAATAAGTTATTCAAACAATTCAAAAAATATATGACTATTCAAAAGAGAAATATAAGAAAAAGAAAAAAGTACACGAACCCATAGAACATTTTTAAATTTTAACTGGTCTAAACTTTAAACGAACCTTATTAGCATGTGGCCCATGCTAAAAAATGTTGAGCAGGAGTCCACGTTGAAATAATGAAAGCCATACCTCCTCTTAATATATCATATATAAGCTTTTTGCCCAAGAAATTAACATACTTTATATGAAAAACCATAATATATATATTAACAAAGTAAAGGAGAAGAAAATAACAGAAGAAAAGCTCATACCTCTACTCGGCTTTAATATATATATATATATATATATATATGTTAGGACATATGCGTTTCACTTGTTAAAGAACATATGTCATTCTTTTATGTAATTGGCTAATCCTTTGACAAAACGCATTTTACTTGTATTTGGGTAGTTCTAGGTGTTTTTAATATTTCAAGAAATAAGGTTTCAAGATCAAGTGTTGAAGTCATCAAGTTTGTCCAAGAAAACAAGCTGATAGTGCAAATTCATTAAAGCTCGACAGCTGTCTCAACAGCTGCATCTATCGAGCTTAAGAAAGCTGTCCAAGCTCGTAAGCTCGACACCTTCTCGACAGCTTCTCGACATCTCCTATCTGTCGAGGTTTATAAAAATCAGAATTCTGATATGATTTCTTGGGATCCGTGAATGTGTCTTTGGGCCTTCTTTTCTCCTAACCCTAGACATATAAAATGATTGTTTTAAGGGCCGTCAAACAGTTCACAAGTTGCACAAGCATTGAGAAAACTCTGTTGAAGCAAATTGTGACCAGAGACAAAGTTCTTGCCCTAGTTCATCTCTTCTGAAGAAGTTGCTGTGTATTTGCACCTTTGGGTTTTGTGACCAAGTATCTTCTTGATCTTCATCGTGTAGGATGAAGTGAAGAATTTTGCAACCAACAACTCTTTCAGTTGGTGTTGAAGTCGCGTACTGGGATCCACGCATTGGTTAGTCACGTACTTGGGAGCCGTGCATCAAAAGAGAGAACTGTCACTATAGAACAAGTCCAATTGGGTATTGGGGTAAGGGTTCAACCGTAGGTTGGTAAGGTACTTGGGATTCCTTTATTTATAACCGCTTGTTGTGATAATAGTGGAGTTTCGGGAGTGGTGACCTGAAAATCACCCGGTGGGGTTTTTGCCGTAAGGTTTTTCCCCATTCGTAAACAAATTACCGTGTCATTTAATTTCCGCTGCATAATTAGTTTATTGGTGATTTGTTTGTGCTACCACGCGTTTGCATGTTAAATTGATTAATTAATAACTTGAATATTAATTAATTAATTTAATCACAAGGGATCATTCAGTTTGTGGCCTATCAATATATATATTGGGGTTTGCACTGCTTTTATAGTGTTCATGATTAACCTTGCAAA
Organism: Quercus ilex subsp. ballota; assembly: GCA_032727855.1. Lineage (NCBI taxonomy): Eukaryota > Viridiplantae > Streptophyta > Magnoliopsida > Fagales > Fagaceae > Quercus > Quercus ilex. The sequence continues at coordinate 29,985,990 of CM064914.1, read as the reverse complement.
TTTGGAGATAAATTATTAACGTTTGAGTTTGAGTTTGAGTTTAAGTTGGACTTGTTAGAGAGAAAGAGTTTCATTCATTGTTAAGTTTGGACTAAACAAAAATAATTTAAAAAAAAAATGATAATGATGAGTTTAAGTTTAAGTTGAAATTGTCAGAGAGATAGAGTTTTACTCCTTATTAAGTTTGAACTAAACAAAAATAACTTTATTAAAAAAAATGATAATGATGTGGCAAACTTTGGAGAGGTTAACAAAAAGTCAAAAGTTTCGGTTTTATATATATAACTGAAACTTTTTACTTTTTGTTAACCTCTCCAGAGCTTGCCACATCATTATTATTATTTTTAAACAAAACTATATTTATATCTGTAACACATCATAATTATTTTATTTATTTATTTTATATTCCAATTCCAATTAGAACATGCCTACTTTTTGTAATTTCAGTCCACAACAAACTCTACTATTGGAATTTCAAATAGTAATAAAAACCCTTAAACCCTTCATTTGCATTTAAAATACACAATTCTCTATTTCTCTCTTTTTGTTTGTAGTTTCTGCTGCACAAGTCTCACCTCTAAATCTTTGTAAATCTTTTTTTGTCATCTGCATTTTTCTAATTCTCTGCTCTGGTCCCGCCACAGTATTTCTCCAAAGTCCATCTCTAATCTTATCCTTCTTTTTTTGTGCTTTTCATTAGTTTTAATCTTTGTTTAGCTCCTGTGAGATTTGTGGTACAAAGTATTTAGAATCATAGGTAATACTCAGCATTTGATTCAAATTTGAGAGGGTCTTCAACGTCAACTTTGATTATTTTTATTATCAAGTTCATGATTTTATTAGTTTATCAAGTCATGGGTTAGTTGAGAAATTTGGTCCTCATATGCAATTGACAGTCGATTACTAAGAGAGACAATCACTTATTATAAATAGAGGTTGAGGAATTTAACAAGGGTTTGGGCATTGGAAAGCATGGCTTAATGAGTAGCAACATGATGAGAAGTCAGTGGAGACTTTAGGGTATGCAAGGTTTAAATCTCAAATATCTGATTTAACGACAAGATACTCTCCCACTGTCCCTAGACTCCTTATACTCTCTATTTATATATAAAAAATAAAAAATAAAACTAATGCAAGTTAGACTTCTAGCCAAATACAATAACAGTCTCCCACAGTTCGTACTCTCTCCTATTTAAGAAAACTACTTCTGCTCTTTCAACACCACTTTGTTGTACAGTCTCTTGCATTGATTTTGGTTCTTGGAGTGCCTTCAAAACAAAAGGTATGTAAAGTTTTCTTATCAGGTTTAATGTTTACATATATAAGTGATATTTTGGTCAATTAGAAAAAGTTTGGTGAAACATAAAAGGAAAAAGAACTAAAGAACGCACAATCTGGAAAAAAAAAAAATAGTGACTATATTAGGCAGAGGTTTTGGAGATTTTTTTTTTTTTAGAATTATTTACATTCATGTGTATGTATGTATTGGATTTAATTGAATTGGAATTATATTTGAAACTTTGGTTTTGATTAAATAATGAAAATGGCAGAAGAAGTATGTTCCAATATTTGGAGAATTCTATATATGTGTTGTTGTGGTTTAAACTTGGTATTTGAATTGTTAATTTGTTAATTCACAGTTTCATAGTTAATCTATTAGTCATGAATAATAATATTGCTATTTGCAATCATCATGATATGGTATCAATGATGTGATTATTCTGAATGTTTTCCTTTAGAATTTAGATAGAATCTATTTTATGATTAAAAAAATTTAAAATTAAAAGACTTTTGAAATTAATTAATTTTTTTTAAAATTATTGGATACATTGGATCTTAAATGACTTCTGTTAAACTCCATCCTTATAGGTAGGTATTAGGATATTATTTGGAACTATCATAATGGACTAAAATATTACACATGGTACGGATCTAATTGTAACATCCTATTCTATAAAATAAAAATTGGGCCTATGGTTATGTTCTCTTTGCAAAAAATGGTTAAATTCTCATTAATTATGATAGTTTGCTTTTAGGTAAAATAGAAACTCTATTAACTAAGTTTTTAGAAATTTAAAATTCTATTTCAAAAAATTTTAACATTAGATTTTATTTTAATTATTTTAATCATCTATCATAATAATTTTATATTGTAAAAGAATAAAATTTACACAATACATACAATCATTACTCTAATTACCTTTGAAATAATGGAGGATATGAGAATGCAATTTGTAGATCTACTATTGAGATAACATAGCTTAGATTGGTGGTGGATAGTAGATTTAATTGCTGTTGAGTATTGTGTGAAGTCATCACTATAAAATAGCACACACCGGGATGTGATATGTGGAATCAATGATATGAAAGAAAAAGAATTTTTCTAAACCATTATATTGAACAAAAAATTTCTTTTCTAAACCATTATATTGAACAAAAAATTACTTAGTTTCATTCATTTTCATGTTATACATTTTTTTTAAGTTAAGTCATAGACGTTTAAGCAAAATAAATACTTTTAATTTTTATTTAACTATCCCTTACATTGCATGGGTTAGCGACTAGTATATATATATATATATATATATAGATATAGATAAGTTTAGTGTTTCCCTTTAGTCCTTAATTCGTTAATACTAACGAGAATTATAGTTTGTTTATATATATATATATATATATATATATAGGGGTGGTACATAGGCCTCAAGGGGTTCAAATATACCCCTGACTTGGAAAAAAAATATTATATATAATATTTTTTATTAGTTTAAAATATCTTTAATTATATTATTGCACACCCTAATCATAGATCAGTCTAGCCCAAAACTAGACAAAAACACACATCATCGCATCCCAAAACTTTTAGTTATAAAGTTAGTGATTCAAGAAAAAAAAATAGTAAAGTTAGGAATGTTCAAGCTTTTTATTCGTTAAGTAGATACTTAGTGTATTATTTATACATGAATGAGTGTGTTAATACAGTACTAGTGAGTTGAGTTTTGTCAATTAGTTCAAAATATTTTATAAAAGCAATGACAAATGCATAAAAATAAAAATGTTACACAAATTTAACAAAATAAAATGGTCACACCTACCCATATTGAAAATAGATAATGACAATTGATAATGAACTATCACGTAACAATTTCAAAATGTGAAAACTTGTAATAGAAAATTGTAAAACTTTATGTGTTTGTATATATATATATATATATATATATTTTTTATCAATAACTCGATATATTTAAGTTATTTTTTTATTAAATTTTATTTACTTTAAATTTCTTAATGAGCCCTCTGAAATAAATTCCTTGAGTTGCAATTTTGTGTGTGTATATATATAAAACATTATAACAAATATTCAACAAAGGTCCAAAAAAAAAAAAAAAAAAAACACAGGTGATGGATATGTCCTTTGTCAAAATCCAAGGATGGATAAGCATCACATTAACTCAAGTCCAATATGTAACTACAAATATGTAAATAATCTCATGGTGTATTTGGATGACATGATGAGAGTTAACATGTAAATCCAAATCCAAATCTAAGTTTCCAAACACAACCTTAAGGATTTACACATAATTCTCAGTCAAATTTTCATGAATGAGATGACAATTCCATCTTTACTCAAGTCATCACTGTGCAAGTGCTGAAGGGGCAAGGTCAAAGTAGAGAATTGTGTAGGTAGGTTTTAGATTATTTGGGATGGCCAGACGGGGAGAAGTACTTCTTTATTTATGAAGGAAGAAGATAATATTCATGACAGTCAACTCAATTATAAGCTATAGAATGAAATCAATTTGGGGCATTTGATTCGTTGTGATGTGCTCTTATTGTGATACACATTACGATGATGTAACATTGAAGTTTTTGGTTTATTTTACTTTTTCTAACATTATCATAATTTAAAATTACAAAATATATCACATAATTTCAATCCCATCACCTTCCTAAACAATGTAATGTTGTATTCTTGTATTGAGATTACATTAATATAAGATTACAATAACGTAATATTATGGTGAAATGTAACATCACGGTAAACGAATCACCCTCGTAAGGCATGGCATTATTTACATTTGTTTTTTTTTGGTGCATAAGTTCTTTTAGTTGTAAAGAAATGATATTGTAAACACTCAAAAAATAAAAGCCCAAGCCCACTAAGATTAGTGGTACCTTGTCCTTTTAATCAAGCCCAAACAATAGAATTTGTAGAGAGAGGAAGATTCAAATCCAAGTGCAGTTCTAAGCTAAGTCCAAACTTAAGGCCGAGGAGCCCAAAGCAACATATAGGTATAACTTAAGTAATAATTGAGAATAATGCTCTCCTCAAGCAGGTCCGAGGATTTGTCTCTTATATATCTTTGGTTCAAGTTTTACAATAAATAATACATAGCTCACTTCCTTTTTTTTTAGAGCACCTAATTTTTAGATATGTAAGTTAGAAAATCAAGATTTGTAAAAAAAATCAGATCTATTTTTTATATTAAATAAAATAAGAAAAAGATTTCTTTTTTTTATAAGAGCACTACACCCATGAAATAAACCTACTATACTTGCATTAAACAAAATAAACAAAACATCACTACTTATGACTTTCTTTTTTATTTCAAAATTTGCTATGTTTAAAAAAATTCAGATCTGTATCTAAGGAAGATACAAATCAGTTTTTATGTAAAAAAAAAAAATTCAGATATGCATCTAAGGAAAATACAAATCTGTTTTTATGTTAAAAAAATTTCAGATCTGCATCTAAGGAAGATACAAATCAGTTTTTATGTAAAAAAAATTCAGATCTGCATCTAAGGAAGATACATATCAGTTTTTGTATTAGAAAAAATTCAGATCTACATCTAAGGAAGATACAAATCAGTTTTTATGTTAGAAAAAAATTTAGATCTACATCTAAGGAAGATACAGATCTGTTTTTGTATTAGATTAAATTCAGATCTACATCTAAGGAAGATACAGATCTGTTTTGTATTAAAAAATTCAGATCTACATCTAAGGAAAATACAAATCAGTTTTTATGTTAGAAAAAATTCAGATCTGCATCTAAGGAAGATAGAGATCAGTTTTGGTTTTGAAAAAAATGGTGATAATGTGCAGATTTTTGAAAATCAAAAGGTAAATCATGACAACAAAAGCATTAAGAACATATTTCAACAAAAATATTAACAACACATGGCATGAACATTAGAAATTGAAACTAAAAGAATATCTACATCATGCATCAACAAAATAAATGAAAACAGAAAAAAGGGTAAAGTAAAACCACCTCTTGCATGGACATACTCTTCTTATTGAGGGAATATTTTAGGGTTCAAAAAAATTTATTCAATATTCTTTGAAACCTAAAATACCTTGCTTACAAAAAGTAAATTCTTAAGGCTAGAGCCTCCAAAATGTCTTTAACGTAAGAGAGAAAATAATAGAAAAGGAGAGTCAGAAAGAGAGGAAACCAGAGAGCGTGAAAAAGTGTGCTGAATTTTGAGAGGCATCTCCTATTTATAGAGGTTGGAATGCTGAAAAAATAAGCAAAAAATGTATGGGGGAAAATTCTAAAAAAAGGAGATTTGGATAAGAGTAAGCTGATTTTTCAGATCAGAACAAGTTTCATTATTTTGATCATATCTTTTTACTCAAAATTCTGATTAAGCTAAAAGTTTGACAGCTGAAGGGAAATTCGATTATCTACAACTTTTCCAGAAACAGCCCAGTCCGAATTTTGAGTTCTACTATGCGAAAAGTCCCTTGGAACATGAATCTGAAATTTATTACTTGATTAGCACGTTTTTGAAGTTTTTTCCAACTCTAAAACTGTAGTTGGACGAATTTCAGAGTTATTGTCATGATAAACCTCATTCCAAAGTGATAATTAGGACTTTTAAAGTTTCTCAAAAAAAAAAAAAAAAAAAAAAAATTAGGACTTTTAAAATAATTATTTTGAATATAATTATCCTAAAAACCTAATTATATATCTATAGTTTTTAAATATTATCAGCTTATTTATTTTAATCCCATGTAACAAATCTCACTTTAAGAAAAATACCCCACCAATCACATAAATTCTTTTAATTAATTTTAATCATTAACCAATCAAAATTAATTTCAATTAATCACACGTGATCGGCTTCACCCCATACAAGGCATGCAGACCGTGAAAACTTAATCTCATGATATCTTTCAATCCGACGGTCCGACTTGGAAATCCGGCATACCGTCATAACCGTTAGAATCTTAAGATCATTTTTATGATATGCAATGAACAAATAAATGCATGTAATGCAATCATGAATTTTGGGTACATGAACAGTCATTCTAGTCATCTTCCTTGATTAAATCATGGGTGCAAAATCGAGTGTCTACATTGTCCTTTGTCCTATCCTTGGGCCTTAGTAAGTTACTAACTGCCCTGATTTTACTTCCATCCTCAGGTAGGTGAAATGCTCGGAGCTTATTTCCCCCTTCGGGCCTGGACTATGCAAGCTACCTCGAGATCTAATCCTTTTCAGTCCTTAGGCCCCCCACAGACATTATTTATTTATTTTTTTTTTACAATTATTTATCTTGACTAGTCTACTCTTTTTTGTTCTAATATTAGTAAGTAATACAAGCAGTTGGTGGTCTTGAAACCACAACATTATACGCCAGCTCTTACAAGAGACTGAGGTACTTTTTATGAGCTAGAGGATGTTGGTCCATTAGATCTATTCTTATTTGTAGAACAGCTAATATTAAAATTTTGTGTTCCCGTCACCAATTGGAATGAAAGGCTCTTGGTCATTTTAGTAACATAAGTATGAGAAAAAACTTGAAATTTTTATAAGTTACCTTTATTTGTTCGGGACAGTTTATTTAATTTAAAAAAAAAGTATTTTAGATAAAAACAAAAAATTGAATAAAACAAGCTGATTGATGTTTTGCTAAAAGTATTGTAACAAAAAAAGAATTTAAAATTAGCTTTTAAACACAAGTATTTTTTCCTCAAAAAAAAAAACACACACACACAAGTATTACACATTTATTTCTCAATGGTACATGATAAGGACTTTATGCACAAATTCCATCCTCTCTCTCATGACCCATATGGTGCAAAACTTCAACACAAGTTGTTGGTCTGTTTGATAGTGCAATATGGAGGAGTGGGTCGAGTCCACCTAGTAATTGGTCCATAACTTGAACTTGTAATAAGGATAGAAAGACTGATTTAGTCGTATTAACTAAGCAAATACTCCCTTAAACCCACTATTATTAAAGAGCCCAAACAATGTTCGGTGCGCTCAGCCTTAAATAGTACGTTTCGACCGATGTGTTGTCCCTCAACGACTGGAATGTAATTAGGTCTAGTCTCACTTTCCCTTTTTCGCCGTAAATGTCATTGTCATTTGTCAAGCATAATGTGTAGTGTGCTTACTGCTTCTCAAACATAATTGTAAGAAAGATCAGGTTAAGCTGTTAGCCATTAGTCATCAAGAGAAAGCATGGATATTTGCTATCCGTATAAGATGCAGAGGGTTGATTTATATTGGTCCTACCATTATAGTTTTTGGGTTAGAAAATGAGAAGCACAAGATATTAGTAATGACTGAATGTGTTGTAGAACAAATAGTACATGCCTTTTTGGAAGAATAAGAGCACCTGAAGTCACGCAAAACCAAAAGACACTGGTAGAAATCATTGGGGTGCTAGTGTCGGAATTGCATGAAATTTGGCTAGCTAAAGAGAAACATTATTCTAATCAAAACTTGTAGCATTGCCATGAGATGCGCCTTAGTTTTGGCGAATTTCGTGGTTAAGGCTCCGGAAATAGTTATTTATCCATTTTTAGTAATTATTGTTTTCTTGATAATTTTTATGCTCAAAATCATAATAAGGTCTCACTTGTTTTGAGATGACCCTTAAGCAAAATGTTTTGCAGCATTTTTTTGTAGCACTTTTCCAACCACTACAAGAGTTGCACATCGATTTTCCTATTGCAATGTCTTTTGAAAGTGCTACAATAAATTTTTTTTTTTTTTTTTTTTTTTTGTTTTGCAACAGTTTTGACAAACACTGCAATAAAGTATGTATTGCAAAGTTTTTCAAAACACTACTAAAAGTTCCATTTTTTTTTTAAATTATGAAAAGCATTTTTAAATTGCAAATACACAATGCTCAAAATATTAAAGAGTACACATGAAAAACAAATGTCATTTATTCAAATAACGTGATTACACCACCAAGTTTCACAAATACACTATAACTATAAGTACATGTAACAATGTTGTGAAATTCAACAATAAAATTTTCATTCACTTCAATTTATATATTGTTCGTTACAAAAAAATAATTTTTGTCTCACGTTGAATGATTGTTGCACCAAACTTCTACTTACTTCTTACCTACAACACAAATTACAATAATAAAATTCAGTAATATTAATTACAAAACTCACTTCCAAAAACACACATAGAATTCCCCAATTATTCATTAAAAAAAAAAGACAATTCTCCATTTAACCAAACTAAAACAACAAAAACTAGGGAGAGATAGGGTGCCGGATCATCATAGCACTTTTTGTTGTCTCTCTTATATGAATCGTATGCCCTATTCAAGAAAAAAAAAATATTTATTTCAAATAAAATTTAATTAGCCAATAAGAGACAGAGAGAGGAGGAGGAGGAGGAGAGAGAGAAGTCAGGGGCGAAGGCAGGCTCTCTTCTTGGGGACATAGCTGATGTGGGGATACATGGAGTAGTAGTAAAGGTAGGCAATAGTGGTGTTTGTGGGTATTGAAGGGGTATACACAAAATTCCCAGATCTGTGAGATGCAAAAAAAAATAGAGAAAAATATGTGCCAAGGAAAACAATCATATAAGACAATATTTACGTGGTTCGGCGATTTGCCTATGTCCAGGGACTAAGTCTCAAAAAATCTCTTATTAAAAACCGTAACAATATTATTTTGGGTCGGGTCATAATCTGAATCACACACAATTAGGCTCCACAAAGTCCAACAAGTAAGTCAAAGCGTGAGAGAATCTTTGGTGGGAGATGGAATTGGGGTGGAATACTAAGGAAAGTAAAATAGGGATTGAGTTTTTTTTTTTTTTCTTAAATCTAAACGTGAGATGTGGGAGTGTAGGATTGTGGCAGTGTGGGAGTGTTTTTTTTTTTTTTAATCTAAACATGGGAGTGTTTTGGATTTAGGGGGATTGAAAAATTTTGGTGGGAGTTTCTTAAGCTTTGAAATTCTAACGTCTAAAAAAAGCTTTATTGTAGCATTTTAGTAGAAGCTTCAAAATCCAAATAAATTAGCAGCGTTCACACTTCATAGCGCTACAATATTTCTCTCTAAGTAGTGTTTTACGAAAACATTACAATATTACTATCTATTGATGTATTTTTCACAACGCTGCAAGCCAAACATTACAAAAGTCCACTTTTTTTTTTCTTTTTTTTTCAGTATAGATAATAAAAAAATCAAAATCATATATAAAAATCAAATCATATAAGTATTATCTTCTCCAAAAAAAATTTATATAAGTAATAAAATGATAAAAAAGAAAGAAAAAATACTGTAGCAAACCCAGGGTCCGTTTGGATATAGCTGAAAACTGAAAACTGAAAATGAAAACTGAAAAACACTGTAGTAAAATAATTTTTAAATATATGAATAGTACCGTGGAACCCATTTTTAATGAAAAAAAATGGTTAAAAAGTGAAATTTGTGGGTTCGTGAACAGTGCACAGTATGCACTGTTCACGGGAAAAGTCAAACTTTCCGTCTAGGAAAGCTGAAAAAAAGAAAAAAAAAGAAAAAGAAAAAAGAGAGAAACGCAAATGCGTCTGGGAAGCGCAAAACGCGCCTCCCAAACGCACACTAAGCGCGTGCTAGGTGTCTCCAAGTACAAATATTCCTACAAACTTCTAACAATACTACAATATTCTTTGACCATACACTAACTATATACATTGCTCATTATGTACATTGCATAGCTAGAAAAAATACAAATAATGGGACAATATGTGTCCCTAATGGACATTTACAACTTAATAAAAGATTCCATTCAAAAGGAACCATGTTTTCAATTCATTAATTATCAGGACAAAATTGGCCTCTGCCCTTTTCGGGCAAAATAAGTAGCATTTTACCCCATTTTCCAAACTAAATAGGGAAATGCCCATCTTTTGAAACTCGACTTACTCAAAATCGAGTTATAAAAAAAAAATTATAGAGCCCTATAGTGACGTTTTTAAGGACCTATAGTGGCGTTTTGTAACTCGAGCTCCATGATATTGAGTTATATGCAATCTTTTTACGTATAACTTGAGTTCATAGAGCTTGAGTTACAAAACGCCACTATAGGTCTTTAAAAACGTCACTATAGGTCCTTAAAAATGTAACTATAGGGCTTAACTCAATTTAGAGAGAGTCGAGTTTCAAAGAGGGACATTTCCCCAATTAGTTTGGAAAAGGGGGCAGAATACTACTTATTTTGCCCGAAAAGGGCAAAGGCCAATTTTGTCCTTAATTATCAACAACAATTTTTTTTTGTTAATAAAACGTAATTATTTTCCTTATTTTTTTTGTCGTCCATGAGCTTGGGCCCTAAAAGGCCTATTAGAAAAAAGCCCTTAACACTCGTTCATAAGCCTTCTCATTCTACTTAATGCTTAGAGAAAGTTTTTCTAAGACAACAACTTTTATCAAAACTCTAACATGACAAATTATGATTAGCTACTTATCACTTTAACATAGACTTAGCAATTTTTCTCCACCATTCACAGTCAGTCATATTTGAGTTGTGACAAAAATTGTGTTTGAAATATATTTTGCATATGGAATTGCTCAGAACTTAGAGATTACCTGCTCAGAATTTGGAGATTACCATCAACCATTGTGAGTATTCACTTTTGTGTTTTGCATTATCAAGTTGAACCTTTAATTTCAACTACCTTTCTCTCTAGAATTAAGAAAAAGAAAAAGTTGAACCTTTTATTTCCTTTATTTAATTGTTTCTGAGTACATGGACAAAAAAAGAAGCAATATAAAATTTTAACCTCATTTGTTTTGTGAAATATATCAGTGAGTTCTAAAGTCATCATATTCTTGAATCACAACTTTATGCAACCCATCATTTGAATTAAAATGAAATAACACCCTTAAAAACTTTCTTTGTGAGGATAAACTAGAAGCAATTTGCAAAAAACTGTCTATGTGATGTTTATTCTTCCTAGTGTGATAATGGTATGGTCATATGTGATGTTCATATTAACCAATGTGAGTAAACAATAAGGGAAAACCAAATGTGATAAAAATATGGTCATATCACATATGTGATGTTAGTACTGCTTAATGTAACGATGGAATTATCAAATGTGAGTAAAAAATAAAGGAACCGTCAAATGTGACAATAGTGCATACGATTATATATGATGTTCATACTGTCCAATGTAATGATGAAACCATCCAATATGAGTAAAATAGAGGTACCACAAAATGTGACAATGGTATGGTCATATATGATGTTTGTATTATCCAATGTGACATTGGCGTCATCCAATGTGAGTAAAAAAAAAAAAAAAATCAGCAAATGTGATATTTTGGTAAATTTTATAGCAAGTTGACTACTAGTGGATACTATACTCCAAAAAATAGGTAACGTAGAATTTCGCATCTTATTATATATAAGTTGTGAAATAGGTTAATATTTCTTTATATATATATTTTTAGGCAACATTCCTAATTTTTTTTTTTTACTAATTTATTAACGTCATTTTTAAATTAAGCAATTATGAAATTAATTATAACCTGGAACTTTGTTTTTTTTATTAAACTCTTATTAATAACAGCTATCATTCGACCTTCTCCTGATATTGTTAAATGTAAGAACCTTAATCATTATTTGTAGGGCCCCTCCAAAGGTTAAGGAATCATACTTCAAGTTTCTAAATCTAGCATCTAGGTTCATTTATAATGCAGGGTTGTTTGATTTCACTTCTTTTAAGGACAACATGTAATTCTCACTCCACTCCAAAGGTTACATACTTGAAAAGCACACCAGAGCCGTAATTTCTAGAATAAGAAAGAAGTTTGAAGGAAATTCAGTAGTTGTCCATGTAGATCAGGGACGGACCCAGGATTTCAAGTTAGGGGAGGCCAGAGATAAACGAAAAAAAAAAAAATTTCAAATACGCATCCATAGAGTATTAATAAACTATCAACCAAGACAAATACCCAAAAATCAAGATCAACTTTTTGAAATTGTGTTTGAGAGATATGGTTATTTCCCAGAATTGGGATATCGGCATTTTCTGGAATTGGAGAATGAACATTTCTTGGGATTGGAACATCGACATTTTCCGGAATTGGGGAATGAATATTTTCTAGAATTGGATCATTCACATTTTCTGGAATTGGAATAGCAACATTAGTTGTTGGCAATCCCACGTTGACTTCTTTTGAAAAAAATCAAACATTGTATATATATATATATATATATATATATATTATCTAACAAACGGTTGTTGTTACTAACTAAAGACAAATACTAGAATCTAGGTAATATGCATGATGCATTTAATTATAAATTTAGTATTTCTCACTTCTTTTTAATTTATAAATTTATCTAATTTAGCATTATGAGTTGACAATAGGTGCAAGTGAATCACTGATATTTTCTTAAATTTGTGTGACAATTTTCTATATTACATTTATATGATTTGTTTTTTTTCTTTTGTCTTTGGTCTTTGCCTTTATTTATCTTTGTCTTTGTCTTCTCTCTGTCTTTGTCTTTATCTTTGTGTCTCCATATTTACTGACCCAATACACTATAAATTTATTTTGCACTACTAACAAAAACTTTTCTTAAAGAACAAAGAACAAAAACTTTTTTTTTTTTTCTGTCACTTGTTTTTATTGTTGCCCAACTACCAGACAACAAAGAACAAAGAACAAACAGACAAACACTACACTAATATATTCTCTAATCTTTACAAACTCTACTCTTTCTATCTCTCTTATCTATATAATACAAGAGAGAGAGTCACAAACATAGAGCCACAAAGCCAAAAAGCCAAAAAAAAACACCACAGGCAGTCAGGGCCGTCAGACACAAATTCAATTCACAATCATGGAATCACCAACATCAATTCATCAATCATCAGTAAAAACACAAACACAAACACCACAACTCCACAAACATAGATTTTTAGATTATGAGACTCACAAACATTATATTAGGATTTGAAGGAAATGATAGATTAAATACATGTGAACTGTGAAGGCTGGAGCAGTGGAGCAACGAAGCTGGGCTGGGCAGTGCAGATTGAGCAACTGGCGGCTACGGTAAGATGGGTCTCCGGTTTGGGTATGCGACAATTGATGGTGGTGTGGGTACTGGGTAGCAAGATGGGTCTTTCTCGCGTGGGCGTGGGTAGTGGTGTCATGCGTGGGCGGCGGCGTCACAGCGTGGGTAGCACCGTAGCAAGATGGGTCTTTTACTTTCTCTGTCTTGCCTCTCCCTTTCTTTTCTTTTCTTTTTTTTTTTTTTCTTTTTTTTCCTTTTTTACATATATTTTTTTTTTAAGGTTTTCATGGGCTCTTGAAAACTCTTGGGCTGGCCGGTTGGGGGGGCCTGAGCTAAAAACCAAGGGGCCCAAGCCTTTTTTTTTGAAAATTTTACATACTAAATTTTTTTTTTTGGTCTCAGGCCCCCTTTGGCCCCCACTTGGGTCCGTCCCTGATGTAGATGCGTCAATATGAGTTTTTTTTTTTTTTTTTTAGAAACGCGTCAATATGAATTGAAAATTTTATATATATGCTAGGTTAGGATTTTTTTTTTTCTTTTTTACATATATATTTTTTTTAAGGTTTTCATGGGCTCTTGAAAACTCTTTGGCTGGCTGACTGGGGGGGCCTGAGCTAAAAGTCAAGGGGGGCCCAAGCTAAAAACCAAGGGGCCCAAGCCTTTTTTTTGAAAATTTTACATACTACAAATTTTTTTTTTTGGGCCCAGGGGGGGCCTGGGCCCCTTTTGGCCCCCATTTAGGTCCATCCCTGATGTAGATGCGTCAATATGAGTTTTTTTTTTTTTTTAGAAACGCGTCAATATGAGTTGAAAATTTTATATATATGCTAGGTTAGGATTTATTTTTACAAAGGGACATAAATTATTGTTTTGTAGTTGCGCCAAAGACACTTAAGAAGACAATTGAGTACGCAACTAGGAATGACAACGGGTCGGGTTCAGGCCGGGTTTTTGCATACTTGGACCCTACTCGCGGGCCAAGACCCGCGACCCGAACCCGGCTTGATTAGTAATCGAGTTTTTTTCCCGGGGCCCCGCGCGCCCTGTTTAGCCACTTGGGCCCAAATCTGGCCCAACCAAAATTTTTTTTTTGAAGCCCATTAAAATTTTTTGCCTAAATTACAGCCCATTCAAGCCCATTAAGATTTTTTGAAGCCCATTATATGGCAGCCAAATCAATCCAAATTATAGATTAATCATAAATCAATAAATCATAAATCTATCAAAATCATAGGTTAATCATAAATTAATAAATCACCTGTTAATTATAAATCTATAAATTAATAAATCATAACTAAAATCACTAGCTAAACATTAAAATAAAATATATCCATCAAGTCCAAGAAATAAGTATCACAAGTCCAACAAGTTCAAGAAATTTAAAAGCTACAAAATAAATCTCACAAGTCTAAGAAATTAAAAAGGCTAAGAAATTACAAAATGTCTTATCCTCCACAAACCAACAAATTAAAAAGGCTAAGAAATTACAAAAGGCTAAAAAGGCTTAGAATAATTACAAACCAACAAATTAATCCAACAAATCTAAGAAATTAAAAATGCTACTAAATTAATACAAAAAATATCTAATCTTCCACAATTGTGACACAACTCTCATCCTCTTCATTAGGCTCTCCATCATCAAGAATTGATTGAAGTGTACAATCTCTAGACATAGTTGAAGAACCTACAACAACAATGAATTAAAAAATGGAATAAACTTCGTCAAATTTTAACTAAC
Organism: Quercus ilex subsp. ballota; assembly: GCA_032727855.1. NCBI lineage: Eukaryota > Viridiplantae > Streptophyta > Magnoliopsida > Fagales > Fagaceae > Quercus > Quercus ilex. The sequence continues at coordinate 29,970,957 of CM064914.1, read as the reverse complement.
AAATATAAACTTCCACTTGGCGAGGAAGAATAAACAATTTCTTCCTTTAGCACAAAATGGTTGAATTTTTAGTTATTAGTGAACCAGAGTTATTAGCACAAAAACATCTGCATTCCCAACAAACACAAAAAACAATAAACAAGAACCAGATTTTTTTTTTTTTTTTGTGCTAAACAAATACTTTTATTAAAAGAACATATAATGAGACCCAATTAACATACATTAACACTAAATAGGAAAATATTATTACCCTATGAGACCCAATTAAGCTGATGAATCAGCTGCAAATAGGGCATAGAACCAAGCCATTCTCATTACAATCAGAGCACCTCACCACTACAGTCCTTTCTACTCTTCGACCCACCTCTTCTTTCACCACCATAACCATCTTACAGCTTCCACTACACATAAAACAAGGCAAAAATCTCACATCCCCACAACCCTCACACACACTACTAACCCCACCAACCCCAAATCCACCTCTTTTCTTAGGCAAACCATTAAAAATCTCACCAACCAAACCTTCCTCCACCATTTTCAACACCTCATCACACCCACCCACATACTAACGATTTGCTACTACACTTCAAGTGGATAGTAAGTTTCAAATGTTTCATAATAATGCCAAGATTAGATTGAGAAAGAGAAATTTCCTATTACCAAAAAAAAAAAAAAAAAGAAATTTCGAGAGAGAAAAACTGACCAAGGCGTGAGGGGCACTGAGGCATGGCTGCGTGTTGAGGCACTGGGGTGTGATGAGGGGCTGAGGCGTGAAACTGAATTGAAATGGTAATGAGAGGCGGCTGGCTTAGTGATAGTGAGTAGTGACTTAGGGTTACATTGATATATATATATATATATAAGGGGGGTTATTTTAGTAATCTAACATAATCGGGTTTTATCCGGGCCAGGTTTCTGGTTGGGTTTCGGGATTTTTTTTTATAAAACCCAGACTCGACCCGGACCTGCTTCGGATTTTTTTTTAAAAAACCCATACCCGACCCTATTCTTTATCGGGCCGGGTATCCGCGGGTCGGATCTAAATTGCCATCCCTATACGCAACCCAACAGATAGGGGCGTAGCCAGGATTTTTTACATAGGGGGGGCCGATTTTCGACGACGATGATTATCATCGTTGTATGGATAGTCTATATATTTAGGTTGATATGGACCTTTTTTGAGATAAGCTGGTTGGATTTCATCTTGTTTGTTGATAAGAAATTCACATATTTGTTTACGTGATCCTGGAGCACGATCTATCTCTTCAGATTGAATTCTTGAACATTTGGAGGGGTGTTCATCAGGTATTAAAGTATCAACATTTATTTCTACAGCCACATTTGTTTCTACAGTCACAGGTGTCCTAAATTTTGAATTGCTAACATCTTTTTTCTTTAAGAATGCATCAATTGTTTTTCGTTTGCTCATAATTCTTTTAGCTTTAAGAATATGACTCAAAAATTAACCTGAAAAGAACTTAAAAAATAAAATCTTAATTAGAAATTTTTACTTAATTATATAGATGTTATTCATACTCAAGAAAAAAAAAAATTTTCCACTATAATTTAAATAGTCAACCCATCATCATTCCTATTATTCAAATTTTCTTATATTTTAAATTTTTTTAATTACGAATAACCCCTCAAACAAAAGCAAAAATTAAACACACAAGTACACAACATAAACCAAACAATTTAACAACACCCACTGCCACATGATATCTAACTAATAAAAAATAGTTAATAAATCAAAAAAAAATTACCTTAGAAACTTTATCTTCACAAAGTGCAAACTTTATCTTCATTCAAGACTCATTACAAACAACCTCCCCATGCCCATGCCTTCAACCATATATTTCTCTAAAAATCTATGAAAAATTAAAGAGCATGTGAATATTTAAGTGGAGATAGTTGAGAAAAAAAAAACACTAAAAAGAGATGAAGCGGAAACTGAAAACTCACCCTCTAGCTATGCTCCAACTCTGAATGATTTATTTTAAGAAAGCAAGAAGAAAGAAAATAATGGTCAGTTTTTTTTTTTTTTTTTGGAGATCGTGAGGACTGAGTTTGAGAGGAAGGCTGAGCTAAGCAGTAAAAAGAGTCTAAAGAGATGAAGGTCTAGTGCTTAAATAAGAGAAGAAAACTCACCAAGTAGTCACTAAGTTCCAAATCCTGAAATTTGACAATAAAATATGCTGAGTGATTTGTTTTAAAAAGCAAGAAGAAAGAAAAAATTGGTCAGGATTTTTTTTTCCAAACGGGAGGATTGATGCTAAGTTTTGGGGGTTGGTAGGCGGTACCAGTGGGAAGTGAAAATGTATCACAGAAGACAAAAAATTAATAAATAAAAAAAATAAATAATAAAGAGAATAGGCAATCTGCAGAATGACGCCCATCATGTTGTCAAGTTTTGAGATGATAATCTTTGCTTTTGTGCCATAAATGTTATTTCAATTTGATCCTATACAAACGCAGTATTCACTAGATCCTTGGAAGCTTGTTTCGCCCCTAGATCCTTTAATCTATACAAATTCCCCAATGATTTAAGAGCTAATTCAGAATTGCCTTGGTAGACACTAGTCTAAATGTATTATTGTAATATTCAAACCCTTATTTTACATATGTTATTGCAAAAGGTATCCCTTGTTTCACATTAAAATATACAGGTTAAGTCAACCTATGTTGTTGTAATTAATAAAGGTCATTTCTTCATATTTCCTCATTTTTGGGTCTTCTCCTACCCTTCTTCAGTTAGACAACTTCGGAAACATAAATCCAACTTGATTTCTACAATCCTCTAGCACATCAAATCATTGAGGATTTCTTTAGATCTGTCCATTGATGAGTTGGCACTTAAGTCCTATGATAAATTGTTGGTTCTTGAGTGGCAAGATTTCCATAACAGAGAGCTTAGGAAATAGTGGATCTCTTTCACTGCAAAGGACCAAACTCTCTCTTTCATAGGCTCATCGAGGATGCATGCTCTATGTTCCGTACCCGTCTTGACTGGAGCTTGATCAAGGCTACAGCTACCTGCTGGGATCTATCACTTTGGTGTGTCAAGAACTGACTACCCCTCCTTTATTTAACATCCACATATACTGTTACAATGTAATGTTGGGCTAGAGAGGAAAAGTTGGGTAACGAAGAAGTATAGGAAATTGAGTATAGTGAAAAGTATTGCAAAAAACTCAATTTTCGTCTTTCTCTCACCATGACACTAGTCTCTCAAATTTTCACTTTATCTCTACTGAATTCAAAAGTTTATCTCTAACGCAAACTAATTGAAAACTATCACAGAAAAGACGTGATGGAAACGAAGAAAAGACGCAAAGTACTTGAAAACTATTATAGAAAAACATGATTAAAATGAAGAAAAATACTGGATTTTTAATGATGTATTTTGACATTTGCATCATTTATTTGTGCATGTAATTTGTTAATAATAATAATAATAAACTCTCAACCTATTGCAATGAGGTTTTTAAGTAACAACCTATTACAACAGAAAACTCTATTGCAAAATAAGCTATTACAATCGAGTTCGAGTATTGCAATGATCATGAACCGTGTTTGAACCATATTCGGTTCTTTTTTCTCTTGTAGTAATGTACTTTTCTCCCTTAGTGTTTGAACCAATGCCTTAGTGTACTTTTCTCCCTTTACTTCCAATTCAATATGATATTATCATATCACTGTATATGTTCATGTTGTCCCTTTCTTATGATTTGAACTGTGTCCAGTTCTTTTTTTTCTTGTGGTGGTTAACCTATAAACACCAATGCCAGCAATGCCTTAAGTGTACTTTTCCCCTTTGCTTAGTGGTTACTACCTACAGACACCTTTGTGTACTTTTCCCCCTTTGCTTCCAATTTAATATGATGTTATCATTTCCCTCTTTGCCTCCAATTTAAGATGATGTTATCATATTAATGTATATGTTTCTGTTGTATTTTTTTTTTCTATTATGTCAATAGGTGCTGGTTATGTGAAGGTTAATGATTTATAGCAAATTTTTACAAACACCAATGCCTTAGTGTATTTTTTTTTTTTCTTTACTTCCAATTTAATTAATATGATGTTATCATATTAATGTATATTTTCCTGTTGTGCATTTCTTTTATTATGTCAATAGGTGCTAGTTATGTGATGGTTAATGATTTATAGCAAATTTTAAAGTTCAAAGTTTGTAATTATGTTATTTTTTATTTTTTTTTTGGCAGGTTACAACCTCTTTATATGGTGCTATATACATCTCCAGTCTCGATTGTCAGACTCAAGGAACCGAGGTAGGTAGAGTAATTGGGGTAGGTGGTAAAACTCCAACTGATTGAAAAATTAAAGGTATGCTTTTTTTATTATACTTTTCCTTTTTTTTTTCTTTGGTTGTCTGATCATGTTGCCTTGTGTAAATAAATAACTTGTTTTCTTTTTATTTTTATTTTAATAATGCAATATTGTAATCTTCAACCTCTGAAGTATAGTTGTAGTAGTATAGGAAGCTTATCCAAAATTTAAAAAAAAAAAAGGTCTACCTTCCTTTTACAACTCTTTGATTTGATTTTGAGGATGAATTTTCACTTGAATTCGGTTGATGGTTTATAGCAATTTTTTAAAGTTGAGAGTTTCATGCTTCGTGTTTTTTTTTTTTTTAGATTACAACCCTCTTATATAGTGTTACATATATCTCCATCCTCTAGTTGACACACCCAAGGAACCAGAGTAGGCAGTGAAACTCCGATGGATTGAAAAATTAAGGATATTTTTTTCCCTCTACTTTTCCATATTTTTTCTTCTTTTAATTTTGATTTATTTTTTGATTGCTTAGGTGTCTTCAAGTACAAATATTCCTATAAACTTCTTAGACTTATCTTCAAATGTCTGACAATACTACTATACTATTTGACTATACACTAACTAAATACATTGCTCATTATATATGTACATTGCACAGCTAGAAAATAATGGGACAATACGTGTTCAAAAGGAACCATGCTTTCTATTCATTAATTATCAAGAACAAATTTTTATTTAATAAAAAGTAAATATTTTCCTTTTTTATGATGGAAAAGATAGAATTTCATTAATTTTTGTGGTGAAGCCTTGGGCCTTTTTGTTGGCCACACTTGGTATTAATGGGCTTTGTGAAAACTAGATCCAGACTTGATTGTTGGTTTGAAGCGGTTGAAATTTTGGATCATATATCAAGCTCCTTTGACTTGGAGTTGGCGCCCATAAGCTTGGGTCCTGAGAGGCTTATTAGAAAAGAGCCCTTAAGCCTCGTTCATAAGCGTTCTACTGTTATAGAATATTCAAACTAGTGCTTGAGAAAGTTTTTCTAGGATACTTTAATATAGACCTAGTAATTTTTCTTCATCACTTATGGTCAGTCATATTTGAGTTATAACAAAATTGTGTCTAAAATCATTACAAAAAACGCGAGCTTTAGCTGCATTTTTTTAAGCGGCGTTTACAAAAACGCACTTATAAACTGGCTTTGAGCCGCGTTTGGCAAAAACGCAGCTCCACCAGCCGCGTTTACCAAACGCAGCTCAAAGATCAGCTTATAGCCGCATTTTTTGATGTTTGAGCTGCGTTTTTGTGGGTTGGGCTTAGGTCGTGTTTTAAAAACGCGGCTATAGAAACTTAGAGACTACCATCAACCATTATGAGTATCCACTTTTATGTTTTGTCATTATCAAGTTGAACCTTTAATTTCACCTACATTTCTCTCTAGAAAAAAGAAAGGCTAAAATGCAAAATTAACTCTCTATGTTTCACCAAAATTTATTTTAGTTCTTTAACTTTGTTTTTGTTCATTTCAGTTTTTTAAGTTTCAAGTTTATTCAATCAACACTTTTCCATCAACTTTTGTTATATTTTGTGGTTAATTTTCCATTTTTTTTTCTTTCTTCAAGTTTTTTAAATTAAAAAAATCAATATATATATATATATATATATATAAAAGCAGAGACCTTTTACAGAAGTGTATGAGATCTTGCCAAGTGGCACTCTAACTTTGCATTTAACCTTTTTTTTACCTCTTTCATTAAGTTTTTCTACATTAATATGTGCTGTGATGGTCCCAAGCGTTTTCACTTTTCAATTTTCTATTAAAAAGTGAGAATACACAATTTCACTGATTTGCCAATATTTTTTTTTTTTTTTTTCCTTTTTTGATGAAGTTTCATACTTTTCTCACAACCCATAATTTAGAGAAAAGTTTGTATTCTAGAAATTTTCTTAGCACAAATCTTCATACAGTCCCATTATTTTTTCAAAGAAGACCTTTCTTTTGATGAAATTGTTTAATGCAATCCTTCTATGTACAACTCTCTCTTCTTTCCTTTCCCTTCCCTTACTTTTTCCTCACTTCTTTCCTTTTCATCTCCCTTACAACCAAACAGGATATTAGTTTCCAAATTTAGCTAATAAAAAAAAGTGTTTTGAGGATATTAACAAAAAAAGTATGAATTTGGTAAGAATGGGATGTAAAATTCATGTTTTACACCATTCAATAAGAGATATCACATTAGCTTTTTACTTAAAATTCAGTACATCATACCACAATTAATAACATTCAATAAACTCCCAATTTGGTTGAATTTTCAAATGAGCATTATAATTGATTGAGTGTGGTTATTTTTATTCTTTAATGCATGATAAAATGATGTGGCATGTTGGAATTGGAGGGTGTAAAACTTGGGTTTTAAACCACATCCTTATAGAATTTAATCTTTAATAAAAATATGTAAAAAACATGTTTAATTACTGTTTTATTCTTTAACACTTGTACTATGTATCAAAATGGTTTTTAACATCTTAAAGGTGTCGATTTTGTTTCTAAACTTTTGGTATTGTGTTAGAATAATCCTTATTATTAAGCGGTACATGAAAAGAATTGATGTATCTAAAATTAATATCAAAATAATATTTTTATGCCATCTAAGCTATCCTTTGAATTATCACATGTCCATAATTAGAAAATAAAATATTTGAAAATATATTAATTGCATCTCCATAGGTAAAGAGGTGTCATTTTATTAGTAGAAATTGAAAATTTCTTTTCTTTATTTCTCCTCTGCTTTCTCAGCAACCAAATGGGGTTTAAGTCTTGACTTTTTAGTAAAAGTGCTCATGAACATCATCTAAAAAACATACTATTTACCTAATTTTAAAATGAAATTTTTAAAAAAACAAAAGCCAAATGTCAATTTTTTACATTATCATTCTTTTAAGAAGTTAAAGTTATTGCCAATTATATTATAAAAATTTTGTAAACTAACATGGTAATGAATATAATTCGTGTCATGTCAACAAGGTAATAAATCAATTTCCTAATTACTTTTCTATTTTGTTTTTAAAAATTGATACATTCATTTAATAAAAATAGTGTGTAACCCCGTGCATATGCACATGTACATTTAAAAACAATCACAATTATATATATATATATATGATTTAGAATTTAATTGGATCTAGACTCTTCGATTTTTGTACGAAATAATTCATTTGCTACAAAAATTAAAATATTAGATGAGATATATGACGCAAAATTGACCTCCAATTAAAATTCAATTTAGAATCTAATTGAATTTAGACTCTTTGATTTTTGTACCTAATAATTCACTTGACACAATTTAAAATTAGATGAGACATGTGACGCAAAATTAGACTCCAATTTAGAATTTAATTAAATTTTCTCTCATTTTTGGCTATATATATATACATATATATATAGGGTCATGCTAACGAGTGCCCTAAGGGCACTCGTTAATAATCCATTTTAGGAAAGTTTTGATATCACTTTTATAGGAAATGAAAAAAGCTGTCAAAATGTTAATTACTTTTTTTTCATTTCCCATAAAAAAAATTTTTAAATAGATTATTAACCAGTGCCCTAAGGGCACTCGTTAGCATTTTCCATATATATATATATATATGTATGTATGTATGTACGTATGTATGTATAGCAACCTACCATCACTCTATTTAAAATTACATGTTGTTCATGAAATCACAGTCCCATATATGGCACTTTTTTAGGAGCCACTATCTCTTCAAAAAAACCATCTCATAAAAAATAAGAAATAAAAGTTAGTATATTGCAATGTATTTAGAATGGTGAGAATCAATGTTAAAAAAAAAAAAAAAAAAAAAAAAAAAAAAAAAACCTAAAATTGGACACGTAGTGCAAAATTAGACAACAATTAGAATCCAATTTAGAATCTAATTGGATTTTCTCTTAGTTTTGGCTTTAATTTTATATATAGAATGGTTATTGGCCTGTGCGTTGCACGATTTTTTTGGTATGGTCTTTTTTGGTAAATATTATGATTGGAAAACATTTTTTGGGAAAAAAAACTTCTTTCATTTTTATGTAGTGATTTTAAAAAATACAATGAAGAGTTTTATGATAAATTTTGTTAATGTTAAGAAATACATTTATATAAAATAAAACTCGTAAAATGCATAAGATATACGTAAATGCATAATTCATGACTACGCATGAAAGTTATTGTATTTTTTTTTTTTTTTTTAATTTCTATTACCTAGATCACATTTCTTAAAACTGAACGACCATTTCATCACCCCGTTATGCACGTAATGATTGGAATGTTGTTAGTTAGTACATGATTGCCTGATAAACAATATTGAGTAAAAATTATTTTAATTCTATTTAAGAAATTTTTTGTAAAATTTTCATTTTCTTGTCCATTTTTTTAATCTAATAGATTTAATTTTTCACGTTAGTTTAATTGAATAGTATTGTGTTTATAATTTTTTTTTTTCTTAACTACAATTGATAATTCACAAAATGAGTAAACAATTTATTAAGTATTGCAAAAGATACAAATACGAACATTAACATGAGTATGAACATGAAGGGAGATTTCTATTCATTTTCTTTAAAAAAAATGTACTTACAAAAAATTCCAAACTTTATTAGGTAAAGAAGAATCAAAGTTATAGATAGCAAAATCAATAAACCAAAAATTTTAGGAGCCTAAGAGGAGCCATTACTAATTTGAAACAATCCAAAATACTCAAGGACTAAAAAAAAAAAAAAAAAAATCCACTCAACACTTCCATCGCAACTGCTTTAGCTCAAGGAAAACAATATATATTTCTATATATTTTTTTATTTAAAAATAATTACAATATGCTGCTAACCCCGCAGCTTGAACCTTTTCCCCTGACTCGCGCAATTTGAACCCTTTCTCCTTTAAACCCTAGACACTTTGTGTATGGGGAGGTGCTAATTCAGCTACATGGCCCTCAACATATATATATATATATATATATATATATATATATCATTTAATAAATATAGAACTTCTTTTTAAAAAGATTAATTTGTTTATCATAATTAAGGGAAATCCTAATGGGCACTTCACTTGAACATATGTGAAAAAGGCATATACAAACCACAGATGGTAAAGGAGAAAGAAAAAGTTGCTAATCCCTTTTAATATGGTTAATTGCTTTGCCTCAATCAGTCGCCCAAACAACATACTGCTTATTCATACCACAACCACAAATGACAATGCAGCATTAGCCATCTGTAATTGCTAATTTGAAAGTACAGATTTCTTTAATAGCTCTATCTTCGTTTCTTTTGGCTAATATGTCTTTATTGAATCAAAATCAAACCACAAAAATTATATAAAAATCACGAAATTAGAGTTTAAAATTATAATTAATTTTTTTTTTTAAATCTAAACACAATTGCACAAAAATTCCATGTAACTAAGTCAAACTTAGGAATATTGGACCATTTTTCCTTTGTATAAATAAGGGGGTCCCAATGGGATGAGGGGGCTAACAATTTTCTGTCCAAAACATTTATTATAAGAACATAAAAGTTTTTCATTGTAGACTTTTCACGATTAAAGAACATGACTTGCCAACTAATCAAACTAGAGTTTTTAGTACATACGACAATTTCACAACATCAAGAACAAACCCCAGTGTATACAGTGTCAAATTCCATAGTCTCTTGTTACATCAAATGAGCGTTTAATTTTTCTCGCAAATTATTGAATAGTAAATCTTCTGGGCCATAGTCTCAATTACAACTTTCAATCATGTTGGACTTGGATGACACCTATCAACACCATATCATTATGAGATATAGAAAAAATTTGGAGTGTACACAACGTTTAGTGTGGATGGGAAGAAATTTCATCCTATTCCAATTGGTTAGGACCGTTGGGATAGTAAGGGACCTATTCAATTTAATGATCTTGGAGTTTTGTATACAAGTAATAATCAAGGAAACTTCCGCCTAAAAAAAGTAGGACTTTCGGCAAGAGAGAAAATTGATGTCTAGACAAATCAAGCTAAAGTCGACCAAAATGGACCATGTTGTTAATTTCTTATCTCTATTTATTCCATGTACAAGACTTACAGTTAATGCTTGGCGTATAAAAGTTGAACATCTTATTTAAAGTCCATCCCCTGAAAGCTTGAGAAAAAATTCATTTAAACCAACACAATATATAAATTATAAAGGAATCAGAGAAAAATTGTCAAAAATAATGAAAATTTAATCCATGTTTAAATTCTTATAAGGATGAACACAATAGCAATATCTTTATTTTTTTTTAAATAAAGATAAAAAAATTCTATACTTATTTTGTACGTATGATAAAGTTCTATCACAAAATTTTTGGAGACTCATGTTGATTAGCAATTAGGAGTTATAAAGGAATAATCATCAATATAACCAAAGATCTCATGCGGGAGTGCATGAGGTTTTGCCAAGTGACACTCTAATTTTGCATTTAGCATTTTTTTACCTCTTTCATTAAGTTTTTTTTATTGTTACCCAAAACTTTACATTAACTTATTTTACTATTATCTCATTAGTCTCTCATTACTTGCCTAAGATTACATCACACATTTCTCTCTTTTTCATGTCTTTTAGCATACCCACCATTTTAATATTTTAAAAAAAGAAAAAAATAATAATTAAGGACTAATAGTAATAACTAACTAGATAAGGCATTAGAAAGAGACAGAGAGACACAAAAATGTTGTGGATTGTTAAACAAAATGCATTGTTTCACTACAAAATCAAAATGCATTGTTTCACCATAAAAAACTTAAGACTGACAAAACATTTGAAAGAGAGAGAAAGAGAAATCTAAGGGGCCACCGTCTCCGTCATATTGGTCTGCCACCACCATCAAGACGCTGAAACCCCTATGAGTATTTTTTTTTTCTTTTTAATTAGGGGATTAAATATGATTTAGGTTTGGGTATATTGGTTGGATAGTTTTTGTTTTGGGTATATAAGTGTAGAGAGAATATTTGGTAAGCAATGTAAAGCCATATTCTACCATGGTTTTAAATCATCTATAAGACACGTGCATACACACTTGCCCACGCCATGTTTTAATGTCGCACTATCAATGAGTGGAAAACAGTTAGAAAGTTGGACATACTTTTATTTCATAGTATTAAATATGTGAACACAACTCAAATTATTTGATTTTCATAGTCCCATTACTCATTTGCATTTATTTTTGGTTTCATGATTTAAAAAAAAAATAAAATAATCTTCCTATCACAAAGTTTTATGAGACTCATGTTGATTAGCAATTAGGAGTTATAAAGGAATAATCATCAATATAAGCAGAGATCTCATGCGGGAGTGCATGAGATTTTGCCAAGTGACGCTCTAATTTTGTATTTAGCATTTTTTTTACCTCTTTCATTAAGTTTTTTTTATTGTTACCCAAAAGTTTACATTAACTTATTTTACTGTTATCTCATTAGTCTCTCATTAATTGCCTAAGATTACATCACACATTTCTCTCTTTTTCATGTCTTTTAGCATACCCACCATTTTAATATTTAAAAAAAAAAAGCAAAAAAATAATCATTAAGGACTAATAGTAATAACTAACCAGATAAGGCATTGGAGAGAGATAGAGAGACACAAAAATGTTGTGGATTGTTAAATAAAATGCATTGTTTCACTACAAAATCAAAATGCATTGTTTCACTATAAAAAACTTGAGACTGACAAAACATTTGAAAGAGAGAGAGAGAGAAATCTAAGGGGCCACCGCCTCCATCATATTGGCCTGCCACCACCATCAAGACTTTGAAACCCCTATGAGTATATTTTTTTTCTTTTTAATTAGGGGATTAAATATGATTTAGGTTTGGGTAATTTGATTGGATAGTTTTTGTTTTGGGTATATAAGTAGAGAGAATATTTGGTAAGCAATGTAAACCATAGTCTTAAATCATCTATAAGACACGTGTATACACACTTGCCCACGCCATGTTTTAATGTCGCACTATCAATGAGTGGAAGACAGTTAGAGAGTTGAACATACTTTTATTTCATAGTATTAAATATGTGAACACAACACAAATTATTTGATTTTCATAGTCCCGTTACTCATTTGCATTTATTTTTGGTTTCATGATTTAAATAATAATAATAATAATAATCTTCCTATCACAAAGTTTTTTGAGACTCATGTTGATTAGCAATTAGGAGTTATAAAGGAATAATCATCAATATAAGCAGAGATCTCATGCGGGAGTGCATGAGGTTTTGTCAAGTGACGCTTTAATTTTGCATTTAGCATTTTTTTACCTCTTTTATTAAGTTTTTTTTATTGTTACCCAAAAGTTTACATTAGCTTATTTTACTGTTATCTCATTAGTCTCTCATTAATTGCCTAAGATTACATAACACATTTCTCTCTTTTTCATGTCTTTTAGCATACCCACCATTTTAATATTTAAAAAAAAGCAAAAAAACAATAATTAAGGACTAATAGTAATGACTAACCAGATAAGACATTGGAGAGAGATAGAGAGACACAAAAATGTTGTGGATTGTTAAATAAAATGCATTGTTTCACTACAAAATCAAAATGCATTGTTTCACTATAAAAAACTTGAGACTGACAAAACATTTGAAAGAGAGAGAAAGAGAAATCTAAGGGGTCACCGCCTCCATCATATTGGCCTGCCACCACCATCAAGACGCTGAAACCCCTATGAGTTTTTTTTTTTTTTTTTTCTTTTTAATTGGGGGATTAAATATGATTTAGCTTTGGGTAATTTGGTTGGATAGTTTTTGTTTTGGGTATATAAGTAGAGAGAATATTTGGTAAGCAATGTAAAGCCATATTCAACTATGGTCTTAAATCATCTATAAGACACGTACGTACACACTTGCCCATGCCATGTTTTAATGTCGCACTATTAATGAGTGGAAGACAATGAGAGAGTTGGACATACTTTTATTTTATAGTATTAAATATGTGAACACAACAAAAATTATTTGATTTTCATAGTCTCGTTACTCATTTGCATTTATTTTTGATTTCATGATTTAAAAAAAAATAATAATAATAATCTTACCTTTAGAAGGCTATAAATATGCAGTGAAACAATAATTATAAATTGAACACACGTAACCATTATAATTATTCAGTTCATGGAATGTGTAAAAAAAAAAAATTGAAGGAATATTGTAGAATAGAAGTTGTTACAAAATGTCTCTCTCTTAGAGACCTCATACAAGAGTGCATGAGGTCTTGCCAAGTGGCACTCTAATTTTGCATTTAGCATTTTTTTACCTCTTTCATTAATTTTTTTTTTTTAATTTTTTAATATTACCCAAAAGTTCACATTATCTTATTTTACTGTTATCTCATTAATTGCCTAAGCTTGCACTACACCTTTCACTATTCTTCATGTCTTTTAGCATACCCATTGTTTTAGTATTTAAAGAAATAAATAAATAAATAAATAAGGACTAATAGTAATAACTAACGAGATAAGAATCTAGAGAGAGATAGAGAGAGATAAAAATGTTATAGATTGTTAAATAAAAGACACTATTTCACTATATTACAAAAATAAAAGACCTGAAACTAACAAAACATTTGAAAGAGGGAGAAAGAGGAATCTGAGGGGTCACCACCTCCATTATACTGGCCTCCCACCACTATCAAGACATCGAAACCTCTATGGTAATCTTTTTTTCTTTTAAATTAAGGGCTTAAATATGATTTAGGTTTAGGTAATTTGGTTAGTTAGTTTTTGTTTTAGGTATATAAGTAGAGAGAATATTTGGTTCGCAATATAAAGTTATATCCTACTATGGTTTAATTTTAAATCATCTATAAAACACATGCATACACACTTACCCACACCATATCTTAATGTCGCATTATCGATGAGTGGAAGACAGTCAGAGAGTTGGGTATACTTTTATTTCATAGTATGAAATATGTGAACACAACACAAATTAGTTTATTTTCGTGGTCCTGTTATTCTTTTGCATTTATTTTTGGTTTCATGATTTAAAAAAATTATTATTATACTTTAAGAAGGCTACAAATATGCAATGAAGCTACTAAACCAATTTTTAATATCTCTAAATATATATGTTTCTTTACTCCAATTTAGTTTACTTTTTCTTTATAATTTATGTACAACATTATTCAAAACTGTTTTATATAAAATATCACCAAATTATCCGTGCATTGCACGGTCAACTTACTAGTTCAATTAATGATTGAAGAATATTTTCTAGATTTTTTTTTTTTTCCAAAAATTTTTAATAAAAGTTGAAGGAAAATCCTTAATTGAATAAATCTGAAATAAACGAAAGTAAAGTTAAAGAACTTAAATCAACTTTTAATTACCTTTATTTAATTGTTGCTGAGCAAATGGACAAAAATAGGTGTGGGGGGCAAAAGCCCAGATCTACCACTTGGGCCTGGGGCCCTGTTCTTTATGGCATCCTACGTCCGAAGAGCAAAAGCGGGCTGGGACGATTCTCCTGCGGACATCAGGCCCAAAGGTGGCTGAAAAGTATAATCCGAAGAGAACATTCATCGTCCGAAGAGATTTTACTCCTCGGATACGAGTAGTTCTGATTAAATACATGCACAGGGAGCCCGAGTGCCCTTCCTGGCAATCTGGGTGACAAAAACAAGCTCTGGGCACTCCTGAGGATGATAAGAATGAAGAAATATCTAAAGGAAAAGCTGCTACCACCGTATTTAATGCATTGCAACAGCTTTTCTGGCCGCATTTATGTGGAGAGGACCCCTGAACAGTGAAACCTCAGCTACCGCCACTCACAAAGAACTAAAGTAGGCGCATGATATGACATGCGCTCAAGTGTATACCCAGATGGGGAACAGGTGGATGATGGAGATGAGGGAGAAAGGTGATATATAAAGAAGGTTGATCCCTGAGAAAAAGGGGGGTGGAGGAAAAAAGGAGAAAAGCTTTACTGTAACTCTAAACGTTGGAATTACTGTTCATTCAATAAAATGTCTCTTCGGACTTTCACCTAAAAAGTCTCATTGTCATTATTTTATGCTATTTCTGCCTCACGTAACTTAGTCATCCATGGTTTAATTCAGATCCAGCCCAGCTCTTTCACCTACTCTCTACAAATTCATTGTGCTGGGTTCGTTGGGCCTCTAACCCATCCTTTTTGGGCTTGGGCTACAAAAACTGACCCTACAATTGGCGCCGTCTGTGGGGAGAGCTTGTGCAAGGGAGAAAACAACAGTAGGTGATGGCTGAACCAAGTCAGCAAGAAGCAGAATCCAGGGCATCTCAGCACGTGGACCCTTTTTTCAACTTGGAGAGAAGACAAGACCGCAAAGGAAGTGTACACACTGTGCCCCTTGACCAGAGCCAATCACACATTGGCAATCACATATCCCATGCAGAAGAGAACCGAGATTTGCAACGAGAGGTTGAAAAGCTAAAAAGGGAGCTGCGCCATGCAAAGAGGAAACGAGCTTCCTCGTATTCTGATGAGGACCCTGATGATGATTCGGACGTTACTTATCAACATAAATCCAGGACACCAGCCAGTGAGTCCTATTCTTATGAACAAGAAACCCATCGTAAGGGGCAACGTAGAGGTCCATCACATGAAAATGTGGAAAATGACGCCATGAGCAGGGCTCTAAATCAGATTTCTAGGTCACCCTTCACACGCAGGATTGAGGAGGCGAAACTTACTCGGCGCTTTAACCAACCAACGTTCACCGTCTACAATGGTAAGACGGATCCCGTGGAACACGTGAGTCATTTTAACCAGAAGATGGCTGTCTACTCTAGGGACGAGGCACTGATGTGCAAGGTTTTCCCCTTTAGGCTTGGACCAGTCGCGATGAGGTGGTTCGATGGACTAATCCCAAATTCCGTCAGCTCTTTCAAAGAGCTCACCCAAGCCTTTGGTTCGCGTTTTGTCACCTGCCGAAGAGTGGCCCGACCTTTGTCGTCATTGCTGTCTTTAAGCATGCAGGAAGGAGAAACCCTGAAGGTGTATTCAGATAGATATTGGGAGATGTTCAACGACATGGAGGGCAATTTTGATGCAATGGCCCTAGAAACATTTAAGCTCGGTCTTCCTACCGACCATGGTTTAAGGACATCTTTGTCTGGCAAACCTGTTACTAGCATGCGTCAGCTAATGGATCGCATTGAGAAGTATAAGAGGGTCGAAGAAGACCAGCAACAAGGAAAAGGCAAGGACAAGGTTATCCCCCAGGAGAGGAGGGACTTCAGGTCGGATCGATACCACAATAACAAACCGAGGAGGGATTTTCCTGTGCAGTTAGGATCAGCCAATACTTAGGCAGTCAACACCGTATTCAGAGATCCAGTCCACCAAGTTTTGGAAAAGGTCAGGAACGAGCCATTCTTCAAGTGGCCGAATAAAATGGTAGGGAATCCTGATAGGCGTAATTGCAATCTATTGCCAGTACCACCAGGATCATGGACACACGACCGAGGACTGCAGAAGTTTGTGGGATCATTTGGATCAGTTGGTCGGTGAAGGCAAATTGAGGCATCTCCTACATCACTCTAGTGGTCGAGGGGGCCAGATGAATTCAGAGTCCAGGAGGGACGATCCTTTAAAACCCCCTCTGGGAACTATCAACGTTATCTTTGCAGCCCCAGGGAGAACAGGATTCTGGCCATTTAAGGTCATGTCAGTAGATCGGCTGCCTGCGGGGGAGTTTGGTCAAGGTCCGAAGAGATGCAAATCGAATGGTCATCCAGTTTTAGGGTTCTCGGATGCTGACAAGGTGGGGACTGCCCAGCCTCATGATGATGCGTTGGTCATAACCCTCAGAATCGGAGGGTACGATGTGAAGCGGGTGCTGGTTGACCAAGGCAGTGCGGCAGAAATTATGTACCCTGACCTCTACAGGGGGCTGAACCTCAAACCCAGTGACTTAACGCCGTACAGTTCTCCATTGATCAGTTTCGAAGGAAGGGTCGTGACCCCTAAGGGCCAAATACGATTACCTGTGCAGACTGGCTCAGAGGTGGTGGAAGTGGATTTCATAGTTGTAGACGTCTTTTCGCCCTATACGGCAATTGTAGCCAAACCTTGGCTTCATGCTTTGGGGGCAGTTTCTTCCACCCTACATCAGAAAATCAAGTATCCATCCGAAGGCCAGGTTTGTGAAATCCGTGGGGACCAATCCGTGGCTAGACAATGCTTGGTGGCTGCCATTCAACATGAGCCGGAAGCCGAGTCACCAGCGAAAGCCGAAGAGGGCTTATAGCAACGAAAGCTTCGGTTATCGCCCACTAAAAATCTGGATAAGGGCGCAGGGTGCGAAGATTTAACAAAAGTCATCGTTGGAGGTGACCCTGAAAAATTCTTTCGGGTCGGATCCCAGTTACCTTTACAGGAAAAGGAGAGGTTAGTGCAACTTCTTAAGGAAAACCTCGACGTATTCGCCTGGAACGCTTATGAAGCCCCTAGGGTGGATCCGAAATTCATATGCCACTATTTGAAAGTAAATCCCATGGTCACCCCTAAAAAGCAGCCTCCTCGGCGTCCATCTAAAGAACATGCCGAAGCAGTCAGAGAAGAAGTAGCAAAACTCAAGCAGGCTGGAGCTATTAAAGAGATTTTCTACCCAGAGTGGTTGGCAAATACTGTGGTGGTGAAGAAGAAGAACGGGAAATGGTGAGTATGTGTGGATTTCACTGACTTAAATAGGGCGTGCACTAAAGATCCATTTCCCATGCCGAAAATCGATCAGCTTGTAGATGCCTCTGTCGGGCACCCCCGGATGAGCTTCTTGGATGCGTTTCAAGGCTATCACCAGATACCCTTAGCCTTGGACGATCAGGAGAAGACTGCTTTTGTAACTCCCATTGGTAATTACCATTATAAGGTGATGCCATTCGGCTTAAAAAATGCGGGTTCTACTTACCAAAGGATGATGACGAGGATGTTTGAACCACAGCTAGGAAAAAATATTGAGATTTACATAGACGACATGGTTGTGAAGAGCAAAGTGGTGGCCGAGCACGTAAAGGATCTAGAAAGTACTTTTGCAGTTCTTAGGAAATACAAGCTGCGCTTGAATGCTTCTAAGTGCTCATTTGGTGTGGGATCAGGCAAGTTCCTAGGATATATGGTGACTTACAGAGGAATTGAGATCAACCCCGATCAGATAAAGGCCATCAATGAGCTACAGGCTCCTCGGAATCCCAAGGAAGTTCAGAAACTGACTGGGATGACCGCAGCTCTAAATCGATTTATCTCGCGATCAGCAGATAGGTGTCGACCTTTCTTGTCCTTGATTAATAAATGGAAAGGGTTCGAGTGGACAGAAGAGTGTGCTATGGCTTTCCAGCAATTAAAGGATTATCTAGCTCGACCGCCAATTATGTCCAACCCTGAGCCAGACGAAGTCTTGTTTGCGTACATCGCTGTAGCTTCCCATGTCGTAAGCTTGGAGCTGATCCGAGCAGATGGCGGTGTACAAAAACCAGTTTACTGTGTAAGCAAATCGCTGCATGAAGCCGAGATCCGTTATTTACCATTAGAAAAGGCTATTCTAGCAGTGGTGCTTGGTACGCGAAAGCTCCCACATTATTTCCAAGCCCATACGGTCATTGTTCTCACCCAGCTTCCGCTCAGGGCTATACTCCGCAGCGCGGATTATACTGGAAGAATTGCTAAATAGGGGACGATCCTAGGGGCTTTTGATATCAAGTACATGCCACGCACCTCGATCAAAGCTCAGGTGATCGCTGATTTGGTAGCTGAGTTCACGGAGCCCTAACTAGAAGAGGTAAAGCCGACGTCAGACATGGATGAAAAATCAGTTGGCATGATTTCTCAACGAAGCCCTTCCCATTGGGAGGCATACGTGGATGGTGCTGCGAACCAAAAAGGCTCGGGAGTGGGGCTAGTATTGATGTCCCCCGAGGGAATCATTATTGAAAAAGCACTAAGGCTGGGCTTTTCGGCAACGAATAATGAGGCGGAATACGAAGCTCTACTGATGGGGATGAGTATGGTCCAGAAGATGGGAGGAAAGGCAGTAAAGCTATTCTCGGATTCAAGGTTGATTGTGGGTCAAGTACTGGGGGAGTTTGAGGCGAAAGATGAAAGAATGCAGGGGTACCTGAGCCGAGTTAAACATCTGCAAACAGGGTTCGAATCTTTCAGCCTGGTGCATGTTCCCAGAAGTGGTAACGCACACGCAGACTTCTTGGCCACTCTAGCCACCTCTTCGGCGCGAGGTTTGCCGAAGGTTATCCTTGTCGAAGACTTGCATGAGCCTACCGACGCAAGAGGAGAAGTAATCCAAGTACATCAAGTCAGAGCTGGACTCAGTTGAATGGACCCTTTAGTTAAATTTCTAAAGGAAGATGTCTTGTCTGAAGAAAAGGCGGAGGCCAACAAAATTCGGAGGAAAGCGACCAGGTTCTGGTTATCCGGAGATCAGAAGCTATATAAACGATCCTATTCAGGACCTTATTTGTTGTGCATGTCTCCCGAAGCGGCTGAGCTATTATTAGAAGAGTTGCATGAAGGAATCTGTGGAAGCCACACTGGGGGTAGGTCTTTGGCTCACCGAGCTCTTACTCAGGATTATTGGTGGCCCAACATGCAAAAAGAAGCCCTCAATTATGTTAAAAAATGTGATCAGTGCCAGCGATTTGCCCCACGCATTCATCAGCCCGAAGGAACTCTTAACCCGCTAACCAGCCCATGGCCTTTTGCCCAGTGGGGCTTGGACATCGTGGGGACATTCCCTAAGGCTGCAGGAAACAAGAGATACCTGTTGATCGGCACTGACTACTTCACCAAGTGGGTTGAAGCAGAACCTTTGGCCAACATCCGAGACGTAGATGTGCAGAAGTTTGTGTGGAAGAGTATAGTTACTCGATTTGGAGTTCCACATAGTCTTATCTCGGACAATGATCTCCAGTTTGATAGCAAAGCATTTAGGGGTTACTGCAGCGAACTGGGAATCATGAACAGATATTCCACCCCAGCATATCCCCAGGGTAATGGCCAAGCAGAAGCTGTCAACAAGGTCATTGTGATTGGCCTGAAAAAGAGACTTGACGACGCGAAGGGCAAATGGGTGGAAGAATTGCCACATGTGCTTTAGGCTTACAGAACTACTCCACGCAGGTCTACTGGAGAGATTCCTTTCTCGATGACCTATGGGGCTGAAGCTATCATACCCCTGGAAACTGGATTCCCAACGTTGAAAACTAGCTCATTCAACCTGACGAGTAACAATGAGCAGCTAGAGAGGAGTTTGGACCTAATCGATGAAAGGAAGGAAAATGCAATGGTCCGATTGGCGCATTACCAGCAAAAGCTCAGACAGGGTTACGACGTCAACGTAAGGTTCAGACCTTTGGAACCTAGTGATCTCATGTTAAGGAAAGTGGTCGGCACTGCGAAGAACCCAGCTTGGGGAAAATTAGGGCCTAATTGGGAAGGGCCATATCGTATCACTTCAGGGGCTGGCATTGGGGCGTATTTCCTTGAAGACTTGGATAGTCATGTGATACCGCGCCCTTGGAATGTAAATAATCTCAAAAGGTATTATTATTAATCGAATTTTCCTTATAATCAACATAACAACATGTCATATGTAACGTTCTTTTAAGTGTTTAAACTCAAATCCAATCATGCCTATAGTCCTCGGACCAGATGATTTGGGTTAGTTAACACTCCATTACAGTTCTTTTAAGTGTTTAAACTTAAATCCAATCATGCCTGTAGTCCTCGGACCAGATGATTTGGGTTAGTTAACACTCCATTACAGTTCTTTTAAGTGTTTAAACTTAAATCCAATCATGCCTGTAGTCCTCGGACCATATGATTTAGGTTAGTTAACACTCCAGTTCTTTTAAGTGTTTAGACTTAAATCCAATCATGCCTGTAGTCCTCGAACCAGATGATTTGGGTTAGTTAACACTCCATTACAGTTCTTTTAAGTGTTTAAACTTAAATCCAATTATGTCTGTAGTCCTCGGACCAGATGATTTGGGTTAGTTAACACTCCATTACAGTTCTTTTAAGTGTTTAAACTTAAATCCAATCATGCCTGTAGTCCTCGGACCAGATGATTTGGGTTAGTTAACACTCCAGTTCTTTTAAGTGTTTAAACTTAAATCCAATCATGCCTGTAGTCCTCGGACCAGATGATTTGGGTTAGTTAACACTCCAGTTCTTTTAAGTGTTTAAACTTAAATCCAATCATGCCTGTAGTCCTCGGACCAGATGATTTGGGTTAGTTAACACTCCATTACAGTTCTTTTAAGTGTTTAAACTTAAATCTAATCATGTCTGTAGTCCTCGGACTAGATGATTTGGGTTAGTTAACACTCCATTACAGTTCTTTTAAGTGTTTAAACTTAAATCCAATCATGCCTGTAGTCCTCGGACTAGATGATTTGGGTTAGTTGACACTCCCTTACAGTTCTTTTAAGTGTTTAAACTTAAATCCAATCATGCCTGTAGTCCTCGGACCAAATGATTTGGGTCAGTTAACACTCCATTACAGTTCTTTTAAGTGTTTAAAGTTAAACCCAATCACGCCTGTAGTCCTCGGACCAGATGATTTGGGTTAGTTAACACTCCGTTGCAGTTCTTTTAACCATCTAAACTTAAACCCAATCATGCCTGTAGTCCTCGGACCAGATGATTTAGGTTAGTTTGCACTTCATTTTAGTCATCCGAGTGTTTAAGTCTAAATCTAATGCAACTGCTATTGCTGAAATATCGTCCTCTGATAAGCCATGATTGAAACTCCTAATTATATTTAAGTTATCCCTGGTTCATGTTGCCTCTTATTGATTGTTCCTATACATTCTGCTTATTTTTAGTAACAACCATAGTCATGCACGTTGTTAACATAATATTAGAATCACAATTACCTATATTCCCATAGTATTAAAGTACAAGACCTTATAACAAAAGTAAAAGAAAAATTACTTCATTAATTAAAAAAAGAATAAATTACAATCTCCTTTAAAAAAAAAAAAGCAGAATAAATTACAATCTCCTATCAGTCTATTCTTTTGCTGGAGGGATCACACTGTCAGCAGCCTGGCCCATCCGAGCAGCAGCCTCTGGGGCTTGACCCTCGGGCTCAGCAGAAGTCTTCTCTCTCTCTAACCCTTTGCCTTTGTTTTTTCCTGGTTCAGCCGGTTTACCCTTTTCACTTGGCTGACCAGTCTCTTTTGGGGCATCAAGGGTGGAAGGGGGAGCTTGACTGACCAAGCCTTGCCCTGAAATCGCTGGAAGCTGGGGAGCAGTAGGAGGGTCAGGACCTGGGAGCTCTCGGATTTCGGGATCATAATATATGCTCCCAGGCAACCTTAGGGGGGAATCCGAGGGAACCCCAACAGCATCCAGTGCCTTCTGCCAGGTTATGTCGCAGTAATCACGATTAACCGAGGTAAATTGCTCAGTAAGCTGATACCCGGTCTCATCCACCCCCAACTGATACGCCGCCTTCCTCTCAGCTTCAATTGATTCCTTAGCCAGCTGAGCCTTCTGTTCGGCTGCTAGGGCGTTCTCTTTGGCCTTTTGAAGCTCGGCCCTGAGACCCTTCACTAGCTCCCTTTCAATTGCCAGGTTGATCTCTGTCATATGCAGCTGTTTGCGCTGCTCCTCGGCTTGGGTCTCGGCGTTCTTTAGGCCGGCTCTGAGGCTGTTCTTTTGATTGGTCATGTCTTTCAGCTGCTCTGACATGTGAACATAGTCCTCCTTCAACTGACCCAGAGATCTCTCTGTCTCGGATTGAGACTGAGCTGCTGCTTGAGCCTCGAGGTAGGACTTCTTATTCCATTCCTCGGCTACGTAAATCTGCTGAGTAATCTGCATGACAACATTTTTAACATTAAGTAAAGAAGGGAAGCAAAGTCAATTAAGGATAAAACATGGATTAAGAAAGAGGTTACTTACCATGGCCACGTCCCTCTTAAGGGACAAGAAGAGCTCCTTCTGGTTGAAGCGCTTGTAGGACTCCATGTCATGAGGGAGAAGGAGTGGCTGCTGCAGGGCCTTAGCAACATACCCTGCCCTTCCCCCATCATAGTTGCGGAGGGAGGTATCCCAAGGAAAGGGAGCTCCATCCAGCTCTAACCTTGGGGACCAAATGCGAGTTCCCCCTCCTCAGTGGACGTCAGCCACAACCACGTCCTCTCGGCTCTCAGTGGAGGAGGCCCTCCTACTTCGGTGGTCTCGTACCACCTTTTGTTGTTTATTAGTCTTAGGTGGCACAACCACCTCCCTCTCTTCAGGCTCGTGGGGCCTCTTCTTCTGCAGGTTTGGTACGGGCTTCAAACCTAGGTCAGGGACCCGGGTAGGCACTGGGGGCAGGGTCACCACTGCCTTAGACGTCCCAGCATCTTTGTGCTCGGTCTTTTGGCCCCTCTTTTTCATTAGACTCTTTAGGTCCATATCTTCGTCCGATGAATCTTCAGGACTGGCAACGATCAGAACAGGGCGAATGCTTGAATGCCTGTCGATCTCTTCCTCGGCGTCCGAGACCTCTACCACTCCCCCTGGAGCTTCCCCCTCGAAGTGGAACTTGTCTATTTGCTCCTCAAGTGAAGAGCTAGAGGAGCCAACTCTTTCACCCTCAACCTCTTGTCCGAGGGGAACTTGTTGGAGTGGTTGGACGAGAGGGGGTATATTTCGAGGGTTTGGATGGGGCACGGGTGGAAGTTCGTGCGGTGCCAAGAAACCCTTCCGAGATACGTCAATACGGTTGAGGCGACGATCTCTTTGGGTTATCGCGTTGCCCACCGGTTGGAAGTCTTTCGGTTTCGCTTTATACCCTAGGATGAGGGGAGCCGATCGGAGTTGTCCGTCCTCACTAACGAAGATCTTCGACCGTAATAAAAAGTTCAGCGCAGCGACGTTAGTGAGGCTGAGCCGAGGAGTAATGTGTTCTTTATCTGTCAAGTCACAGCAAAGTTTGATTAGAAAAATCGAAAGTAGCAACACAGAAAATCAGAAACTGTTAAAAAACACGGATCCTAAGCCTACGGTTAGTGCCTAAAACTAATGTCCCACCTGGCTCTCCTTGCTTGGTCGGACAGTGAGGGCCGTTATACCACGCGCCCGAGACGATCACATAGTCGTCCTTCAGCCCTTTGTTGGACTTGGGGAGGCAGGAAATCAGCCGAACAATGTCGGACCGGGATTTTAAAAAATATCCCGCCCCTTGTTGGCTGTAAAACTCGTACATGTGCACCACGTCGAGCCAGATAAGTCCCAATCCTAAGTGATGGTTAAGGTCTTCAATTGCTCCTAGGATCCTAAACATGTTAGGTGCGCACTGCCAAGGGGTGATCCTATGGTTTCGGAGGTAACTAGTAGTGATGGGACCCATAGGAATCGTCATTCCTCCCTCCAGGAAAGCGATGAGGGGGGTCACAACTTCCCCGGTTTTCCGATCAGTCAGTATTTTCTCTGGAGGACAATACCTTACCCCCACGTTTGGGGGTATACGGTATGTAGCCCTAAACTTCTCCAACTGGGCAGGGCTGTCTACCATGTACTCGAGTTTGCCCATCTTTCTTAAACGGAAAAATGAAAACACGATGTAGAAGACAGCCGAAGAGAAAACAGAAGGCTTGGGGCAATGAAAACTTACAGAAACGGAACTAGGGATCAATCCTTGAACTCGTAGGAAGATTCTTGAAGGCTCTGAGAAGGATTGGGGTCAGCGATTGAGAAAGCTCGGAGCGTTTGGATGCTTGTTCTTGTTGGATAGTCTGAGAATTGCAAGGTAAAAAGGAAATGCTAACCTCTCAGATTTTATATGAGGTCGAACAAAGGGGCAGAAGTTATTTCGCCTAAATCCCAAGAAAGAACCCTGTTCGTTGGATCAACAGTCCGCCGTTGGATGCAAAGGACAAGACGCCGCCTGGAGTAATTAATGTGGCGCTTTGGGAACACGGAAGACAACTGCAGCAATGATGGAACGCGCACATCCATATCTACACACGTGCCAGTTTAAATTTTTGTCTGTTCCCAAGCTTTTGCTCCGTGGCGAGTCAAAATCCCACTTTTTCTCTTCGGATGCGAGGGAAAAATTGAGATTTTGAGGGGTTATTGTGGGGGGCAAAAGCCCAGATCTACCACTTGGGTCTGGGGCCCTGTTCTTTATGGCATCCTACGTCCGAAGAGCAAAAGCGGGCTGGGACGATTCTCCTGCGGACATCAGGCCCAAAGGTGGCCGAAAAGTATAATCCGAAGAGAACATTCATCGTCCGAAGAGATTTTACTCCTCGGATACGGGTAGTTCTGATTAAATACATGCACAGGGAGCCCGAGTGCCCTTCCTGGCAATCTGGGTGACAAAAACAAGCTCTGGCACTCCTGAGGATGATAAGAATGAAGAAATATCTAAAGGAAAAACTGCTACCACCGTATTTAATGCACTGCAACAGCTTTTCTGGCCGCATTTATGTGGAGAGGACTCCTGAACAGTGAAACCTCAGCTACCGCCACTCACAAAGAACTAAAGTAGGCGCATGATATGACATGCGCTCAAGTGTATACCCAGATGGGGAACAGGTGGATGATAGAGATGAGGGAGAAAGGTGATATATAAAGAAGGTTGATCCCTGAGAAAAAGGGGGGTGGAGGAGAAAAGGAGAAAAACTTTACTGTAGCTCTAAACGTTGGAATTACTGTTCATTCAATAAAATGTCTTTTCGGACTTTCACCTAAAAAGTCTCATTGTCATTATTTTATGCTATTTCTACCTCACGTAACTTAGTCATCCATGGTTTAATTCAGATCCAGCCCAACTCTTTCACCCCCTCTCTACAAATTCATTGTGCTGGGTTCGTTGGGCCTCTAACCCATCCTTTTTGGGTTTGGGCTACAAAAACTGACCCTACAATAGGAATTTTAATCTCATTTGTTATCATTATAAAGAGTTCCTATTCAATATTTGTGAAATATATCAGTGAGCTCTAAAGTCATTTTAATTAATCCTTTGAATTAAAATGAAAAGTATACCCTTGAAAACTTTCTTGGTGACAGTAAATCTAGAAGCAATTTGCGAAAAATTGTTAGGTTCTCGATTGATCAATTATCACCATCCCCACCCGTATAGCCACCCCTCCAAAATCTGTGCCTACCATCAGCAACCATCCAAAATTAGACCTAGCTAGAATATTGGACAAGACAAGCTTGTACCACTACATTTTTGCGTCAACATCGCTCTACATGTGCCAAATAATTGAAGAAACATAGAAATCTTATCTTTTTGGAAACCAAAAGCTAAGAACATGGAATTTTTCTCCAACTTGGCCAACGTAATAAGCAGCTCGTGGACCGAAGAAGATAAAAAGAAAGGAAAGGAACAAACCACGTTTTATTTGAATACGTAAGATTACATTTTGTTAGATAGACCAAGACAAGGGTGGAAATTGGAATATGAAAACCTCGTGGACCATGAATTATTATCGCTAAGATCAATATTTTCCATCTCAGATTTATGGCTGATTCTTCTCTCAAAAGCGCATTTGGTATAATTATTGTTTAATAGTAGCGGATAAGGACCAGGTCATAATGTCTTGTTTTTCGATAAACTGTGTCATTGAGTGGGTTTGGATTGCACTTATTTTCACTCAAAGTTTTGTTGCGTTTTCATTTTTTTTTTTTTTTTTTTTTGGCCGGCTTTTTTGACTTTGGGGGGACAAAATTCACTGTGCGTGTATTGTTCATGCACTGTTCACACAATATTTAATATTAAATGTGGGTCTCACAACACTATTCACACATTTAAAAATTATTTTGCTACAGTGTTTTCAGCAACAATCAGTTTTTATCAACTTTCAGCAACAATAAGTGCTATTCAAACGGACCCAAATTATGTCCTATAATACAAGATAAGGTACCATTTATAATTGGTAGATTTTTTTTTTTTTTTAGAAGGATTTATAATTGGTAGATTGGTACAATTAATTTAGTTTTATACATAAATTGGAGATAATTCAAGGCATGGGGAGCGACGAGCTGATTCTGGACCCACACAATCTTCTAAAAAAAGCTTCTGATGTAACTTGTAAAACATGCATGGCACAATATATTTTTATTTTTATTTTTTCAGGCAAAAAGTCATTGCACCATTCATAAAGTTGGCATAAAAAATTTGGAAATTTATATTTTAATGTAAACCTCAAAGTGATTGATTATTGGTGAGCACAGTGGAATTGTTATTTGATGGTGACTGGTGTGATGGAATAGTAAAGAATCTAGATGATGTTTATATTAGGATATGTCCCATGTGATCACCTAATTAATAGATTGGTCAAGTTATTTTTAAGAGTTTTAAGCTTTATGTGTTCAATGAGATTTTATAACCAACATATTAAGGTTTGGAATTGCATGAATGACTCTATCTTATTCAGGGGCGTAGCCAGAAATTTTTGGTTGGGGGGGCCGAGGTAATATTATCATATTGATTTGCAATTCAAAAAAAATACAAAGTATGACATATATACATATATACATGTCTCCTTGCATTAGTTTTAGAAAAAAAAACATTAAATTTAATAAAAATTAGACTACATTTATAAGAAATTATATTTATAGAAATTAAATATAACAAAGTCACTATAAGCAACCATAAAATAAACAACAGTTAAATTCAACCAAATTAGACTACTATGGTAAAAAAAAAATTAAAAATCAATTTCATTCATCCCAACTAAATTCAAAATCAATTTCATTCCCACTACTCTAGTAGTCTAATATTGTACCCTCATAGTCTCTCCTCTCTAATGATAATTTCCACACCAGTACAACATAGGTCTTGAATAGCTATGGGATATGGCCTCACTCAAGAAAAAAAAAATGTGAGATATGGCTGACATGTCTTAGAGAAGGAAAGGAAAAGTCAAAAAGATGAAAAGTAAGAATTTGGGGTGGGGCATTTTTATGGCTACGTATTGAAGGGGGGGCCAAGTTTTTCTCATAGGGGGGCCAGCTCTTAAATGAGAGAGTGTGAGACCTATTTGTTCCTACTATTATAGAGGTTTTAAAAAATTTTGGGGGGGCCATGGCCCCCTCAATGCATAACGTGCCTCCGCCCCTGATCTTATTATCATTTAAAAAAAAAAAAAAAACTGCAAGAATGAGTTGAGGCCTTGAGGGAGTTTGACGAATAGTAATTTTGCAAAAGTTCTTTCAATGATTCATCTACAAAGAAAAAACTGAAGCCTAAGCATTAATATCTGGAAGTTACATGAGCTCAGAACTCACTAGTAAGTAATAATGAGCTAATAGCTATCCCCACATTATTCCTCACCACCTAATTATAAGTATTGACTGTGATCATTGTGTTCACTTTGACATTATTGCAGTGGTTTGCTTTCTTAAGACATTGCACAATCATTACAACAATCTTATCAGAGCTTGTATATAGTCCACAAGAAGTGAATGGTCCACATTATCATCTTCACATTACTCTGCCTGATCAGCCAGCCGCCGGCTTGAGATGTTAAAACATGGGTTTAATATTATGGGTGTATGTGTAATGGTGGAAGAGGTAAATATACTGTAAAACCTAATTAGGGCTAATTTAGTTTCTATATATATATACCATGTTTAGGGTTTTTTTTGTAAATGATTCGAGCATAGTAAGGATATGATCATTAAGAGTTTCTTTAATTAATGGAGATAAATCATCAAGTCAAATCATGTAACCCTTGTATTCTTTTTATCCTACTTCTCTACAATTTTATCTTTATTACAAATTGCATTGAATTTAGTTTATGAAGAACGATAGAACTGAAAATTTTCAGGTACGTTTGAAAAAAGAAGCAAAAAAAAAAAAAAAAAAAAAAAAAGAGTTGTTCTTGTGAAGGACTAATCATGAGCCCTCCCTTAATCCATACTTTACTGCATGGTTTCCGGGTAAAAGCTCCAAACTTACCTAAAGGTGAAAATGAACGTTTGTCTAAACTCCGAAAACAAAGAATATAAGAGGGAAGCATGGATATGACTCATATGAGTTTTTGTAAGTTCATCAAAAAAATATGAGTTTTTGTAAGAATAGAGACAGAACCAAACTTTTGATGAGAACAACTTGCATGAACACGCATACAATATTTATTTGGTCTCATCTTGTAATTTGTGCCAGTGTGTGCATGACAAGATATTGATTTCATAAGCATCTGAATGCAACACCATCACTACTTAGGCACGCTTGATCTTATCCCCAACAAACGTACAGGATAGATACTGTATAAAATTCAAGGTATAGTACATTCCTACATTCGCACCCACTTAAACAAACATTTACAGCTTCAACGGAGCATCATGTAATGTTTTTAAAAATATCTCAAGCCTATCATCACCAGTTTCGATTGCATTTTTTTCTACAGGTAAATAATTTACACAATTGATCCATAGGATGTGAATCAAAGCATACACACGTTATGTCATGACTCATAACACAAGCCTATTATTATTATTATTATTATTATTATTTTGGTATTTGATAATTCAACAAATACAATAGAAGTTAGAGAGAGATTTTGAACCTTAAATGTCTATATTGGCATATCAAACGGTTTAAGTTAAACTTAAAAGCAAAAAGCACTTGGTGACCGGAGCCTCTATCTTAATCCGCTGCAGTAGTATTTCTTTCCATTGTATGCAACATGTACATTGCACAAGATTTTAAATTGTATTTAACCTTATTTATCATTAGATCATGTCATTCGGTCCAGAGGTTATTAATACTTTTACTTACAAGCTACAATAACCGTATAGATCCTCAAAAAAAAAAAAAAAAAGTTACAATAACCGTATGAAATTTAATCATTCTATTGTTATGATTATTTGTACGTTACAATCATGCTAAGGAAGAAAATGAATAAGACCATCCATTTGCCATGGCCAATTTCATTTGCATCAAATTGAAATATTTTAGTAAATAATCAAGTATAGCCTAAAAATATTATCTTTTAAATGTTGATTTGTGTCACTCAATGTGACTGATTTTCAAGCAAAACGACCTCCCTATGATTAGACTATAACATTGACCTTTGTGTTTGACATACTTCTACAAATAGAGGATCAAGAACAACCTTCTAATAATGTCTTTCCTTCCAATCAATCAACAATATCATTCGCACAAGCATGAATACTATTTGCACAAAAAATATATATACATGTGGGAGAGAAAGAACACTTTCAAGAGAAGAAAATAACATTGTTATTGTTTAGAGAGAGAGAGCAACAACAACATAATAATTTAGTTTACAAAGGAAGCCAAACTGAATGGGCTTATCCAATGGTCACAAATAACTTTTAATAGCTCAAAATATCTCAAGATGAAACTGATCTAGACCCACACGTGACGAGGTTGGGTGAGGTGTGCATTGTACAGATAAGACCGAAAGTTCATACTAAGCTCCATATTTTAAGATATCAAAGAAGGTTTACAATGGCTTATAAACACAAGAAGAAACTCACTCCAAACCAAGAAGAAACTCACTCCATACCCACACTGACACATTATACTTATACATTTCACTAAATATATAAGAGTCTGAATTGACATGATTCTAACTCTCCTAGTTAGAATTTTCAAGCATGAATCGTCTAATAATTTGCATGGCTTCATTTGCGACTTCTGAGAACGGATCATGAGTGAAGAAACCATGTTGCTTTCCCTCAAACTCTACATAGTCAATTTTCTTTCCTAGTTCTTTTAGCCTCTTGGCATAGTCCTCGGCTCTATCTTTCAACAATTCACTGCCCCCTACAACAACTAAAATTGGGTCAAGTGCCAGGGATTCAAGCCTCGGGCTCGCAGGTCCAAATGGGTTGGCAAATGGATGGTCTCTATTTTCACCTGCTGGTAGCGACAGCCTCCAAAACCTGTTGAGAATAAGGGAAAAACATGTATAGTATGAATTAGTATGGACTACAAATTGGTAACTACAAATGAGTGATACACATATATACCTAAGACTTATACAATGGTTCTGCTGCTTAGAAAATTTCTTTAAATATTATTGGATAAACTTTAATGCAGAAAGATAAGGCTCAGTTGTATAATAATGATTTGGG
This sequence comes from Quercus ilex subsp. ballota, assembly GCA_032727855.1. NCBI lineage: Eukaryota > Viridiplantae > Streptophyta > Magnoliopsida > Fagales > Fagaceae > Quercus > Quercus ilex. The sequence continues at coordinate 29,939,549 of CM064914.1, read as the reverse complement.
GTAGCATTATTTTAATGAGTAATACTGATTAGTACAGGGATTATTTCTTTGTATATGTTGGTAATGGTGAAGAGACATTTAACGAATTTTTGTTGGGGATACATCCATCACAAGCTTGCTTAATAGCTGATTTAGTACCCAACATATCTACTAAAAGTAGATTTGTTTTGATTAGGCTTTGTAACTTTTCAATGATTTTAAAGTGGGATAGGAATTAATTTCTCAACCAGTTATACTGAAACATCTTTCATCCCTTCTAATGTCATGCTTTTATATTATGCTTATGCATGCATACAGAAAACCATTCAAAATTTTAACTTATTTTGTTCAAAAATAATAATAATAAACTAAGAAAAATATATTTATACCAAAAAAAAAGTTTTAAATAAATTGGGAGTCAAAATAAATTGAAATTTAATCTTATTCAAACGCACACATGATAATATGAAATACGATTTTAACGGAAATTGTGATGAGTGAAGAAAGCAATATTGGATTCTTTAAAAAGTTTCTGACAGTAACATATCTCTACAAATAAATTAATATGATTTTTACTAAGTTTGCTGGTGCGACATGTTTTGGCACCACCACCACCAAAGTGCTATAAGGAAACTCCAATAGTGATGAGCCACGTGTTTTAATTTACTTCCATATTCTTGACCCAAGGAACTATGATTATGGGTTGAATTTGGTCACGTTCTTAAATTCAAATTTAATTTATTATTTGCAGATATTATTGAGAAAAAGAAGAGAGAATCTGAAAAGGAAAGGAGAGTGGAGGAGCCGAGATATTATAGAGAATTTGAGATAAGAAAATCATAAGACACCTGTACTATTGTGACTGATTCAAGGTCAAAGTGGCAGCTTGTGAAAGAACTAGAAAATGACCTTTCCAAATTTATATATTACATGATTTTGCCGACTATCATGTGAGAGAGAGAGAGATTTCATTAAAATTTGGAACCCCATCACTTCTTTAGGCTCTTATATTATATCCTAGATTTTTTTTTTTTTTTTTTAATGCACAAATCTTAAGATTTGTGAGACTTTCTCTTAATTCACAAATATATTTTCAATCATTTTTTCCTCTCATAATTAATAATGTCATAAATTCAAAACCTACTAAAATATGTGTAAATTATCAATACAGAAAATTATCTATTTGGACATATCTAAATGATTGGTTGAGAGAGATCTAAAAATTGGATTTTGCTTGCACACTTAATGGTCAATATTAAATCATCTCCTCATCCACACAGAAGCTTACAAATAGGGTAATAACTATTTCTAGCTAGTGTTTAAAGAAGTGAAATTTTGTGAAAAATGTAATGGTTTCCTTTTGGTATTAATCAAATGATCTTAATTAAGACCATCATGCATGGCACGGGGGAGTGGTTTTCGTATTGAAATTTCACTATCCACGTGCATAATTCGAATCAGTAACCCAATATATATACCTAACCCAATCTGTTTAAATAAGATGTTCCAAATTAATTGTCCACTCTCAAAAATTTGATACCTACTTAGATTAAGTAATAAGGTAAGTGACAAAAAAAAAAAACAAAGGAGAGAGCGAGAGAGAGTGGCATAGATTCCAAAAGAAAGAAAACAAGATACTCCAAACACTTGAATAAAGGCACTTATAAATGGCAGTTCAATTCAGAGGAATAACTACCATAGATAGATGAGAACAAAAATCACTAAAATGTCGTTATTCATGGAGTGTCTGTCATTAGTGATAGAGAGTTCATAGGTATATTTCCATCAGATCCTAGGGGTCACTTACCAAGTTGCATCAACTTTATGTACGGACCAGTCTAAATCATTCGCATGATTTTTGAAATTTATGCAGTTTAATTATCACAAAAATAGAATAGGGTAGCTGCCCATCCACCATCCCACCGCAGGCAAAAAGGTACGATGTAAGCGTAGAACTGAAAGATTACTCTTTCAGTCTACAACTCAAGAAAAATCGATAACTCACAATTACATAAGTTATTAAATTGTGACATTGAGTGTGTGACTGCAATTAGTCGTATCTTTAAAATTATTTTTTTTACTATTTCAACTCTATTTTTCTTTTTTTTCTTTAAGTTTTGGTAGACATGCGTCACACATCTTTTACAAGGAAATCTTGTCTTAGTAAACGAGATCAATACTCATTTATCAAAAAAAGAAAAAAAAAAAAAGAAAGAAATATAATTTGTCTTAAAGTTTTTCCTTCTTCAATAATAAATTAAGAATAGATTTTTCTCACTAAGTGTATGTTTGGATTTGCGTTTGCGTCTTTTTTTTTTTTTTGATGCACGCGTTTCACTGTTTCAGAAGACATAAATTACTGTTTACGCACGGTTCATGCACTGTTCACGAGATCCACAATCACTTTATTCAGAAAAAAAATATCAAAAATGGGTCTCACGGTACTATTCACAATTTAAAAATTATTTTGTTATAGTGTTTTCAGTTTTCAATTTTAGCAAAATAAGCTATATTCAAATAGACCCTAAATAAAACAATAACAAATTTTGAGATAAAAGACATGAAATGATTTCCTTCTTGCCTTAATCAAATGGTCTTAAGACATGAGCTATTTTTTCTAACTATTACTCAGACAATGAAAAGGGATATTAACTACTTTGTCCATTGTCAGAAAATATGTGTTCTTTCTCCCGTGTAATATTCTTAGCAAGTGGCAACGACAATTACAAATTGCATGTCAAAGGTTCAAAAGCATGTAGACCAAAATATGAGGCAGTAAAGCTGTAAAGTGTAAACTAAAGCAAAATCTAAATTACATCCTTCAAATTGGGATATATGGTCCTTAAAAAATAATTTTCTTCATCTTTATCAACTTTCATTCATTGTCATCTACAAAATTACGGTTAAGTCCAATAAATCACATCTGTGAATAGTATTAATTTTAACGACACATATGTGAACGGTATCAATTTTAACGACAATAAACAAAAAGATGAACTTTATGATAAACAGAAATGTTAAAATTTTAAAACTAAACCAAAAAAGGAAAAAAAAAAAGATTAAAAAAGTCGTAGACTTTAATTAGGATGCTCACAAAAAATAAAAAAAAAATAACAAAAATCTGTTTCTAATAATAAAAGCAATTTTACAACAATAATTAATTACCTGTCAAGTATCTCCAAGGTCAACAATTCCTCAGATGGCCCCTCCTCTGACTTTGTCCGAACCTCTCCACCAAAAAACGGCGCCAGTAACACAAAACCTCGTACCCGTATTCCCACAGGATCCAGTTCACCCGACCCGAACCTGACCGCCAAATGATGAGCAATATTCCCTCCTGACGAGTCTCCCACTATGAAAACTCGGTCAAAGTCAAACGTACCACTCCACCATCCATCACCGCCATCACTCAAATTCTGGCTCCGCCACTGCAACCACTTCACTGCACTCACTGCATCATCCATAGCAGCCGGAAGCCTATGCTCGGGCGCCAAGCGATAGTCAATCGCCACGACGAGCGCGTCAAGCCCGGAAGCAAGGCGGACGCAGCAGTTGTGAGAGCTGGGCCACGTGCGTGAGCCAACACAGAAGCCACCACCGTGGATGAACACAATGATGGGGAGCTTATTAGTGTTAATACTACCATTGATCTTTGTTGAGGTGGGCTTGTACATACGCAAATGGAGGTTTAGTTTTTCGTCAAAGAGACAGTCTTTGAAGAGGACAGAGTTGTCGTGGACAACAGGGTCTTTGAAGTTAATGTTTTCAGAACGGAAAACGGTGCCGTCGCTGAAAAGTTGGAGAACTCCCATGCAATCCTCTACTATTTGAGGGAGTGAACCCATAGTTTCTGTGTCAAGGTTTGTTTGTTTGTTTGGTTTTCGTAGGTTGATTGTGTTGTGTTTGTGTATGGAATATAGAGAGTATGTGAGGGTATATGTAGGGAAGGAAGGAGTGGGAGAAAGTAGGGATAGTGCGAAAATGTTGGGGGTGATTGTGTAAATTTGGGAGGACATTATTGAATTTGAATGTGGTGTCATTTTTATTTTGGCTAAATGAATGTGGTGTCATATGTGTGCTGGCAAGTGGTTTATCTTATTATATTGAATATGGACCATAGATGGGAGTGGTGGCTATTGTATTGTTAGTTTCGAGGGTTGAAATTGGCTTAGATGAGGAGTTCTCAACTCTAAAATATGATCACTTTGTTCATTTTTTACCCTCTGCATTAGTTCATATACCGACATACAAATATAAAATATGGTAAATTTAGGGAAGGAGCCCGACATACATATATAAGATATAGTGAAATTAGGGAGGGAGCCAGGAGTTTGCCTTAGGGCCCAAAGTATAACTGATTTTTTTAATTATAAAATTGGTATTAATAAAATATCAGCAAGAAAAATGATAAAATTGCTACTAATTATTCCAAAGCCTTATAACTAATGTGACAATATTTTGAAAGTGATTAGTATCACATCAATATCATAATTAATAAATAAAATCCAGAAACTATTATCAACACTACAAAACACTTGGACTATAGCCACGTTTTTAAAATGCTTTTGTACCTTTTAAAAATGTGGCTATAGGTCAATTTAGTCTATAGCCATGTTTTCTATAATTGCGTTTTCAGACATGGCCTATAATAAATAAATGTCTTAATTACTTATTTGTTATGTCTCAACGATTGATACATAAATTTGTAAGGTTTGTCTAGTAAAACTTATAGTAATTGTGCCATTATTCTAAATAAATTTATTTGACCAATCAATAAAAGAAAAGACACATAATAGTTATTTTTGAATTATTTGCAATTTTCTTTTGAAATAAATCTAATATTGTAGCTAGATTTTCCATGATTTACCAATCAAATATAAGTCATATTTCTCATCTAATTATATATCAAATATTATTGAACTAAAAAACTAATTAACATTGCCAAGGGAATAAAAAGAACCGCACTTCTAACTTTTAGTCCCAACCAACAAATAACCAAAATCAAACAACTTAATAACTCAAGTCATTTGCATAAAAAATGCTAAATAATCAATAAACATGTTTTGAAGTTTTCAAAAGGTCAAAATCAGTACACAAACCACACGGATATAGTTGATAACATAGTGCACAGTCACAATGAATGAGATGTCTATTGTGTTTATTGGCTTTTGTGACCAATTTTAATTTTTAGGGAGGCCAAGTATAAATTATTTATTTATTTTTTATTTTAAATTTTCTTATATATATATATATATATATATATATATAATATTTTAAAAAGTAAAACTTTCAGAGGGGAGGCCATTGCCCCCAAGTCAAGCCATAGTTCCATCCCTAGCAAAAATACGAAAGCCACTTTGAGATTTGGCTTAATACTAAGTTCTAACCAGATTTTTCAAAAATATCTAATATGTTTCCTAAGTACAAAAAACACTTAACACCATTTGAAAGTTTCTTGCTCCTCCAAGTCTTCTACTTTCTTCTAATAGCTTGTCTTGATTACATAAATTTCACAGTAATTACATTATGACAATTATATATGCGAGTGAGTGTCTGTATAGCCAATAATGAAGAAATAATAGCCAGAGATTTGGAAGAAGGAAGAGCAAGGAAATTTTCAAATGGTTTTAAGCAATGTTTGTGCTTAAGAAGTAAACTAGATACGTTTGAAAAGTTTTGGTAATTCTTGATATAAGCCTAAACTTCAGGGGTAGTTTTTGTATTTTACCCTAGCTATAAAATAAGTAAAATATTCTTGCTCATTTGATAAAAATAAGATCTTATCCTTTTGATTGAAAATAGAGTGTATATATTATAATCAATATTTTATTTTTTAAGATTTAACGATGTACATTTTATATAAAAAAAAAAGTATAAAGATTGACATGTCATTTAAAATTTTAAATAATGTAATACTAAATATACTTTTAAATTTAAAATATTTAATCTAAATTATGAAATTAATATATTTTAAATGGAGTGAATCATTTTCTATTTGTCAACATCTTTTCCTTTATACTTTTATTTTATTTATATAAAAAAAAAAAAAAACCTTTTAGGTTTGAAGGGTCAAGCTAGTTTTGTGACCACCAAAAGAATTTGATGGTTATGTGTATGAATGAGACGCAACCTATTACTTCTTGTCACGTACTTCAAGTGGAGTCTATATATGAAAATCATTTATCACACTTTTGGCTGTAGCATTGCCATCTTTTTGTTTTTTAGCTTCTCTTTAATTACCTTTTGGGAGGACAAAATAAAGAAATAATTAAATATACAATTATTAATTTAGTCGGAGCTAGCAAACAAATCCTCTCCTTTCACCCATACAGGACTTAAATTAATTGATGAAGTTGTTAATGCAGAGGAAAAAACGGATTTTCAAGCAAACAAACCCTGAGGAAGTTTAACAATATGCTAGTTTATATTGAGGGGCGGCTTTATGTCCAGCTAAACACCGACTTGCCAAAAAAAAAAAAAAAAATTATATATATAATTATATATTAAACACTCTAACTTGAGAATCTCGAGAATTTGGATTCAGCAAAAATAATCTTGGCCTCCAAACATAATTATCAACCTCATAACAAAAATAAAAAAATATAAACCCAAACAACAACAAATAAATAAAATATTAAAAAAAATCATTCAGAAATAAGAAATAAAAATTCAACCAATTTCATAAAAAATAATCCATAATTTCATTTTCCCTAAAAAAACGATATCAAAAGAGATACTATGGCTATGAGTTCTCCTCGACAGAGCCAGCAACTCTGCTCTCCTCAACTTTGCAGTCGCAACAGCCCCACTTTTCTTGGCAGCTTGACTTGTAGTTGCATTAGGTATCATCTGTTGCTTTCTCTCTCTCTCTCTCCATTTTTTTTCTTCCCTAGCTATTATCATTTTATACTCTCTCTCTTACTTTATTATTCTCATTTCAACACTCTCAGTTCTCATTTTATCTCTCAACAATCTATTTTTGCTTTCTCTCTCTCTCTCTCTCTCTCTCTCTCTCCATTTTTTTTTCTTCCCTAGCTATTATCATTTTAGACTCTCTCTCTTACTTTATTATTCTCATTTCAATACTCTCAGTTCTCATTTTATCTCTCAACAATCTATTTTTACTTTTCATTTTGTTAGTAAGGGTCTGTTTGGATATCGCTTATTACTGAAAACTAAAAACTGAAAACTGAAAATACTGTAACAAAATAATTTTTAAATATGTAAATAGTGCCATGAGACCTAGTTTTAAAGTTATATTTGTTGAATTTTGTACTTGCAGGTCCCATGGACAGTGCACGGGACCCACTAAAAAAAGTAGCCGCACTGACTTTTAGTTTTCAACAACATCCAAACTCACACTAAGTACCCATTTGGATACAGCTGCTTCTGCCAGCGTCTGCGTTTTGGCAATTTTTTTTCTTTTTTTCTTTTTTTTGAGAATGTGCATTGTGGGTCTCGTGCAAGAAGAGAAGAACGTTTTATTGCTTTTCCAGTGGGTCTCATGCACTGTTTACAGGACCCACAAGTACTTTATTTAAAAAAAAACTTTAAAATTGGGTCCCACAGTACTATTCACACATTTAAAAATTATTTTGCTATAGTGTTTTTAGTTTTCAGCAAAATAAGCGGTATCCAAATACACCCTAAAAGAAAATTGTAGAACTTCATTTATTTTTGCTTTTTGCTTTTTTTTTTTTTTTTATATCAATATATTCAAGATATCTTTTTATTAGACTTTGTATAACTTAAGTTTCTTGATAGCTATCCTAGAAAAAAGTTTCTAAAGCGGCCATTGATTACTGTATTCAAACCATAAGCAAAATGACAAATTGTTGGGTTAAGGTCCACATCCATTTGAGTGAAATTTGTATTAGTATCTAAATTGGACTTGGTTATATATAGAATTGACCCCCACTGCTCTACCTATTTGTTACTGAGTCCCTCAGGTAGGAAAAAGAGACAAAAACAAAAACAGGAAACGGTTATTTCAGCTTACCTTGCATATATCAATAATTGAAGAAAAATATAGATAAAAATGGGGAGCCATATGCCCATATTGTGTGTATGCATGGTACCAGTGACAATGACAGTGGTAATTGGTGCAGTGTTGATCGCGATGGTATAGTTGGGGCAATGTGCTTTTGAGCTCAGTGCTGATGTTAGCTAGCTAGTGCTTGCCATTAATTCATGAATACGATACAATCAAGCCAAACCAATTGAATTGGAGGAATATAGTGTTGTTTTGGGACAAGCTTTACACAATTTTATAGGGTCTACCTGTCTAGAATTATAATTATGCTAAACCCACACTCATCATCGTTATCAGATTAACGAAAGCACCAAGGCTAAAATTTCAAGTGCATGAACCCTATCATATTGCATAGCCCTACGTAACATGCCAAAGCTTTGTCCAGATACGAAGCCAAGCAAAATTGCCCAATCCTAGGTGATTATGGTGCCGTAGTGGGTTCTTCGTACTTCGTACTTGGTACTGTTCATAGTTCAATTGGGTCCTCAAAATAGACCCAAGCTCCACCCCAAGGTAGTGGCAGAGCCACATGGAGATAAGGGAGGCCTTGGTCTCCCAAATATTTGAAAAATTCCTTAGTGTTATGTCTATGTGAGGTAGTTTTCAAGTAGCTGTACTTAACTACTTATAGTTGGCATGGAAAATAAAAAAAAGTAGTTGTAATTGTGAGTTATGCCCCAAGGCTTAATCTAAGGCTACTTACATTTGTTAAAATAAAATCAAAACTTTGTATATACCAATTATTTGAATTTATTAGTCATATATATATATATATATATATATGAAAAATAATATGTCCACAACATTTTCACAATATTTTTACAATAAATCCTAAGTGGTAGGTTGTTACCGGTTATTATTGTTGGAGCAAAAAAGTAATTTTAGTGTTAGGTTCAAATTTGAACTAATAACAACTAACTACATATGATTTGTTATGAAAATGTTGTAAACGTAGCATCTCTATATACACACACACACACAATAGCTTCTAAGCACGCACGTGAGCGCGTACTCAGATGCTCTTCTATTTTTTTTGGATAAAAGTTAATAATTTACATCTATTATAATTTAGAAATATATATTTTTATTTTTCAAACAAATAAAATGATAAATTTTAGAGAAGTAACTGTAATTTTTTTTTTTTTTTTGAACTTGAAGGAAAAAAATCCTAAATTTTAGGAGTTCTTTTTTTGAATTCAAAATGAAATTTGTTACTATTTGACATTTATAACTCTATTCCTAAATGAACTTACTCTTCATTAATGATGGTATTTTGGAACAATATAAAAATCCAATTGAAAGAGATCCTCTTATATATAGTATAGATAGCCAAAACTTATAGAAAATTCAATTAGATTTTAAATTGGATTCTCAATTTTGCGCCACATGTCCTATTTAATTTTTAATTGTGTATCAAGTGAATTATTGAGTGTAAAAATCAAAGAATCCAAATCTAATTAGATTCTAAATTGGATTTCAATTAAAGTCCAATTTTCCGCCACATGTCTATCTAAATATTTAATTTTTGTGGTAAGTGAATTATTGGGTACATAACCGAAAAGTCTAAAAGAAGTATAAGCTAATACCATGTATAATTTGAATCGTATAATTGTGGTTATTTTTAATTGTATCCATGCATATGTATAGGACTACACACTAATTTATATAATTGCTATGATAAAAGTTATCCTAAAATGATTTCAAGATTAAGAAGGAAAAAAGGGGGCAAACTTCCTATATTCGTATGATTCTTTTTTAGTTATTACCTTAGCCTCTCTGTTTTTTCTAACTCCCTTCGACATTTGATTTTAATTCTGTAAAAAAGCTTAAGCTATAATTTTTAAATGGAGATAAATTTGGCTTTCATATTTTTGTTTGTTTGTGTATATAAGGGCAATCAATGACCCATTTTAAACTAATTCACACAAATCACTCAATCAACATAGTTTAAGCAGGGATTTGACTTACTTTCAGTATTTTTTCAGTTGGACATCTTCTTTTGTTTTAAGTATACAATGGTAAATAGTAGTGAGTTTTAATTTTTACATTTTATTTAGTTAGTGGGTGATGTGCCAGTTTTTCATTAAAACAAAATGAGATTTCAGTTAAAAAAGTACCGAAAATAAGCCAACCCTTTAAGAAAAAGGATCATTTGTGAGTTCATTCAAATAGGCAGTTGAAACCTGTTAGCAGCGAGTGAGAGAATTCATCACACAAAGGGGTGTGATCAAGTGAATAATTCCAACTTGTCCATTGAATACCAATACCTCAAGATACTCAATTCTAGTAGCAATGTCGTTTAGGTCAAAAGGCTTTCACTCTTATTCCTCCTCTCTTTCTAGAAGTAATTTCAAAAAAAGAATTTTCTTTTTTGGGATGAATATTATTTATAATTTTGTTTCTTTACTACAAAATTATTAAACTTTATGATTAAATTTTCTTTTTCCCCTTTCTTCTTCTTAGTCAATTTACTAATTTCAAATATAAGAATTAAAATTTAAGAAAATAATAAAGAAAATGTAGGTTAACTATGTCTATATTTTTGGATGTTGAATTGATATAACAAAGAGAATGTAGAATAGGTTATTTTGTAAAATATCTTTTTTTTTTTCCTTTTTTTTTTTTTCTTTTTTGTATTTAGCTTTGGTGAGTATAACGTAATTAATGCTAAGTATTTCCGGTATATTCGAATTAAATGCACTATTTTCATGTCAAATTGTTTGATTTTGGCATCTTTTCAAAGTTAGATTTTTCTTATCGTCATAGACTCATAGTCATTAATTTAATAATATTCTATGGTTCTCAAAGTTTATTTTTGTTTTTTTGTTCTCAAAGCTTTTCTGTCTTTTATATACATGTATTTGGTATATATATTTTGGTTTAATTTGGAATTAGGTGTCAGATTGGATATGGGCAACATGATTTTTTTTATTTTTTTTTTATTTTTTTATGAATGAGAAAATTTTATTTCAAGGAAATTAATATTGAACAACATAATATTATTTATATAAAATATTTAGGTAATTTGGCTTTAGAGTTGAGGGAATTTGATGCAATATTTAGTTCTCCTTAATAAATGATTAACTTAAAGTGTATTAAGAAATAACTATGGTGTCTGTTTTTTTATATTTTGTAAATACATACATTTTATTTTTATGTATTAATTTATTTTTGAATATTTGCTAAAACTCTTATTAGTTATTACTAAAGGGTGAAACATTTTTTTGTCTACTTTAGCCCCCCTCCCCCAAGAAAAATCATGGTTTCTGTTTCTGGTGACTGACACTCAACTTGCTATACAACTGACTCATGGGCAACCATCTTTGTATATCGATATCTTTATATACTAGGTTAGGTATCTAACCTAGTATGGTAATTGGTTAATTAGAGGGTGAAGTAAAAGATAGTAAATTACTTAATTCTGTTTTACAATCTCCATACATAATTATCATTTTTTATAAAATACACTTTTGTCATACACATTGAATTATAAATAACTTCATTTGCACTTTAAAAAAAAAAAATTCCCCTACACTATAGTGCAATACATAAGAGCATTCCCATCCATAAATACCACAAGGAAAAAAAAAATTGCATCACTAAAAAATTATTTTATCTATTTTACATTACCATTTTAACAACACATCATGTATTCAATATTCTTTTTTTTTTCCCCTGTTAAATTAATATAATCGGGAGTGGAATAAACTAAAGTAATAGTTGTTTTTTAAGATATTAGATATAGATATTGCTACAGAAAATGCAGAATATCAAGATTTAGAGCACTAGATGGGAATGCTCTAAGCAGCAAGAGAAGACCCAGTAGTGTAATGGATCTTCCCTTAAAAAACTGATTTAATATTATGTGGGCAATTGGCATATTAAACTAATAAAAATATATTACTCCTCTTGATCTTTGTCAAAGGTTGAAAACAGTATAAGAAAATAAAGTACTTGATCTTGAATTATGTTTATAATTTTTTTTCATATTGCTATAAGAAAAGCACCTGAATCTGAAACTGGCGCAAGAGAAGTTTATACAGTCTTCTAATGAATCATTCTGTGGCCAACTGCGCATGTGGTGTGTTTTATAGTTTGTCTCTATTATGACATTACCGGATGCTGATACATGCATGGAATGGAACCTGTTGTGCACAGTGTTGGATAAGCTTCTTTTCTCCTGCTTTACTCCACCAACCTTTTTTTTTTTCCCCAAATGAATATCCACCTTCTCTTTGGTAATTAAAAAAAAAAATACTTTAATTAAGCATGGTTCTAAATGTTGGTTTTTAGTGTAATTCATTGTTATTGATATATTCACTATTTTTCTTTTTTCTTTTTTAAGTAAGATCAGACTTTACTTAAGTCTAGTACTCCAATGTAATATACCATTGTAATGATGTCAAGTTTTCATTTTTGATCATGTGTCATTATCTTAACAAATCCAATAAATTAGAGACACTAAATCTAAGCTTTACTTAAAATATAACAGTATTTGGAAAATATTACTAACTTTTAAAGAGAGTACATAAGCATACAACCCTTTCTTCTTCTTCTTCTTCTTTTTTTATTTTTATTTTTTTTATTATTTATTTTTTTATTATTATTTTTTTTTTTTTATGGTAAACCAAACCAACACTAAGGTAATTCATCCCTTCCTCTCATCACCCATAATCCTTTCAAGTAGTACTACATACTTTGTGCCAAGCGCACACAATAGATTCTATTACTTGTGGAATCTAACCGAGGAATCAAATTGATACCTTTTTTCTTTTTCTTTTTTTTTTTTTTTAAATCAAATTGATAGTTGGTGATTAAAAAATCTTAGAGTCATCTCACCTTTCTCTTTAAAAAAACAAAGTACTTTTTTAAAGTTCCATTCAAATCTTTATAGTTCTATTTTGTCCCATTATTGTTTTGTCTTCTTCCATCATTGACTTTAGTTAAATCCTTTGTCGTTCTTCCACTGCATATGAATTATAGACAGAATTTCATGGCTAGACAGAATATCCGCTCAAATCCACGCGAAATCCGGCCTATACTCTATAGGTCATTGGCCTAATTTCCTACGACTTGCATAATCCAAATTGTTGCCTATATTTGTTGAAGTGATCAGAGCTAACCTTTGGGGTAAATACAAAGTTGAAGGCGCATGAAGACTAGATATAATTATGCAGTTTCACCAATGAATTGAATCGAATCAGTACGTCGATTTTCCTGTCTATTCTCTACTTTTAATTTCCATGTTTTATGAGTGAAATAATGATATAGCATACAGCTGAAGTTGATGCAGCAAACATTTAGATAGAATTATATATGCGAATGACACATAATGCAACAAACAAATATAACATATCTAAGAGCATCCGCATCAGTAGATGCATAATTTCTGTCCATTTTATAATAAAAAACATGTTTTTTATTTATTTATTTATTTATTTTACATACTTACTTTTACAAAACACTCACGTCAATTTATCTGTTTTACACATTTATTCAATAAAATATTCATTCTTGACTCAATACCCAACCACTATCAATGATCAAACAAAGAAAAAAGAGAGTAGCGGCGATCATCAACCCACCCATCAAAATCCCAAAACCACTAATCAAAATCATCAAAACCACTGATCAAAACCATCAAAACCCACTGATCAAAATCATCAAAACCACTTATCAAAACCATCAAAATCCACTGATCAAAATCCCAAAACCTTCAAACAAAGAAAAAAAATAGCAACGATGATTAGCGAGAGCAGCGGCGATCGGCGTGAGCAGCGGCAGGTGAGGTGATTGGTGGTGGCATGGCTGTGGCTAGACTCGAGAGAGCAGCGGAGCAGCAGACCATCAAAACCCATTGATCAAAATCCCAAAACCATCAAATTGAGAAAAAAGATAGCATCGGCGAAAGTAGCGACAATCGGCAAGGCAATGACGATCGGCATGAGCAGCAGCAAGTAAGGTGATTAGCGGTGGCACGACTGTGGCGAGATTCGAGAGGGCAATGGAGATCAGTGGAGAAAAAGAGAGCGTGAGGTGAGAGTTAGACCAAAGAGAAAAAGAGAGAGTGAGGTGGAGAGAGAAAAAATAGTAAAATATTAAATACAAGAGCTACAATAACCGTGCATATATGCACGATTACTATAGTACTTATGCATTTATACACAATTTTACACCCACTAATGTGGGTGTTTTTTTTGTCAAAATTTGTAAAATGAAGTATTTTTGGTATTTTGCAAGACTTTGCATCTACTAATGCAGATGCTCTAATATCTATATAATGTAATAACACATAATAAATTAGATAATTTTACTCCATTAACAATATTTTTCATTAATGTCATATCAATGCACAAAATTCTCACTTTTACAAAATTTATGAGAGGTCATAGTAGGCAACATTTGTTTTATGAACTTAAAATAACATCTTTCATTTTGATTTTAGGTTAATACTTAAAGCCACCAACGAATTTGATTAATATAAACTATAAGCCTACAATTGAAATTCTTCTCTTTATATACTTCCATTCAAATAAGTAATTATCTTGACTATTATTTTTTAGGGTAAAATACTACTTTGCTTTCTAAACTTTATCAAAAGTTTGTTTTTTATTCCTAAATTTTAAAAAGCTCATTTTCGACCATAAATTATTGAAAAGTTCATCTTTCATCACTTTATTAAAAGTTTGTTTTTCATTCCTAAACTATTAAAAAAAATTTATTTTCATCCCTATTTTTTGTCTCTAAACCATTGAAAAACTATTTATAATGTTTAGGGATGAATAAAGAACTTTTTAAAGTTTATGAATGAAAAAAAATATTTTTAATAAAATTTAGGGAATTTTACCCTATTTTTAGTGCTATAGCTCACTTCTCTACCACTTGCCACCGCCATTGGTGGTGGCCCTCTCCTATTTTCCTCTCAGTCACTCTCTGTGTCTGTCTCTCTCTCTCTCTCTAGCCTTCCCTTTCTAATTTCTTTCTCTTTCTCACATTCTTTAGTCTAAGCATTAACCCACACTCTCTCAGATCCCTAAGCTCAAACTCCATGACCGAAACTCAATTTCTTCCTCTCTTTCTCAAATCCAGACCATCTCGACACACTAAGTTTGCTAGAAATGATGTTTGTTTGGGTATTCATGTTTTGGGGTTGATGGATTTGAGTGATAGTTGTATCCGTGAAGTGAAGCTGGGTTTAAGGTAGCTTAGTTTGAGATGATTGGTTCAAAGTAGATGGGTTCGAGGTTGGCTCAAAATGGGTTTTCTGGGTTAGGTTCAAATTCCTGGGTTGATGTATTTGTGGGTCTATATGGGTTCCTTAATCTCTGTTGTTTGATGAGATTTTCTGGGTTTGAAGGAATTGCTGCTTGATTTGTCTTTTTTGGGTTTGATTTTTCTAACGATACATTGGAGTAAATTTTCTTAGGATTTTTTCTACATATGGTTAAACTCTTCAAAGGCCATATTTGGTTTGTTCATCAAGTTCATTAGATAAAATGAAAAATAAATAAATAAAAAATAAAATAAAAAATAAAAAATTATTTCATTTTATTAGAATTTATGATTTATTTAAATTATTTTAAAGATTTTTAAAGTTATTTAACTACACTTAATAGGTAAATCTACATGCCACAATTTTATTGGTCCATTTGTTATATGTGACAAGCTTATGTGTCACTTAACATTACCTCAACAAAAAATTGACGGAGGACAAATGATCCAAATACTATTTAATGTTAGAGAGCAAAATTTGAACTCTAAAACTTCATAATGTAAAATTTAAAAATCTCAAACTTTAGTATGTGTCACTTAATGGACACATCAACAAAAAACAGACAAAAAACAAATGATTTAAATAACATATTACGGGCCAAAGACATTGTATCTGAATTGGCACATCTTTATAGTAGCATATTGTAGTTATCTCTAAATATATATATTACGTTAAAAGGTAAAATTTAAAATTTAAAATTTCATGATGTAAAATTAAAAAACTCTCAAACTTCAGCGTGTGTTTAAGACTTTAGTCTTATATAAATATTGTTATTGTACTTGATGTATGTTTGTCATGTAAAATGAAAACTATATTTGATGTATTTGCTACCTCTTTGAAATTATACTAGCCTTGAGAAGATAGAATGAATATTGACTATAGTAGTTTCTTTAGGAGGTTTCAGGCTTGTTGTATATGTAAAGCCCATTCAAGAGCATGAATGGGCTAAACAGCCGAAGCTTAACTCAACAAATGATAACAAGAAGTCAAGAACAGCTTTAGCTGGAATTTCGAGTGTCCACGATTCATATAAAAGATAAAAAATAAAAAATAAAAAAGCAAAGTCAATCAAAAATCCAAATTAAATTTTAATTGCACTTTAGTTTTGTGCCAAGTATTCTTAAAATTGAACTTTATTTTGATACCAAGTGTCATTCCAATTATATTATAATTTTGGGTCAAGTATGAGTGTTTTGGCACTTGCTTTAGCTTTTAGTTTTAAACTTTTATTTTTTATGTACAGTTTTTTAAAATGTCACTTTTTCCCACATCTTATCACATTTTCTACTTTTTTTCACTTTTTTTAAAGGTACAAATATACTTTAGAACATTTTCAGTCAAAATTTTTTGAACAAAAGTTAAATAAACTGTTTCTAAACGAATACTATATTTATATGCAAAATCATGTATCTAAATTTTAAAAACGTAAAAAGACTCGATTCAAACATATTACATGTCTATCTATGTATGTAATACTATGAATGTGTACAATTTTTCGGAGAAACAATAATAATAATATTAAAAAAAATTGTAAAACCCATGGTTTTATCTTTGGGACACATTAAACTTCATACTTTTAAATAAAACATTTTAAACCCCAAACTCTCGTAAATGTACATGTAAGGGCAGGTTTTTGGTCCTTAAGCCCAAAGGGTATAAAGATCTAGACCCAAAGAGCCCAATACAATGAATTTGTAGAGAGTGAGTTAAAAAACTAGACTTTAATGAGTTGGGTAACAATTATAATGGATTCAGATGACAAGAAAGTAAACATAGACTGGTTTTATCTAAAAAAAATCATCTTCAGTACAATCCGAGGAGATCAGTTCTTGTATATATCTCTTGAATTTGATTATAAGCACAGTTCTTGTTGCTACAGTGTTTTTCTCTCAATTCTCCAATCTCCTTTCCTTAGGGTCTTCTTTCTATTTTATACTATCTTCCTTCTTTTATCTCCACATGTAGATTAGATTGCTAGTGTTGATCCTTGTCCCATCAGCACCTTCCTAAAATCTTTGGTAGTAGCTATAAGGCTAAAAATTACTGTTCATGTATCACTTTTTCATTAATGCAGCCAGAAAGTTAGCTACAGAGCATATAATGCGGTGATAGCAGCTTTCCTCTTAAATATTTCGTAGCTTTCCTCTGTCCTGTGCTTTCATGATGTATATCCTCATCAATAGAATCCAGAACGTTGCTTCTAGATGGTAGTTTGCACCTCCAGATCTCTCCTTTACTCAGCCAAGAAGGCATTCTTCCTCAAACCACCTTCCTAAACTCTTATGACCAACTCCCATTTCCTCATTTGCTAACGCGGACTCCCATGACAGCTTTTACCCGTCCTCGGACAATAGCCCCTCGAAATTCTCCTCTTTTGCTTCTCGGGAAGAAAGGAGGATTTCGATATCACCACAATTACCCCGCTCTTATCATACATCATCTATGTCTGCTCAGGTACCTTTTTAACTGCCCAACACACACTCCTGACACCTCGACATTCGAGATGTGCCTTCATAAAATTTATGCGGCTCCATGTTCCCCACGTTATACAGTGCGATGCAAATCCAATAGCTGGGGATTTTATTGAAACTCAGGCGAGAATTTTCCCACTTGTCCCTATCTCTGATACAAATATTGCTTGGACACTTCATTCACTCCACTTTTGCACTCATTCACTTCACTTGCTCACTTATTCACTTCACTTTTGCCCTCATAAATATCAAAAGCCAGTCCGATGATAGTTTCTTTCTTTGCGTCAGTCTCTTTGAACATTTTCATTTACTTCTCTTCTACTTTTCTTTACATAGAGCCTTTTTCTCCTCGGCCCTTCTATTTTCTCCTTATCTTCTTAGTACCTTCAATCCTTTTTTAAGAATTGGTAGATTTTCTTACTTGGTAGACTTTGCAGAGAGTATAGAAAGCTTTAAAGCTCAGTATAGGATCCCGCCAGGAGTCTCCATTAGATATTGTATGGAAGGGAACTGGCACATTGATAAGCAGGAGGGAGAAGTAGTAATCCCGATGATTGCCTTTATAGAGGGAAGGATGAGAATCCCCATGGGCACAGTCACTAGGGATTACCTTAGAGTTCATAAATTAGCCCCTACCCAATGTGCCTCAAACATGTTTATGATTTTAGGTAGTGTAGACGTCCTTAATGAGAAAATGGGCCTAAACCTTACCCATCACGATTTCAATTAGGTCTATAACCTTCACCACTAAAAGGGCAGGGATATTACCTCAAAACTAGGTACCCCGAGGTTAGGCTCATTTCATGCCTCCCTGACTCCAACTAAGGCATGAACAAAGATTTCCTAATCGTTTCAGGGGAGTGACACGATGGCCTCCCCTGCCCGACGAGAAAGGGGAAACCAAGTGGGGTTTTAGGTCTAGGTTTATTACTTGAAAGTTTCCTCTTTTTCCCTTGACATGTTCTGTACCCATTTGTCTATGTTTATGCTTGCAATTGAATTTTTTCCTTTGATTTGTGCCATTTTTTGTTAACAATGTTTTTTGTTTTCCAAATGGTTTTGTAGATAAGCATGCTGCCATTCCAAATTTCAATCTTGTCAACTAGCCAAGCCTAGATAAGATACTCAAAGCCAAGGTGTTCGTTCATAGTGACGGTCAACTAAGAGCGGCACACCTAATCCTAAGCTACACTCCGCTCTCGTCCAGCTTTCAAGCACCGAAGTGTGTGATAAATGCGAAGGACCCACACTTGCACCTGATCAACGTCACTGTGCCGGGCTTTCTTAACCTAGGTCCGGGACCACAAGGTGTACTAAAAGTAGAACCAATCCTTCAGTGCAAGGCCAAGGATGAAGCGACCCCCTCACAGCCAACCACCAAAGGGGAAGAAAAAGAAGAAAAAGAAGTTGAAATTTTTTATTTCGAGGATGATTTTGAGGTATTCAACCAACCTCAATCTCTAGAGGCTTCCACCGGTGACTTCAGTCACCTGCCTTCAGCCGAAGTAAGCTAGACATAAGGAGATTCCTCCATTCTAGAAGCCATAGGGATACAATGCAAGCCCAGGACTGGTCTTCTAGAGGTCATGGAGTCTTAATCTGGGGGCAAGGTGCCAAAGAAGACTACTCAAGCCAAGCTTCCTCCCTCTCTGTCCACTCAACCTTTCTGACTTGACTCTGTTGATCATAAAAGGAAGAAGGATAAAAAAAGTCACGAAGTGGTGGAAGGAGGGAAGGGCCCCTTCCCTAAAGAGGCCGAGCTTTAGAAGGGAGCTAAGCAAGCTAGGGTAGCACAAACCTTGGTGGATAAGAGAGGTGACTCATAAGTTGGGGTCCCCGCCTAGACGCTCGCCCTGGTGTTGGACATAGCTGTCCTACCCGCTGATGCATCCATTAGGGATTTCAAGCAGGGGAGGGCAGGATATGTTGTTGATGCCGTGGAGCAAGCCTTACTACTCCCCGGATATATGGCCGACCTAAGGTCGATAAGGAAGCCCGAAGTATTCCTTAGTCTGAAGAAGGACCTCGCTTTGGTAAGTCCACCAACTACCCTCCTTATCTCATTATCATAGTAATCATTTCTTTTATACTTGTACTTATACTTGACTTCTCTAACCTATGTATTTTCTTGTCTTTTATTTTATTACTTTTTTTAAAGGCTGTCCAAGTTGCCCACAGAGCTGAGGAAATAGTCATCAGCTCTCACAAATCAATGAAGAAGGAGGAGACTAAGTGCGTTGCTGCCGTGAAAGCATTTAAGTTGGCAGAGAAAAAGTCACAAAAGCTTAACACTAAGCTAGCTGAAGCTGAACGGGACAAGAAAAGCGCCGAGGCCACTTTAAATAGGGAGGAGAGGCAAGCGGAGGTTCAACACAAGCAGCTCCGCCAGGCCAAGGACAAGCTCTCCATAGCCAAATTAACGTCCTGACGAAGAAATTGGAGGAGGCCAAGAAGGCCAAGGAGCAAACTGAGTAGGATGGATATGATGTGGAAGTGGCAGAGACTGAGGAAGCCCTTAGAGCTGAGGTCTCGGAGGTGTGCAAATACTACTGCCTCCAAGTGTGGAATAAGGCCCTCAACCAAGCTGGGGCTGAGGCCTCCTCTGCCCTTAGAAAAGCAGAGAGTGTGTACTACCATTCAGTCACCTGTGCCTTAGGCTCCTCAAGCTCCAAGGATGACACTGCCTCTAAGGAGGCAAATGATGACAATGAAAGCCCAACCAAGGCTCTTCCTCCAACCAACATCCCTTCCAAGGAGGTATAGCAGCCCAAGGTTGCTGAAAAGGTAGCAGACCTCACCAAGGAAGTGGCCCATGATGCCACCCTGCCTCCAACTGCCCCTAAAGACCCCTCCAAGGAAAAAAAAGGCTTCCCACAACATGAAGATTGTGTTGGCAACTCTCTCTATACCTACCAAGGAAGACCTCAAAGGTAAAGGTCCAACATCCTCCACGGCATCCTCTACCTAGCCTGCTAAGACTCCAAAAGACAAACTTGTAATAAAAATGAAGCCATAAGTTGTCTCTTCCTTTTTTTCTTTTTCTTTTTTAACTATTGTTTTTGTTTCCAAGCTCTGTAATCCATTCACCCTTTTGTGATCTATTTGCCTTTTTCCGAGGCTTAGCTTAATGATAATTGTAAGCTTTTCTTTCATACTTGTGATATTTATATGGATCTAAACATAGTTTCTATTTCATTTAACACTTAACCAATGTAACAATGAGATATAGCTCCATTTAGTTATTTGCATAAGTGGTAGCATAGTTACCACACCTCACATGATCAGCAACAGGATAGGTTAAACCTGCTAAGTCCACAATCTCAACAAAGTATAACATTAACCTCAAAAACGTACACAATGGTAGAGTATCCATACATGTTTGACTCCACTTAATCCCCCACTTATCAGTAAGTCTAAAGGACAAGAAGGACAATCAATTCTCAAAAAGATAATAGATATAGTTGATATACTTACAAATGCTTTAAGTGATGCTCATGAATGTCCATTTGCTCAAGTTACTACCATGAAGGTCTCTGCCATTCAGCACAGCTGGTTCTATTTTATACTTAAACGAATAATATAAAGTATTAATTTACCCAAAATATGTGGTCCGAGGAGCCATGCATGACTAAGGTTTTGTTTAACACTTAGGAAGAGTGATTGAAAATATCAATTTACCCAAGGTATGTCATCCGAGGAGCCAAGTATAATCAAGGTTCTGTTTGATATTTAAATAGATAATAAGAAGTATCAATTTACCCAATGTATGTGGTCCGAGGAACTAGACATGACCAGTGTTCTATTTAACACTTAGAAAAATGTCAGGAAGCATTAATTTAGCCAAAGTATGTAGTCCGAGGAGTCAGGTATAACTAAGGTTCTGGTTAACACTTAGAAAAATAATATGAATTATTATTTTATCCATAGTATGTGGTCCAAGGAGCTGGGCATAACTAATGTTCTGTTTAATACTTAGAAAAATAATAAGAAGTATTATTTTACCCAAAGTATGTGGTCCGAGGAGCCAGGTATAACTAAAGTTCTGTTTAACACTTAGAAAAATAATAGGAAGTATTAATTTACCTAAAGTATGTGGTCTGAGGAGCCAGGCATGACTAAAGTTCTGTTTAATGCTTAGAAAAATAATAGGAAGCATTAATTTACCCAAGGTATGTGGTCCGAGGAGCTAGACATGACCAATGTTCTATTTAATACTTAGACAAATGATGGGAAGTGTAACGCATAATGTAATAAACGAAAATATGGCAGAAAAGACTTTCACTAATAATAATACATTTGTAGGTTATTTACATTCCATGGGCATGGTACAACATTTTCATCTAAAGCTTCCAGATAATATGCACCTATTCCAACCATCGAGATGATACAATATAGCCCTTCCTAGTTGGGCCCCAACTTTCCCCATGCTAGGTTCTTTGTAGTACCAAAAACCTTTCTTAATACAAAGTCTCCAAGCGCTAATGGCCTTAATCTCACGTTGGCGTCATACCCTTGATTTAGCTTGTGTTGATAATACGCCAATTGAACCATTGCATTTTCTCTTCATTCTTCAATTAAATCTAGACTCTTCTCTAACAACCCGTCATTGTTGCTCGAAGTGAAAGAACTCATCCTCAGTGTTGGGAATCTAGTTTCTAGAGGAATTAGAGTTTCGGCTCCATAAGTCATTGAAAAAGGGGTCTCCCCTGTTGACCTACGAGATGTGTTCCGATATGTCCAAAGGATGTGTGGCAGCTCTTTCACCCATTTTTCCTTTGCATCATCCAACATCTTCTTAAATCCATTCACTATCATCTTATTGATAGCCTCGCCTATCCATTTCCTTGTGGATAAGTCGGGGTGGAATACTTATTCATAATGCCTAAATCACAACAGTACCTTCTGAAGGCCATGTTGTCAAACTAAAGGCCATTGTCCGAGATGAGGGTATAAAGGATCCCAAACCGGGTGACAATATTTTTCCAAAAAAATCTCTTGGCATCCACATCCCTAATATTTGCCAATAGTTCAGCTTTAACCCACTTGGTGAAGTAATCTATGCCAACCAGTAGCCATCTCTTATTCTCTGATGCCTTAGGGAATGACCCTAAAATATCCAAACCCCATTGAGTAAAAGGCCAAGGGCTGGACAAAGGATTAAGACACCCCCTGATTGATGAATGTTTGGGGCGAATCTTTAGCATCGGTCACACTTCTTCACATACTCTTGTGCTTCCTTCTGCGGGTTTGGCCACCAATATCCCTTAGTGAGGGCTCTGTGAGACAATAATCTGCCTCCTATGTGGCTTCCACAGATCCTTTCATGTAACTCCTCCAAGAGTAGCTCTGATGCCTCAAGGTGTATGCATAGTAAATATGGCCCGG
Organism: Quercus ilex subsp. ballota; assembly: GCA_032727855.1. Classification (NCBI taxonomy): domain Eukaryota; kingdom Viridiplantae; phylum Streptophyta; class Magnoliopsida; order Fagales; family Fagaceae; genus Quercus; species Quercus ilex. Next base: position 29,916,409 of record CM064914.1, on the reverse strand, counting down.
AAAAAGAGTGCTTGTATAACTTTTGGTCTTCGGGCAACTAAAACCGAGGAGCCTTTCTTTGCACTTTGTCAGCCTCGGACTTCCCTTCGAGCAAGATATTCTCCTTAAGGAATAGCACGATAGAGTCCATCCAGCTAGGTCCCACCCTAATTGGATGAATATGGACCATTTCTTTCTTCATCTCAGTAGGTTTGCACAAGTATTCAACAAGGATAACCCAAGGTAAGCTCTATGCCAAGGAGGTTGCGAGAGTGGCCAAAGAGTCAGTATGTGTGTTTCTACTTCTAGAGATTTGAAGTAAGTTGAAAGACTCAAACCCTGATTGTAAGTGCCTAACTTAATTTAAATATTCTTGCATTCTCACATCCTCGGCCTCCAACTCTCCATCAACCTGGCCTATGACCAACCTTGAATATGAGAATATCTTCATTTTTTTTCCTCCCAATTTTTGAACCATTGTTATCCCTACCAACAAAGCCTCATATTCAACCTCATTGTTTGTGGCCGAGAAACCTAACCTTAAGGATTTTTCAATAATGATCTTATCAGGAGAAATTACAACTAGCCCCACTCCAGATCCTCTTTGATTTACTGCACTATCCACATATATCCTCCAAGATAAAGGTTCTTGTAAGGAGACCATGCCAACTGATGTTCCATCCATGCCCTACTTGTCTAACTCCTCTTCCAATAGGGATTCAACAAACTCGGCCACCAAATCTGCGAGGACCTGGCCCTTGATAGAGGTGCGAGGTATATACTTGATATCAAAAGCCCCTATGATTGTACCCCACTTGGCAATCCTTCCTCTGTAATTAGCACTCTGAAGTAGTGATCGAAGTGGAAGTTGGATTAAAACAACAACTGTGTGGGATTAGAAGTAGTGAGGAAGTTTATGTGTAGTATGTACTACTGCCAAAATGGCCTTCTCTAGTGGTAAATAACGAACCTTTGCTTCATGCAACGACTTGCTCACATAGTAAACTAGCCTCTGCACACCACTGTCAACCTGTATCAGCACCAAACTCATGGCATGGGAAGCCACAATAATGTAGGCAAACAAAACCTCATCCACCTCGGGTCTGGACATAACGGGTGGTCGAGAAAGTTACTCCTTAAGCTATTGGAAAGCCAAGACACACTCCTCGGTCCACTCAAATCCCTTCCATTTTTTCAACAACTGGAAGAAAAGTCTTCACCTGTCTGCTGACCGAGAGATAAATCGGTTCAAGGCGATAGTCATTCTTGTTAATTTCTGTACTTCTTTGGAATTCTGAGGTGGCTATAAACTGTTAATTGCCTTAGCCTGATCAGAGTTGACCTCAATTCCACAATGAGTGACCATATAACCCAGAAATTTGCCTGATCCCACGCCAAAGGAGCACTTGGACGCATTGAGGTGCAATTTGTGTTTCCTCAGTATTTCAAAAATGTTCCCGAGGTCTCCCACATGCTCGGTCACCCCATGCTCGGTCACACCTTACTTATCTCCACCATATCATCTATATAAACCTCAATATTTTTTCCTAATTGTGACTCAAACATTCTAGTCATCTTCCTCTTATAGGTAGCCATGCATTTTTCAATCCAAAAGGCATCACCTTGCAGTGGTAATTTTTAATAGGAGTGACAAAAACTATCTTCTCTTGATCACCTAGAGCTATTGGTATTTGGTGGTATCCCTAGAAGGCATCCAAAAAACTTATCCGAGGATGGCCTATAGTTGCATCAACTAGCTGGTCTATCTGAGACATGGGGAAAAGGTCTTTTGGACAGGCCTTATTCAAATTTGTGAAGTCCACACATACTCGCCACTTTTCACTCTTCTTTTTCACCACTACAGTATTGGCTAGCCATTTAGGGTAAAACACCTCTTTAATAGCCACAGCCTGCTTAAGTTTGATCACCTCATCCTTGACAACATCAGAATGGTCCTTAGATGGTTGCTTTTTGGGGATGAGGAACGGATTAACATTCAAATGATGGAAAATGAAGTTTGGATCCACCCCAGGAGCTTCGTAAGCACTCCATGCGAACACGTCAATATTCCTCTTGATAAACACTATCAGTTCTTCCTTCTCTCGAGGAGGCAGTTAAGCTCCGACCTAAAAGAACTTTTTCAGATTATCATCAATAACAATTTTTTCTAACTCCTCACACGTTGCCCCTTCTGACACCACATCCGTAGATAACATCGAAGTCTTTGATTGCTATAAGCCCCTCTCAGTAGAGGCCAAGGACTCCACTCTTGGCTGATGCATTATTGTAGCCACCAAGCACTACCTAGCCACGGACTAGCTCCCAACTAGCTCCTTAATCCAATCCCTAAAAGGATATTTCACTTTCAAATGCAAAGTGGAAGAAACGACTCTCAAGGCATGAAGCCAGGGTCTTGCTACAATGGCCGTGTAGGGAGAATAAGCATCCACTACAATGAAGTCCACCTCTACCACCTCTGATCCTGCTTGCACGGGTAGTCGAATCTGGCCCCTTGGAACAACAACTTTCCCATCGAAGCTTAATAAAGGTGAATCATAAGCTGCCAAATCCTCAAGTTTCAAGCCTAGTCCATTGTACAAACCAGGGTACATAATCTTTGCTTTGCTGCCCTGGTCCACTAACACCCTCTTCACGTCATATCCCCCTACCCTGAGGGTGACCACTATGGTATCATCATGTGATTGTATGGTTCCAACCTTGTCCTTATCCGAGAAACTCAACGCTGGTCGGTTCCCCACTCTAGCCCTCTTCGGCTCAAGTTTAGAGTCCTTGGCAGGTGGCCAAGTTACAGACATCACCCTGGAGGGGTAAGAACCAGTTCTCCTTGGAGCCGCGAAGATGACATTAATGGTACCCAAAGGGGCCCTCGAAAAAGCATCTCTCTGAGATCCCGATCCTACTTGATCCCCTTGCCGACTGGGCTGATATAAAAATTACTTTAACTTCCCCTCTCTGACCAGCTGCTCTAAATGACTCCTCAAAGTTCTACAATCTTCTGTGGTGTGTAATCGCTCTTGGTGGTATTGGCAATGAAGGATTTGGTTGCATTTCATAGGGCCTCCTTCCATTTTATTTAGCCATTTAAAGTATGGCTCATTTTTAATCCTTTCCAAGACTTGATGCACTGGTTCCCGGAACACAGTGCCAACCACTTAAGTAGCAGTAGGCCCAGATTGCCCAGCAAAATCTCTTCGGGACTGATTATTGTTGTACCTGTTCGACCTGAAATCCCTCCTATCCTGAGGGATAACCTTAGCCTTCCCTTTCTCCTGCTGCTGGTCTTCCTCGACCCATTTATAATCGTCAATACGGTCCATGAGCCGACGCACACTCCATGCAGGCTTCTTGGTCAATAACTTTCTCAAATCATGCTCGGCAGTTAGGCCGACCTTGAAAGTCCTTATGACCACATTATCAAAGTCCCCATCAATCTCATTGAACATCTCCTAGTATCTATCTAAGTATTTTTTCAGTGTCTCCCTTTCTCACATGGTCATAGATAACAGGGAGTCTAAGGGCCAAGAAACCCTACTGCAAGTCACAAACTGGGCCCCAAATGCCCTAGTGAACTCCTTGAAGGAGCTAATAAAACCCTTTCTCAGACCATCGAACCATCATATTGCCACAGGCCTCAAACTAGATGGGAACACTTTGCATATCAAGGCTTTATTCTTGGAGTGAACAGCCATCCTTTGGTTGAAGTGGCTAACATGCTCCACTGGGTCCATTCTGCTATTGTGCATGGTGAACGTTGGCTGAGTAAACCGCTGAGGAAGTTTTCCATTTTCAATCTTACGGGTAAAAGGTGACTTGGAAATTTGATTCAAAGTCCTGCCCATAGCGTCATTGCCCAAGCCCTAGAGAGACGGAATCTCCCTTCTCCGACTATAATGACGATCCTGATCACACGAAAAGGACTCACTGGGAGGAGTCCTGGACCTTGGCCGATAGCTAAAATCACTATCATCACTAGAAGAAATGTCAGAACTTGGAGGGGTTGTTCTATGTCGCTCACGGCGTAACCTCTTTCGTAAACGGTCAATCTCTAGTTGCATATTCCTAGTATTCTCTTCATGCGAGAGGTGACTTCCACCTCGAGATTGACTTCCCACAATGTGCGTGGTATGCACGCTAAATTCCCGGTCCCTCCTCCATTCAAGGTTGAGTAATTGATCCTGACATTGGGAACCAACAAATTCCTCTTGGTTTGGCCCTGAACCTACCATAGTTGAACGTGGAACTCAATAAAGCTCAAGTAATTCCCATAGACGACGCCAATTGTAAGGGCAAGTTTTTGGTCCTTAAGCCCAAGGGGTAAAAAGATCTAGGCCCAAAGAGACCAATACAACGAATTTGTAGAGAATGAGTTAAAAAACTAGGCTTTAATGAGTTGTGTAACAATTATAATGAATTTAGATGACAAGAAAGTAAACATAGACTGGTTTTATCTAAATAAAATCATCCTCGGCACAATCCGAGGAGATCAGTTCTTCTATATATCTCTTGAATTTGATTATAGGCACAGTTCTTGTTGTTACAGTGTTTTTCTCTCAATTCTCCAATCCCCTTTCCTCAAAGCCTTTTTTCTATTTTATACTATCTTCCTTCTTTTATCTCCACATGTAGATTAGATTGCTGGTGTTGATCCTTATCCCATCAGCACCTTCCTAAAGTCGTTGGTAGTAGCTGTAAGGCTGAAAATTACTATTTAGGTATCACTTGTTCATTAGTGCAGTCAGAGAGTTAGCTATAGAGCATTCAATGTGGTGGTAGCAGCTTTCCTCTTAGATATTTCGTAGCTTTCCTCTATCCTATGCTTTCATGATGTATATCATCATCAATAGAATCTCCCGAAACCTTGCTTCTAGATGGCAGTTTGCACCTTCGGACCTCTGCTTTGCTCAACCAAGGAGGCATTCCTCCTTGGACCACTTTCCTCAACTTTTATGACCAAACCCCATTTCCTCATTCGTTAACACGAACTCCCATGAAAGCGTTTACCCATCCTCGGACTATTAGATGTCCTTGGATTGGGCCCCATCCCAACATATACATAGATATATACTAATGGGTCTATCACCCTTACAGTACATTTCATGTGTGAGGGTGGGATTTGTTTTGATTTGTTTTTTTTTTATAGTATATTTATGAAAGTCTAGGTTTCAAGTGTCCCACTTAAAAGTTTGGGATAATGATGATTACCTCAATTATATATATATTGAGAGGAACCAGGAATTATAAGGGTTTTTTTTTTTTTTTGGGAGAAAGAACCAGAATTATAAGCTGGTAATTAAATAGTACTAGTTCTCCAAATAATAAATTATATTTATTACATGAACAGTAATATTCACATTGGTTTGAAACTTTAAGTAATTCACATTAGCATTCCAGGCATTACATGTTGGGAACACATATCTTACCTATCATATTTTTAGCATTTATCTCCTACTTTTTGTATTTATCACCTTTTTAATATGACAATCAATTATTTATATATTATGTTAGTGGTAATATAAAGCCAAAAACTTTTATATATATGCCAGAGATGAGAGATATTTTAATCAATTAATTTAGAATATATATATATATATATATATCATTCTTAGTTTCTTAATCATCCACTCTTTGATTTTGCATTTTGTAGCGCACACAACACACATAAAACTATTCTTCAACATATATTTAAGGTCACTCCAAAGAAGGGAGCAAAATTATTAAAACTAGAAATTTTTAAATTTCTTTTGTCAATACCAAAAAAAAAAAAAATATGATGAAGAAGAAGAAAGAAATAGCAGGAGAACAAGAGGTACACTATGAAAGGCCTGATGCAATAGCCATTGACGAAGTTCATGACCCATTATTGCCCATAATATACAGTGAAGATTTTATAGTCCTATAGGTACAACATTTGAAATGTATAGATAGGATGTGCACGCATGTGACAAGGTAGGCGTGCACATGCATGTAAGTGCGAGCAAAGAAGGGTGGGGAGCTCTTTAGAAACAAATGTGAGGAGGAATAAGCTTCCCTGGATTCATAATACTGTTGGGATCTAAAGCAGCTTTTATTCTTTTTATTGTCCTCAAAGCCTCCACTCCAAGTTCTTTCTCAAGATACTGAAAATAGGAAATGTAAAGAATCCAATCAAAACATTCTACATTGTCAAATAACACTGAACAGGGCATTTGTCTTTTAATTTGGGTGGCTAATCCCGGTAACTTATGTATACTAAGGTCATCTCAGGATAAAACACCAACCAAAATGAGAAGCATCATAAATATTTTGGTCTTGCCATAGTCCTCATAGTGTAAAATTTACCTTCTGAAGGAAGACCAATCTATGGAGAATCAATACTGTAATTTATTAAATTATCATGGTGAAAGCTATCCTTTCCGGATATACTTTCTTAATTAATTGTCCCATTTATCCTAATAACCATGCCATTGGCCAGCTAGGGAAGTGCCAAAGCATGAAATTGAGAGCAAACGCATTGTTTTAGATATCAAAATATGGGCATGATACTGAAGTTGATAACCAATGCATTTTAGAAGTTGCCTCTGAGTATTGTATTAAATGGCCTACATGTCTAAAGATTTGAATGAGTTACCTTCACTTTCCCTGTGCCAACACCATGTTCACCAGTACATGTTCCTGCTTAGTTGTCAAAGAAACCATTCATTAGCTCCACAACTTGCCTTTTCAGGTCATGTTCTAATTTTTCAGAATGGAAACCACTAAAGATAACATTAACTTCAGATTATTGCATTTATGCAGAAATACTAGATGAACATATGAAAGATAAGCACTATGGGATTATGAATCACCACAGACAAAGAGCCTTTATAGAATAATTAATGTTACAGGTAACCATGAACATTCGTTGTTAAAAAGGATTCCGTAAGTTTGTTAAAGATTAGAGTGCATACCTTCCATTGACAATGCAGTAAGGACCATAAATTTGTTAAGTCTCTCTGCTTCCCGCCGGTGTTCTTCAATGTTAGGGTCAAACATAACCACCGTGTGGAAATTTCCATCACCAGCATGAGCAACAACCATGCTGTTAATAGGAACAGAGGCATATGTATTGTGAGCATCAGTCATTTGACTAACCACATTACTGCAGGAACACAAAATGCTCTAATTTAACTTATTGTCCAGAAAAAGAGAAAGCCATTCTGATCAGACATACCAGACCAGTGGTGATGCATCCAGCTCTTGTTTGGACCTTGATATCAATTCTGCAAGGTGCGAGAGAGGAACACATACATCCTGCAAAAATCAAAAGTTATAGAACTAAAACAAACAAAAAGCAAAGAGGGTCCTTGGGAGTATCAGGAAGCAAATAAAACTGTAACTAAAATCCATTGATATCAACTGACCGAAATCATTGCCTCAAAATTAGGTTTCATTGCAAAGCAAGCCCATAGTGCCTCCTTCCTTAGCTTCATGTCATTAAAACTTTGAGTTAGAAAATATGGAGAATGGCAATGAGAACCATTTGGATAAAACCTCTGAACAGAGAGACCTTATCAAACAAAATAAATAAATGGATCTAACTGAGACTAATTAGGAAACATAGCTGCAGTTTGAGTAAAAAACCAATGTCATACTAATTCAACATGACCATACAGGCCACTTGGGTTTTGATCTGAGAGTTATGGAAATCAACCTGATCTCTTGTATGTTTTGGTGAGGTTTCAGGTTTGCATTTATGCAACTTAAGAGACATCTAAATGCACTGTTCATGTCCATATATCTATGTGCATGCATGCACTAACAGGTAAAATTGAGTGTAAGATCTATCCATTAAGGGTCTGTTTGGAATGGAATGGGAGGAAGGGGGAGGTGACTGGAATTTCCAGCCAAAATTTTATAAGTCAACATGAAGAAAGAGCTATAACAAAATGCCGCTCACTGAACATCAACTGAGTAACCACTACCTTCCAAAGCTCCTTTTTAGCTTCAGGATCTTCTGCAAAAACAAAATCTGAGCCATTGTGCTCTGCAGCAATCTTCTGAACAATTTGTGTTTGCTCACGTGCATAAGCCTCTAAATAATAGTAATCAAGAAATAAATTAGGAATCAAACAAAGGTAATGAAGAAGATGGCATAGGTGTAGCTTTCTATGGGAAATGGTGATGCATTTTTCCAGAATAATAAAACAAGGATCATTTTGCTCAGGATAATTTCCTCTTTTTTGGGGGGGGTGGGGGGGTTGATTTAGAGCCTGTGTCATAATGACAATACTATTTGTTGTCTTACTAGTGATTACTAGCATAAACTAATTACCTCCTGTATAGCATCAATTTCTGCAGTTAATACTGATTTAAACACATCAATCATCAAATCATGTTGGTGATGCAGTCATGGACGATTAAATTGATTCAATGACTACTTTGCAAATTTGTCTATCCAAGATTTATTTCATGGAATTCATGTTCGCAGTCCAATTGAAGTAAAGGTCAAATGATTTTAAAGGTCTAGTTATATGTGTCCTAGGGTTGAAACATTTTTTAATATTCGTTTATATTGAAAAACTTATGGTCAATTTTATATTAAAACGGAAAAATTTGTAATTTACGCAATCTTGCAAATTAAGGGTATATGATAGTTTAATTGAGTCTAGAATTTTCTAGGAGATTCTACGTATTTAAGGTAGTATTTCTTTGAGTTCAAGTTAGTCTTTTATTAGTCACTACCTTATTAGGTTGTTTAGTTCATTAGTAAAACTACTAGTCCTAAACACAAGAATGAACCTTATATGTATTTGCACTCATTGTACTCAAAAAATAGATGGAGTTGATCAAAAAAATATTGAGTGAGTATTGAGGCATGTTGGTTTTATTGTTCTTTTCTTCTCTCTCTCTCTCTCTCTCTCTCTCTCTCTCATGAGCACTATTCACAGGACATGTTCACATGCACTATTCACAAATTGTGGAGAAATTCAATTTTCGTTTCCTTTTACCTCTTTTCAACCCTAAATCAAATCTTTTCTCTTTCCTACAAAACCCTTCATTCTAAACCATTAATCTGCAAATCCTCCTAAACCTTAACCCACCAAAAGCACATGTAGACAAATTCTCCAATTTGTCCTCTGTCAATTTTGTAATAGAACCAAAATCTTATCACAAGTTGATGCAGATTGGTTAAGGAAGAATAAAATATTTTAATATTTTATGTTATTTTCTTTTTCCTAGTTGAATTAGGATTTTAATTGTTTTTCTTTTCCTAGTTAAATTGTTTTTCCTTTCTCAAGTATAAGTAGGTTTATTATTTCTTTTTCCTAAAAGAAGTAGGAGAAATTCTATTCCTATAAATACTTTTTATAGATGGGTTGATTATGGATGTTATGTGTTGATTAATAAAAGTTTGTTAGAGATGTTTTTTCTATTATTTTGCCTACTAGCCTAGTGTTCTTGTAGAACTTAGGTTTCGTGGAAGAGTTGTAGTAATTATGTGTTACAGATTCTGCTTTTACATGCCCACGTTGTATCACAAGTTCTTTGCTAAAATTTTCTACCAACTGCTTGATGAAATTTCGCATTCAAGAAGGTGGTCACAAATGCAGAACTATTTTCAGAGTCTCAGGCTTTTCTCAAAATTTTGTGGAAACCAAGAAAATTTTAAAACAATTGAAGGAAATGGTGTGTTCCATAGAAGCAATGTTAAAAAATTTGTCTACTATGTGACAAACTTTGGATAAGTTCGCAGTCACTATTTTGGAAAAATATTCAGCTAAATGGCAATTGATGAAGAACTTATAAATTCTAAGTTTCACCCCAGTTTATCCCCACACTTGTTGGCAAACATCACAGCTGTTCCCCATCAAAATCTAATATATGCAGCCTTCCAAATTTTCTGCCACAACCTCAAGCAAGCATTGGTTTAACGCATCAAGGTGTGACACTAAAAGAGAGAAATCCAGCTTTAAAATTCACCACATGTCGAATTTCAAGAACACCCAAAATAATGCATTTCATAGACAATAAAGACCATAAAGGAGCAAGGTGAGCACGAGGCTGACCGTGGAAAAGTCAGGACCAATGAAGATATGTGTTACAGCTATGGAGCAATTCAAGATGGATTTAAGTTGTAAAGCCTTCTAAGCATTGATTTTATTATTCCATAAGAATTTGATGATATATATGGTGGTAAAGAAAAATTTATTATCCTTAATGCTTCTTAAGGTGATATAGAATTGGTGCAAGTTTCAAGTTTGAAGGTTCTTATACTTCAACACTATGAAGCTCAAGGTCAAGTTTTTTTCCCACTGGGAGAGAATGATGCAATCATCAAAGATTAATTTGTTTTGTTTTTTCAAGATTTATTTTATGGGCTCCATGTGAGCTGTCCAATTGACATAAAAGTTGTGTGATTTTAAAGGTCTAATTACTTATGTCCTGGGGTTAAAACTGTTTTTAAATTTGGGTTTTTAAAAGATTTATGGTTGATTTTGTAATCAAAAGGGCAAACTGTAATTTTTTTTTGTAACCCAGCAAATTAAGGGAATTTTGGTTGTTTAGTTGAGTCTAGAATTTTCTAGGAGATCCTATGTATCTTAAGTTTTATTTTCTTTGAGTCCAAGTTAGCCTTTTATTGGTTAGAGAAAATTGCACTAACCTTCCCCCTTGTTTCGAATTGTACATAAATCTCCCTTGTTAAAAAACTACACTCATCTCCCCTACAGCTTAACACCGTTAAATTCTATTACAGATTGAAAAATTTATGCTTTCACCCTCACTTCCAAATAAAATTTCTATTTTACCCTCCCAACCCACCATCACCATTCTATTCTTCTTTTTTGGTTTACTTTCCTTTCTTCTGAATATCTAGCAATCCAATTTATGTGTTTTTGTGATTTCTGGCAGCTTTCTGGGTGACATTGTGACAAAATGTTCCAAGTAATTTACAGGGGACATAAGTGTACTTTATTTTGAAAAGTAAGCGAGGTCCATGTACAATTCGAAATAACAAGGAGGTCAATGTAATTTTAGTAAACCTTAGGAGAGGTTATTTTTCCCTATTAGTCAAAACCTTATTAGGTTTTTAGTCTACTAGTCAAGCAAGGAGTTCTTAGTACTACTAGTACAAGAATGAGTTCTTGTATATAATTGTGCCAAATGTGCTCAATAAAGTAGATGGAGTTGATCAGTACAATATTTATGTTTGCATATTGTGGCACGTTGACCTTATTGTTATTTTCTTCCTTTGTCTCTCTCTCTGATATTCCATCACTGCTCACGAGTATTGTTCCAGCACAGCATTCAAAGATTGTGGAGAAATTCGATTTCCATTTATCATTACCTCTTTTCAACCCTAAATAAAATATTTTCTCTTCCCTACAAGACCCTTCTTATTAAACCCTAGATCCAGAAATCCTCCTAAACCTTAACCCACCACAAGTACAAGTAGACAAATTCTACAATTGTCTTAATATTAAGGAAAGGCTTCCAGGTGTACAATTAGTAAGTGCAGCAAGCTCAATGATAAAGGTTGTTTCAATTTGAAATTGCATTTAGCCAAAAATAAATAAAAACAGAAAATATTGAGTAAACAAGGATCCCATTTACCTGTGCCTATAAATTCAAACATTAAAGTTGGAATTTCAGGCAAATCTTTTCCATTGGCAATATTGATAGCCTTCACTTGAACCTCATCTAGTAGCTCCACCCTTGACACCTAACAATTATAAAAAGAATATCCATGAAGGAATTGATAATTAGAACAAATTTTGCAGCTAAAGTCCCACCTGTATACCAGACATCATCGTGGCTATAGCAACATCTGCTGCATCCTTAATTGAAGGGAAATTACACATTGCAACCTGCAATATTGTTGAATTCAAATTCCATATAATCACAGCATTAATATTGTTAAATTACCGATTGTCCTAAAAGCTTAATGATGCAGGAGGCAGTGAGAAGACAGATTTCCTATATTTTATGTATCAAGGGCAATTTTATAATTTCCTAATATTCTAGAATGGGCCGGGCTTATAGTCTATTGGGTCTTACTTTAGTTTTATTTTAAACTTGGTTATTTAGTTTGGGTTTATTAGTAAAGTCCAAGGAGTCCAAGTCTTATTAGAGTTTTAAGAAATCCTAGTTCAACTAGAATTAGGTATTAGTCTTCTATTTAAAGAGTTGTAGTACTTTCTATTGAGTTGATTATTAATAAATGTTTTCAAAATTTAAGAGCTATGCTTTCTTTTATGGTTTGTGTGATGCAACCTTCTTCGAGATGTGATGCCAAGGATCTCTAGGTGTGATGCTTAGGAAGTCTAGGTGTGATTCCTAGAATTTATCTATTTTCTTTAATTTTACTATTCACGATTACTGTTCACAGATCACTATTCACAGCACAAGAACAACCACCCAAACCTTGATTGTTTTCCTTTGTTTCATCCCCAAACCCTACTAATCCTTGTCCCATTTGGAAACCCTATTATCCCTCTTATTTTCTAGCCTATTCCCCACCGAAACCTAACCCTAATTCTTCAAAACCCAAGCTATACCAGGTCTGCCCCTGGTTTTCTAAATCAGATTTTTGTTGTTCCTCCTTGTCCGACGTCACTTAACATTAAGAAATTGTGAATTTAGTCACTTAACCATAATTTTAACACTCCCCCTTACGTGTAAGGAAGGCAATGGGGTGGGGCAGGGTGAGGCCGAAGGATGGGGTCTTCATCCCCACCCCGCATGGTTTTATCTTGCTTTATCCCTGCCCCGCCCCGCCCCATCCCATAAAACTCAACTTTTTGTTAATTTGCCCTACAACTATTACAATTTTTTTTAATGAAAACTATTTCATTAATAAAAATATACTTGAAATTATAACTAAATTTATCCCATCAAATCAAATTAATTTTTTGAAAAAATTGAATAATATATCCAAGTGTTTAACAAGACAATCACAAAAAAATAAAAATAAAAATAAAAATAAAAAATCATAGTATAGCACATAACAAAATAAAGGCAAAGAACCACATTTGGTAGAATAAAATAAGCTAATATTGATATATTTGTTTAAATAACCATAATTCTATCACTCCCCCTCACGTGTAAGGATGGCAATGGGGCAGGGTGGGGTGAGGCCGAAGGATGGGGTCTTCATCCCCGCCCCGCATGGTTTTATCTTGCTTTATCCCCGCTCCGCCCCACATGACGAGGAAAAATTTCTCACACCATCCCCCCATCCCTTGGGGTCTCGCCCCACCCCGTAAAACTCAACTTTCTGTTAATTTACCCTACAACTAGTACAATTTTTTTTAATGAAAACTATTTCATTAATAAATATATACTTAAAATTATAACTAAATTTATCCTATCAAATCAAATTAATTTTTCAAAAAAATTGAATAATATATCCAAGTGTTTAACAAGACAATCACAAAAAAAAAAAAAAATCATAGTATAGCACATAACAAAGTAAAGGCAAAGAACCACATTTGGTAGAATAAAATAAGCTAATATTGATATATTTGTTTAAATAATAAGGTTTTAGGGTATGCAAAATTTACAATTATAACCCCTTAGCAACACGGGGCGGGGTGGGGACGGGGCGGGTCTAAAAAGTTTAAACCCATCCCAGTCCCGCCCAGTGATGTGGGGCTAAAATCTTGCCCCATCCCTGCCCCACGACCTTTGCGGGGTGGAGTAAACCCACGCGGAGCAAAACAAGGCGGGACAAAATTGCCATCCTTATTCACGTGTGGGCTTAAACTTCCTCTTAATAAGTGGGAGGCCAAACACATGAGAATTTAACATTTTAAATGGGAAATAGAGTAAAAACAAGAATCAAAATTAAGATCTCCTGCTCTAATACCATATTAAATTACCGGTTGTCCCAAAATCTTAAACTATTGGAATATGGTAAATTTAATCATTTAACCACATACTTCTAACAAATATAAAACCAAAAGAGTTAATATAGATTGCAAGAATAAATGACTAACAGAATCTCCTGTGCAAAAAAATTAAAAAATATATATATATATATATATAAATAAAAGAATAACAATATCATATAGAAGTTGTATAAAGAAAGATGCCAATGTTCATTCAAACAAAAAAATTTTATATTTAAATGGAAGAAGATATTTTAATTTACCCTAGAAATGACAAACCCGGATAAACCTCAATCAACCATACTAACTACCACATGACAGAATTATCACTAGTGGGTACTTGTTTATAGCCATTAAGAACACTTCAAACACAGGTGCTTGCGGTAGCTATTGAGAATATGCTAAGAACACAAGCAAATGTTTTGATGATTATCTTATACCAAATTTGTAGAAACAGCGTGGCAAGAACCACAGTGTTTTACAGTGAAAAAATGTGAGACAAACCTCTAAAGATGTTGAGACAACCAAGACATCTTCTCTAACATCATTAAACTAGTTGGATCACTTTCAAATACCATCAATCCTGTGATGGTTCAAATTCTCATAAAATGCAATTTCTTTTTAGCGTAAGCTTTTTTCTAAGATTTCATGTATTCCTCATCCTTCAGCTTATTTCATGGAAATAGGAAACATGAGAAGATGGCAATGAAGTTTAAAACCCACATGTCGAGAAGTCTCCACACAAGCCCTAGGCTTAATATGGCAAGGATCAGAAATAACTTTAAGATACGTTCAAATGAGAAATAATAATAAGATTCCAATATATATCTTATCATGGCTGCATAACGAAACAACTATATAATCAAGATTTAATTCCAACCATTACAAGACAAGAACAACTGTAGCAAAGTAGAAATAATTTTAAGAGGAAACACCTTCAGAAAAAGAAAAGGTCAAAGTACCACTGAATGCTGTGGAATTTTCTGAAGCCGAAGAGTGACTTCTGTTATTACACCCAGAGTTCCTTCACTTCCAATCACCAAGCGGGTCAGATCATACCTACAATATACGACTTTTACAAGGTTAACAGCGTGCCTAGTTAACGGTTGCATTTTTATCCCGCCAACTTTCTCATTTATTTTTTGAAACTACTACTCAAAACAAAAACAATAAAAAATAAGGGAAAAAAAGATAATCAGAGAAAAGAAAATATATCAAATAATAGATTGACATAGATAAGAGAACAAACCCTGCAGCACTCTTTCGAGCACGAGATGCCGTCTTGACAATATCTCCATTGGCAAGAACTACCTGGAACAAAAACAACATAAGAAATACAGCTTTTGGGGGCTGAATTAGACATCAGAATTTTATAACAAACCTTGAGACTGATGACATTATCACGCATGGTTCCATACCTACATGCTAAAAATAGAATCATTAGATCCAATATTAAATTAGACCACTGAAATTATTTCTAGAATATATTTTCATTTATGTTATTTATACAAAATTTAATGTAGATAGAGAAGCATCTAGGTTACCAAAATAAATTTTACAATTAAAATTCAAGTTTACAAAGACAAAAGATTAGAAAGGTAAATAAAAAGATTCTAATCGCCAAATGGTTATGCACCAGGTTGCTAAACTTGATTGGTCCTTTAGACAGATAATCAAGAATGAACTGATGGAAGCAGATGCATTTTTATTAAGCGGACCCCATTACCAACAGTGGCCACTCCTAGACCTACTAAAAGACAGAAAATATATTATTCTTTAAAAAGGCAAATAAGTAATGCATAATGCTTTGATCATAGACTGTTATATGAGAGTCGCCTACAATTTTGAGATTATACATCCATCACTGCCAAAAGAAAAGAACACATAGAGGAAAGGATCCAGCATCCACCAATTACTGTCAGCATTGGACAGGGTGAAACAACTCAAGTCTTGAATCAAAGAGTTACAGAAATAAATAGTAAAACCAAATTACATGGCAAGCATCCCACAGAAAGTATGACAATCTATTAAGAAAAAAAGAGCATATCCTTTAGAACCAAGTAATATGGTATTCTGTACAAATATTAATCACATATAGAATATCCTCCGAATGAAAATATGCAGCAAAATAATACTTGCTAGTGGAGCTAGGTCCGCACCTGGTTGCCAACTTTAATTCCCCGGATTGTGTGGATTTGTGTGTGTGAAGGTGTTGCAGGGGCACGTTAAGTACCACTTCAAGCATGTACTAGGTTGATCTGGCTAAACAAGCAATTATGGGGAGCTTCAATTGTGACTAGTACTTTTGTAATATAGCGCAGATGTTAGCTCTTGCCCTAGCTCATGACAAATGACATCAAAACCATGTCGGTACAACCAAGTGGCTCAGAGGCACTACAAGGCAACGCGCTAATGAGGGCATTGAAGATTTAAATGGAAGGAGATTGTAATGCTCCCTATTATGCGGATTTGAGTGTATATTTAAAGTCTAAATCTATCATGCAGGCATATGCTAAGTCCTATATCGAACATGTAGTAGGTCGATTTGGGATATATAAGAGATTACAGTGAGTTTCAATAATGATTAGCCCTTTTGAGGTATAACATAGATATGGCTAATGATTTCCTCAAGTTGTGACATTGGCACACTTGAATGATTTCGTTAAGAAAGACCATTAGGTTTTGGATAATAATGGAACTACATAGTCCTTAAAGGGTCAGATCTACAAACTTAACACTAGCATTGAATCCAGAAACACTTCCAGCAAGAAAGAAAAATTATTTTTCTTTCAAGCGATAGTACGAACAAATCCAATTCAACATAAAAAAAATAAAAATAAAAATAAAAATAAATAAATAAATAAAAAACTTGATCAATTGTCAAAGGTTTCTTCTTTTTGCTCACAGGGGTTGTTTTAGGGGGGGGGGGGGGGGGGTGGGGAGGGTGTGGGTTTGGCGGGTGGAGGAGGAGGAGGAGGAGGAGGAAGGAGCCTTCACCCATTGTTATAAGATTAAGAGTTTCCTTGGTTCAAAATATGAGTAGAGGGGAACACTAAGGTTCAAAATCTAGTAGCCACTCTTATAGAAATATTTGCAGTTTAAAACTTAAACAAGCATATTCAAGCAAATATGGTACTACTAAGATTGAGAAAGTGCGTAAATGTACTTTTAGTCCCTACATTTTGACGTTTTTCCATTTTATTCCCTACATTTTATTTTTTCCACTTTTAGTCCCTAAACCAATTAACGCGTTCCATTTTAGTCCTTTCCATCAGTTAACCGACGGAAATAGCTGAGGTGGCAGCCGGAGCAATTAAAATATTATAAAAATGCCACATCACCTATGACACATCAGCATATAAATTTAAAAAAATTAATTTATTAATTTTAACTAAATAATAAAAATAAAAACAGAATTAAAAACTAAAATTCAAATCAATTAACATCTAAAAGGTTCTTGAACAAGAACACCAACCCAAAAATTTTAAAACCTAAAAAATTAACACAAGATCCAAACCTGAACACTATTCTCAAACCGGCCGCACACTTTTTCTTTTTTTCATCTTAAACTCAAACTACACGGCCACACACTATTCTCTCATCTCAACCAACCCAAACCAAAAAAAAAAAAATTCTCAACCTAGAAAAACACATCTCAAACCTAGCAAACCCACCTCGAGAAAACCCAGATCCGATGGCTGGAGCACCCGATTGGCCCGAAGCTTTGCGGTGTCACTGGGTTCAAACGATTTAACTCCTGCGATGAGGCCAGAAGCTCCGCCGCCTAGAGCTCCAAGGAGGTAGCCGCAACCAGTGAAGAAGGTGAGGTTGTCGCTGAGATTACAGCAGCTTCGGTGAGCTTCTTCGTCGAAGAGGTATTGACGGGTGGTGGGGAGTTGGTAGATGTTGCAAACTGGGATCGAGACTTGGATCCCTGGGTACGGGTCGTAGAATCAGGTCTGGGTATTATTCGAGTTGGGTTTCCATCGGAGAGAAGAGCTCGTCGGTGGGGAGCATGGCCTTCGGATCTGGTTTTGCTTGAGTGGGTTTGTTGGGTTCAACTTGCTTGAGATGGATTTTTCTGAGTTTGAGATTTTTTTGTTTGGATTGATTTGGTACTTTGGGGCTTTAGGATTTGATGATTTTTCTGGGTTTGAGAAAATGGTGCCTTTGAGATTTATGATTTTGTTTTTGAGCTGAAATTTTTTGGGGTTTTTATGTGTTTGTTTCCTAAGAAAATTTTTGGGTTTTGCTAGTTTGTTGATTGGGGAATAACATGATATTCATGTGCTAGGAAAGAAGAAATGTTCTTACGAAAAAAAGTTTTAGATTAATGTTCTTTGTGTTTTGAAATTTGAGTTTGTGTTTGGTTCTGGTTTGAGCTCTTGTGTTCTTGTTCTTTTGTTGAATATTCTTGTGTGTTCTTGTTCTTTTGTTGAATGTTCTTGTGTTAGATCTAAATTGGGTTTAATTTGATTCAATGGGTTTAATCTTGAATTTGTGTTCTTGGTTTGATTTTCTGACTTATTTTTATGTTTTAAATTTTGTTTTTATGTTTTTTAATTTTGTTAAAATTAATAAATTAATTTTTAAAATTTATATACTGATGTGTCATGGGTGATGTGGCATTTTTATAATATTTTAATTGCTCCAGCTGCCACCTCAGCTATTTCCGTCGGTTGACTGACGGAAAGGACTAAAATGGAACGCGTTAATTGGTTTAGGGACTAAAAGTGGGAAAATAAAATGTAGGGACTAAAATGAAAAAATGTCAAAATTTAGGGACTAAAAGTGCATTTACGCCTTGAGAAAATGAAAACAAGTATAAAAATGTTACACCATCAAGTGATCGAATCTTTGAATCTTTACTAGGGCAACACTTGCATATATTAACATACATTTTCTTTTCAAAAAAAGTATAAGTATCAATATTATCTGCTAATATGAAAATTTACAATTAAGAAAGTAGAGGTACTACCTCACAGCTAATGAACCAGAGCACCGTGTTGCACACATACCCCCAATGGTTGCACCAGGCCCTGTTAGTCAAGAAGTTTTAAGCATATGAAAATCCAAATTACAAAATCACTTGAGAACACAACTAAACACACCAGGTGCATTTATTGAAAAATGAAGTTTATCAGAGTGACTTTCACACTACACTGGTCATAAATGATATGGAAAAACTAAAAGCAGAGAATTCTTTTCACAAAATGGGCTGTTTAAGCTTTTTACGCAGAAAATGGTAATCTTCTAAGCGGCAACACCAAGCACCTGCCCAAATTTCACAGTTTTAAGTAGCATCTCTGATATAACAGAGCTTCTAAAAGCATAATACTTAAGCTATGTGGTGCCATAATATCAAAGACTTTATGGTTCAACAATACGAGTCGTGTTAGTTTACTAGGTTATTAGTATGTTATTAGGTTATTAGTATTTATTTCTAGTTTAAATTTGGCTAATTGTATCCTCATTTTAAGTACTAAGAATGTACTACTTGCCTCCTTGGTTCAGCCTTAAGTCCAGATTTATAATAACTTAATTGTTGCTATACTTCGAATGTCTTTTTAATTATTCTAGAAAGATTCAAATATAAGACCTAACATAGCCAAGTTCCAAGGAATTCAGATATCACATTGTAATTCTATACAGAAAGGTGGAAAGATAGATGCTCATAAATATTGCATGAAATTTTCTATTATGTTATATAGGAACTTATGTTTATCATTTTCTTGCAATTTCAAACTCACAATTTTCAATGTATGCCAAATACCATTTCAGGAAGCAATGCCAATGTGAAGACTCTTTCCACAGGATGTCAAGTAGGATACCACCAAAGTTATATACGAATTAGCACAAACCAACTAAATAGCATTTACTAGAGGAATGTTTTGTAGGACTTGCTGCAATTTATCCAGCTTCTGACAGAATGATTTCATTCAACAGCATATTCAAAATGCGCAGTTCTAAGGCATACGCATTTGACATACTATAACACTATCTTGATATGAAACCTTTCAATTAGCATTTCAACTATGAGTTGAAATAAAAATGCACCCCAGACATCTATTATTGAAAACATTAGAAGAATGGTGCATCATAAACTAACCTGGATCAAGGGGAAAGAATAGACCATAAGGCTCCAGGTATTCATTCAGCTCCATCCATCCAATCCCAGGTTCAACAACCACATCCATGTCCTCAATATGTAACGCTTTAATACTCTACATTTGAACAAATAATGCAATAATAACCAAAAACAATGACACAATACAAACTACTCATTTTTCAACAAGATAAGAAAGATACAATACTAGAGTACGCATTTAATTTTAAACTGAAGGAATTGACATCAAAGGAAGACAAAATATGCACCAGACTCCACAGAGTGAATTTTTTTAATATCAGTAGACCCATTATCCATTCAAAAACGTTCATGATAAATGCAGTGTCGGCTCTACCTAAGAATGAATTCTATTAAGTAATATGTACATTCATACATACATACACATACACACAAGATAAGGCAGGCAGTTCATGATGGTAGCAAAAGTAGGCAGCAGGACCAAAGAAGACAGTTGCAACTTCCATCTAGGCTGATCTGCCTCATCTATATCTATATCTATATATTACTAAAAGCTGAAACGTGACATTTATTACCGCTGAGCTCCTGTTGTGCCACTTCATCATCACATCATTCTCCATATAATTATTATTTATTACTTATTCCTTTTTTTTTTTTTACAAAAAAAAAAAAAAATATATATATATATATATATATATATATATATATATATATAATTAACTTTACATATTCATCTTTGTCGGTTTTAACATCTATATATATTTCTTTTTTATTTCCAATTTTCCTATATTTTTTTTACATTCACTTATTTTTTAAATATTTACACTTTCTTCAACCTTTCTTCTTCCCTTACTTTTTCATCTCTCCACTACCCTCTACTTTTACATTGCTATTCATTTTTCCCTCCATCTTCCTTTATTTGTCTCTTCTTATCCCTTCCCTCTTACTATAAATTTGTCACTCTTTTCCATTCTTTGCATAGTTTTCTCTCACAAAAAGGTTCTCTCTCTCTCTCTCTCTCTCTCAAAATGTTTTGGTGGATTTTTTATTTTTTATTGCATCTCCGCTTTAGGTTGATAAATTTTTGTGTTTTTAAGAACTCTAATTTATGTTGATACAATTTAGTTTTGTGTATTAAGTTATTATTATTATTATTATTTTGCTCTTTGATTGTTAAATTTTATCCGATTACATTATAAAAAATTAAAGATAGTAGATAAAAATAAAATAGTATTCCATTACATAGCATAATTTGGATAATTTAGTATTTATTGTTATATCTTTTAATTTTTCTTAATTTTTTCTTCTCTTCTATTTTACTCAATATTGAAATTCAACCACATCCTCCTTATCATTAACTTATTTATATTTTCTCTCTCTCTTTTTGTTTTAAAAAATAAAAAATAATATTTTACTTAAATTCAAATAAAAGAAAATTGTGCTCATCAAATTGTACTCATTTTTTTTTAACATTTACACTTTCTCCAACATTTCTCATTCTCTTTGCCTTTTCATCTCCCCAAACATTCTACCTTGATATCACTCTTCCTCTTTCTTCTTATCTTCCTTTATTTTGTTTCTTTTTATTATCATCCTTTTAGTATAAATTTGTCATTCACTCTTCCATTCTTTACATAATTTTCTCTCACAAAAAAGTGGTTATTTCCCACTCTTTCTCCCTCAATTTTTTGGTGGATTTTTATTTTTATTTTTCTTGCATCTCTATTTTAGCTTGATAAAGTTTTGTATTCTTTAGAACTCTATTTTGGTTGATGGGATTTAGTTTTGTGTTTTAAGTTTTTATTTTTTTATTTTTTATTTTTTTTATGACTTTGATTGTTAAATATTATCATATTCCATTATAAATAATTAAAAATAGTATATAAGAATGTACTATTATTATATTACATAGAATTATTTGGATAAGTTAGTGTTTATTGTTATGTATTTTTTTCTCATTTCATTTTATTTAACATTTAAATTCAGCCATACCCCATATATCATTAAATTATTTATATTTCCACTCCTTTTTTATTTTAAAAAAAATTTAAATATAATATTTTGCCTAAATTAAATAAATAAAATTATCCACATTAAGTGGAGTAATGCTAGGGAAACACTCATTCTCACACCCGATGCATCAAAGGAAGAATGAAATACAAAAAAAATCAAGTTAGAAATGCTAAATTAAAAATTAAAAATTAAAAAAAAAAACTAATAATGCATATTTAATGTCATAGAATCATCATCAAATTTTGGAAAACGATAAGTTGCCAATGGAGAGAGAGAGAGAGATGGTATAGAAAAAAAGCAATACAAAGTAATAAAGAGTAGATAAAGAAAAAAAAAACCAAGCGTCATCGTAATCGTTGATTGGATAACAAAGAAGTTGTAAGGAGAAGTAAAAAATAAAATGGAGATTACCGTGTGGAAAATGTTAAAAACTTTACAGTGTAGTTACTTAAAACGTTAAATTCACTTAAAAAATTAAATCAACAATTAAATACAATCATAGTACTAAATTTAAATTTAAAACTAATCAAACTCTAACTATGGAAACCATATTAATCATAACTAAAAAAGAGATGTTTTCTTATAGTAATAGAAATTACATAAGAAAAGTTAGAAAATTTAAAAATTCATTTTTTGATATTTCATTTAACCTTATTTATAATATATATATATATATATATATATATATTTTATAATTTTCATACACTATTACTTTCGAAAATCTAATGAACAATGCTACCTCTTATTTATCATCTTTGTTATGCAAATCACCAGTTAGTAAATATGTGATAATGGTAAGAAGCGTTACAAATGAGATCACTAAAATATATATATATATATATATATATAATTAATTAGCCACTATCATTATGGAGTAGTACTTTATAATTTTACACATCCAAAAAAGTGGAATATATAGAGTTTTCTTAAAGGTATGTGTAAAGATCCACTATATATATATATATATATATATATATCTGTGTGTGTGTGTGTGTGTGTGTATAAAGGTAAACAAAATGTATATTTAAGGTTTGTATTAACTTAAAAACTAATGAAAAACCAATGGTTAATAACTAAAATTATAGTATTAATAAAATATTTAATGAGACCATCCTAAAATAATTATGACGCGCAACGTGCGGGTATGAGTCTATTTTTATTTAAAATATAAGAAGGTACACCTCTTGCATAATTCTCGAACAAAGTTGTACGCAAAGAAAAATAATAGTTCTTTACCCATAGATATAAGGAATAGAATCATGAAAATTAAGGCTAATTACATTTTTTTTACTTGTATGGTGAGTTTGATTTGCCAACATGTGGTTTCACAAGTGACACTTTACCCAATTCAGACCCGCCCCATTAGCATATTTAAAATTATGTCAATAAATATAACAGTCCAACCAAAAATTTAAAACACAAACACACAAGTAGGTAAAGTGCCTTTTTTTAAACCACGTGTAGATAAAAAGAGGCACTTTTCTAAATCATAAGTGGGTGAACTGTCACATTTTTTCGAAGACTGATCTGCATGTGCAAGTTCTGACAGCAAATTGACCCAGACCTCAAGTTGAAAATTTCTTTTTATTTTTTTTAACCACAAGTTGTTCAACTAAACTCAGCGCATACTGGTGCCCAAAATATAATTAACCCTAAAAAAATGTAAGTTACAGTTCTAAATGAAGTGAAGTTTTAATTTCATAAAACAAAAGCTCAGGAAAGCATACTCTTATAAAATACAAAAAGATCAGTACATACATTCATCATCGACATGTCAATGCAAACACCTCCATTTGGAGACAAGGTGTGACCCTCAAGTGATGTAGCTCCACCATATGGTACAATTGGGACCTGCTTGTGAATGAAAAGTAAACAACTTTGGTACTTTCTTGAAAAGGTTAATATTATTTTTCATGAACTAGCAAGCGAACAATCTATATCATGAACTGTGGATCTATTTATTAGTAAATTTCCTATTTTTACAGTATGCGAGAGAAATTCTAGCCACTATATTTTTAGTTCCACATTCCCGAAACTTTACTAGCTATATATTAAGCTCTATCCTTTTTTTATTGGTATGTTACACATGCACCATATGGGATCTTGAACTCAAGACCTCACCTAGGAAGCACGGACACTTCATTTAGGGTGCCATACCCATGTCGTACCTGTGTTATACCGGTGTCATACCAGCAATTCCATGTTATAATTTTTTTAGAAATTGCTCGTGTCACTGTGTCGTACCCATGTCTGGGTCCGTGCGTCCTAGGACCTCTCCCTCAACCTTGCACTAACAAGGGAAGGAAGTGCCATTTGAGCTAAAGCATGTTGGCCCATTAAGCTCTATCCTCAAAAGAAATGCATGCAAGGCATCATTATCAATTTAAAGATGAGGAAAAACTCAGACCTTATGCGTGTCACATGATTTAACTATCTTGGAAACTTCATCCTCCGACCTGCAATTTATAAATTAGGCCACGCTGTGAGAAAGCTACAAAATTATAATACTTAGTTCAAACAATCTCAAGAAATTACTGCACTTAAAGAACAAATAGCATCTTTTTTGACAATGTTTCCCAGTGTCACATTTACATAGTATGCAAACACCTGTGACATATTTTCTAGTCATATTAAAATATCTCACACAGGAAACTCATAAAATTTAAGCAGAAGTTAACACACATGGCATAAGTAGGGAACTTTCATGTGATCGAACTTCTATTCCTTAATCCTTATTACACAAGCACCATCATACCATGGCTTTCAATATCCAACCAATATTTCATTGCCATACAAGCACGTCAAACCCGAATTGCATGACCACAAAAATTGCCACATCTTGCTGTTAAAATTGCAAAAATGAACATCACATCTGATGTAGCTAGACATAGTAAACCACATGGTGAATATATAAGTCTCACCTAGGAAAAACAACGACATCAGGAATATTGACTGCTTTGTGAAAGCTGTTTTGTGGTTTTCCATGGATATTCCTCTCATCATAATCCATAGTCATGTTATCCTGCCCAAATAATATAGTATCATTAACCAACCACACACAACAATTAACTAAATTTTCAAAGCTTCTCAGCAATCAATGATTCAATATAGAAGAAACAATGATATATAGTACTTGACAGATAGCCTTCAATTCATCAATAAGCTCTTGAGGAAGTTCCTTGTGAGAACCCTTCACCACAAACTCAGTGCTACCTTTGCCCCCAATGCTGACAGCTCTGTTTGTAAAAAGAAAAAAATAAAATAAAAACCCATTATCAACTAAAACCCTGTTTTCCTAACCAATCAAGAATTTTTTTTTTTTCCCCCCCAAAAATGAGAGAAACCCACCTGGCAGAATCGAGATTAGAAGCGTCACAGAATGAAGGGTTAGATTGGGATTGAAGGGCAAGTGATCCGGCTGAGAGTGAGACAGCAAGGGCCGCAGGAAGCAAAGCTAGCGATGGGTTTTTTGAGGTATGGGAGTGAAAGATAGGCGTGGTGGGTGGTTTTGGAGTTTTGAGATTGTGGAAATGTGAGGTTTGAAGATTGGAGTAGAAGAAGCTCTTTGATGAGGAACGTAGACGAGATAACCAGTAAGAGAATGCCATTGTTTTTTTCTTTTCTGGTTTTTTTTTTTTTTTACCAAACCAAACAGAGGAAGATTCTGACACGACTCAACTGGAATTCAGCTATTTATTTTTTTGTTCAATCCCAGGTTCAGTTGTACAGTACATTGGATGTATAATAATTAGTAATGAATAAAAAAAAGCAGCTCTATCTCCTTCCCTTGAAAATGCAGGTTCAACTAAGCTAATTATCAGGAAAATCCCAGCGACTTTTGACTTTATCATCATTCTATTTATAAACACAAACACAGCAAACGGTGAGAGGGATAGAGATAAGAAAAAGAAACATAAAATTACTAGAGCCAGCTATATTTAGCTTTGTTTGTTGAAGAGTGAAAAAGCGTGAGTTGTTTCGTCATTTTGCCTCTACCTTCTTTGTCTTATCTCTTTGGTTGAAGTATTTGACAGCCAACTACTTTATTGATAGACACAAAGTGAAGCAATACAGTAAGGGAGAAAAATAGGGAGAGATAAGAACCAAAAAAAAAAAAAGGAGTCCGCCATGACCCAGTCAACTACTTTCATCACAAGAGAGAAAAAGAAGAAGGTTTGAGAGAAAGAAATATGGAGATTTTGTTTTGATTTAGCTCATTCATTTTTTTTTTTTTTTTTTTTTGATGAAAGTATATTTATCTCATGCACAGGTTCATCTTCCATGTGAATTATTACTTTGTTTCTTGTTGGGTTTTTTTTTTTTTTTTTTTTAAGAAAGTTTTGGTGGTTTGTTTTAACAAAGATGAAAATTTTGTTTTGGTTTAGTTCATTCATTTCATCTCTTAATTGTAATTTTTTTTACTGGCTAGCACGTGCTTCAAAACTAGTACCCTTATAATAAAACAGAAATATCAGTTTTGTGGTTGGACTAAAAGTGAAAAAGTAAAGTTTCATTAATTGAAAAGAGAGATACTCTATTTACTCACATAAGAAAAGGCAAATATAATATTGGCTTTAGCGTTGTCATGATAAACAATGAAGGATTGAAGACTAAACACATGACCTTTTAGCTTAACTAAGGAAGTGAAGCTCGGGTATAGTTCTTCATCGTCTTTGAAGAAGCTTTGCTAGTAGGTAAGAAAATTCTTGAGAAAGGCATTTGTGGTAGAGTTGGAAATGGAAGTTCAATTTAGAATTTGGACTTTGGAAAGATACTTGGCCGCTACAACTACATACTTCCAAACCCATTAGCACACCCAAATGTACATCACATCTAGCATGGTTCAAGAAGCTAAAAGATGAAAACGTTAATAATTGGAAAGAGCTACTAGTTAGAGAAAAATTTGGGGATGAAAATGAGTTTTATTTTTCTTATAAATAGTGTGGGAAAGAAAGATTTGGATCCAAGTTCTCCTCATTAGAAAGGAGTTTGAATTTCAACAATTGACAATCGAGGGGATGCACACGAGAGGAGAGATAACAAACAAGTAAAAGCATTGACTTTGAGCTTAACTTAAGTGACATCAATATGTTTAGGTTAGAAATAGGAGATTTCTTTTTTTTGGAGAAGAAAGAAATAGGAGATTTGGGCTTCAATATTCTAGGGATAGGGGATTATGAATGTTAGTAATTATACAATACTCTAAAAAGTACAATAATGTTGTACTCTCTTCTCTTACATAATAATAGATCACATTATTGTATAGTATTATTAGACTACTAGTATGTAACCTGTGCGTAAATTGTAGTAGTGCTATTGATGTTTGGATTATTAAACATATAGGACATAATTCGACCAAGACATTTGGATGTACTAATATAATTTTTTTCTTACAATTTTCATGATATTGGTTACATCAAGTTTCTCATTACATTGTTATTACGTGTATAATTTTGAAAATCACTATTGGATACTACATATACAATATCAATTCACAATTTTGTCTGTGTAATTCTACTAAATACAACACAAAATAAAATAATAAATTTGTCAAATAGTATCTCCTAAATTGAATGGGGATAAGTACATGGGATCGCTCAACTCAATTACAGTTTGTTACGTTCAATATGATCTTCGCATACAAAATATCTGAATAGAAACAATATAAAAAAAATATGCTTATTAGTTCAAAGAAAAAATAACAACAAAAATTTAAACAATTTAATTTGTATAGAAATCTAACAAAAGCAAAATCTAATTTTGATTCTAATTGAATTCTCTTAACTTTGGTTTAGAAAAACAAATATATACTACCTAGTTAGTAATGGACTGTACATAGTCATGGTATATTATATAAACTAACTTGTAACTCTATGCATATGCATGAACATACTTAAAAGATATACATTAAGATGCATAGTATGATTCTTACGTATATAATTTAAATATTATTGATAGTCATTCTTATATATTTTTTAACTCTTTAAAAAGTCTTGTAAGAATATTATTAGCAAGAAAATGTAAATTTGTCATTTTAAAAAAAAATGTTCATTAATTATAGACTCTTTGGTTTTTTATGCAATAACTCACTTGAATGGATATTTATGATGTGGTTCCATATTTGAGTCCAAAAGTAAGAAATAAAACTCTCTCTAAAAATAAATAATTTAGGACACATGGCGCAAAATTGGACTTCAATTGTAGAATTTAATTGGATTTCCTCTAAGTTTTGCCTATTAATATATACTAGTATGTAGCCCCGTGCTACCGCACGGGAATGGATATATTGTTAATCATGAGTTTATTCATGTTTAAAAGGAGTCTAAATTCATCTTATTAACCAAAAAAATTCATTAATAAAACTTAGCAGTATATATATTTTACACAGAAAGATGAACCTGGGTGACAATATTTATCCAAAAGATCCATTCACACTTTTGAATCTTCAATCTCTATTGGTGATTGAAATTTTCGTAGCTTAAAAAAGTTAAAATTAAAAAAAAATAAAAAATAAAAAATAAAAAACCTCAGAGTTGTACTCATTTTGTAATTTTACGATGGGTAATTTTGTAACATGATGGGCATTTGCGTGAAGAAAAAACCTTTGAAATTCCATGGCTGATAAAAGAAATTCTCTCAAATATCTTTTTATAGAGAAATGGGTTTGTGCGTGTTTTTATACATCCTTCATAGTTGTATTATCACGAAGCAGGTCCAATGGATTTAGATTAGTACTACTGATTCTCAAAGCATGAGTGTTTAATGTGTTATTAATTTCATCTCTTTGGCTTCTACACATGACAGCAAAATTAAAAATAATTAGATTGTACACGTGTATAGTAAAATTGGACTCCAATTTCAGATTTTAATTTAACATTTGGAATGATAATATATGATAGTAACAACAATAGGAAAATTCAAATAAAATTTCAGTTTAAATTGTAACAATCTGGATAAAAAATTTCAGTAGAAAGACAGGGTGGAGTGATCCACTCCAAGAAGGCGACCAAACTTGCGTAAATATAGAATAATAAATCTCTCCCCGGAAAATTTATATTGTTCATAACCTTTACCTTCACTGAAAATTTTAAAAACATAGTGACTCACATTTGCCATCAAGACATCTACAGCCGAGTCCTCTCCAATTCGCACGAGATTCCATTGATCACTAAATTCCTTTGCAGCCTGCAAAAAGTATCATCCATCGGTCCACAACAGTGATTTCTTCATTGTTATAGGTGCCAAACCTGAACAAAAAGCCAAATATAAGGATAGTGAATTTTAGGCATTATGTGCATCTAATCACATATTAGCAATTTATAACAAATTTAAAGATGCAAACTTTGTAAGTGAATAGTAAACAAAACTCAGTGTCAGAACCAAGAAGAAAGCACTTTAATCCAAAACTCAGTGCAAATGTAAAGATGCAAACTTTGTAAGCAATTTATAACAAAGATGCAAACTCTGGTTTTGCTATCTTTTTGGAAATTATGCAATGTACCCAAACCAAGTTCTTATCATCGATATTAATCTCTTTAGTTTTCACGTTTGACTGCAAAATCAAGAAAAAACTTAATTAGCACAATAACTCACTTGACCCGATACATAGAAATGGTTTTAATGAGAATGAGCCCTCATACATTTGTCTTTTTGGAAATTATGCAATGTACCCAAACCAAGTTCTTATCACCGATATTAATCTCTTTGGTTTTCACGTTTGACTGCAAAATCAAGAAAAAACTTAATTAGCACAGTAACTCACTTGACCCGATACATAGAAGTAGTTTTAATGAGAATGAGCCCACATACATTTAGCCACATGATGCAAAATTCAACTTCAATTTCAGATTCTAGACACATGGCACAAAATTAAAACTCTAATTAGGAATTCTAATTTGGTGTGTACACGTGGCACACAATTAGAGTTCTAATTTGGAATTTAATTTCGTACACGTGGCACACAATTAGAGCTCTAATTTGGAATTCAATTTCACACTCTCTCTACTTCACCTATTATATATATATATATATATATATATGACTTATAACTTTGAATTGTTTTTAGTTATACAAAAAAAGGCTCATAAATAAAAAATTATTCAAACTCTCTCTTCCTCTAATTTTATATATAGAGTTAGATATATTATTAGATTTTTTATGGTTTATTTATATTGAGCTCCTTGTTTTCTACACTAAATTAACTCATTTGACACAAAAAATTAAAAAATTTAGATTAGATGGGACACGTGGCTCAAAATTAGACCCTAATTGAATTCCAATTTAAAATCTAATTGAATTTTTTTTCAAATTTACCTATTATTATATATATATATATATATATATATTATATAATTTTCTCACAGTATTAATAGTATTTTCTCATTATTTATATAAGATGAGGAAGTATGACACTATCATATTATTAGAATATTGTATAATTTTGTTCGATGTTTGTTGGAAATTTTATGAAATGCTATTTCACTTAAAAAAGATATAATGACTGTTGATGCCCACTTTTGACAAAGGATCCAACAACAAAAGAAACCTAACAATATAGAAAAGGTGGAAAAGGGAAAAATAGTAAAGAAATAAGGAAGCAAGCCCAGCAAGCTAAAATGGCAGGATTAATGGCCAGCAAGCTCACAAGAATCAAAAGAGGTAAAGATGAAGTAAATGGGTCGAGGAAGTCCAATGAATGAAGTAGTAAGCCCATAGGAACAATAAGAGGTAAAGAGGAAGTAAATGGGCCAGGGAAGCCCTGGAAATGAATTAGTAAATTCATTGGGATGGCTTAAAGGCCAATAAGCCCGAAAAATAAATAAGAGATAAGGATGTGGTAATTGGGTTGAGGAAGCCCAAAGGATCTAGCAAAAAGTCCATGGGATTAAAAGAGGTATAGAAGAAGTAAATGAGCCGAAGAAGCCCGATGAATGAAATGGGCTGGCACAGCAGGAATGTTAGCCAATAAAGCCCAAAAGAGGTAAGGATGTGGAAAATGGGCCAAGAAAGCCCTAAGCAAAAGATTGATAAAGAAGTAGGCTGGCACTATAGGAGCATCAGCCCGTAAGCCCATGGGTAACAAGAAATAAAAAGGAAAGGTAATGCTATAGCAGACACAATGAAGTGGTATGAAAAAATCCACAACCAAGAGGCCCACGGACATAGGAAAGAAAAGAACATGGGCTCGGCAGGAAGGTGAGGGCCTTCACACAAGCAATGCCCAGTCTGAGGAAGGGATGAAAGGCAAGGAACATGAGCCCAAAAGCCCACAAATCCTTCACGCCACAAGAGATAAACACCAACCAGAACGTATAGCAGAATCAGACAAACACAGAGGCATCAGAAATGGCGTGAAGACTAGAAAGAAACAGATTTAGACGAAAGTGGAGCATACATAAAGGGCCAAGACACCACCTACTTGTACCCAGCCAATACATGGGAGGTGAACCATGGGTCAAGGGTATTAGAGGGTGTGGTCTAGCAGTGGGGAGAAAGAGAGGGTCTATTTTGGGGTTCCCATTCAAACTTCTATGGGGAAATGTCCTATTGGGATGACACTTACCCAAAAGAAGTAAATATGAGCTAGGACCACTTGATGCATGCCGTAGAGGTAGGTGAGGGAGAGGCTTAATCCTTATCCAGAAAAGAGTTGTAAAAGTAGAGAGAGGTAAGAAACAAGACAAGCCATTTTTTTTTTGGGAATGAGGAGTGGTGCAACCCACACATTCAGTGCAATAATAGTGGCTGGGCAGCCAGTAGGCCAATGGGCAATCTTGGAAGGACACCCATGAGGAGCCAAAAGCAGTTGAGAGGTAAAAATGACAAATCTCATCACGATAGATAGTATAAAGGGTGGTAGCTGTGAACAGTAGAAGGAAATCACAGAAAAAGGGAAGAATGGCACAAAAGAAGAAGAGGTAGAACAAGGAAGAAAAATAGAGAATAGAAAAGGAAAACACAAAAAAACCAGAGTGAAACATGAGTGGTAGAAATAGAGGCATGCATCAATAGACTACCCATTTCTCTCCCTTTCGACGAACCCACTCTTTGGGAGGTTAATGATTGAAACTTAAACCATTTAGGTCATTTTTCCAAAGTACGTAACTTCTATGGTAGAAGCCATCTTTGAGGTTACTCATGTTGGGGATTAGTTCCCTTCTTGAATTTCAATTTGCTGAGAAGTCAAGCTTACTTTCCATGGCAGACAAGCTTTTCTTTCATGCTTGCTAGGTGAATAATTTACAGTCATTAAACTGTCTGCTGTAGCATTATTTTACTGTTGTATTGTCCCACCGAGACTTTACCAAGCTTTCTTTTCTTATTTAAGTGTTAATGTTATTCGTTTAGTATTTTAGTTATTCTGCCATACTGTATTCATGCTATAACATTTTTAACCGATGTTTTTGTTGTGGGCACACCGTACAGTCAATACCTCTGCCAGGACGCATCCATATTGGGAGGGCTCAACTTGTGCACAAACTGGCATAAAGTTGGTTTCATTTAGGCCAACCCCAACTCCCTTACCTCAGATCTATGGGCCACAGAGTGGTTGGAGAGACTCAAGCCCAACAACAGAAAAGGCCCACCACAAAGACCATTGGATTTATTGTTGCATTTATACAAAGGCGAGTGTCCTTCAGTCCATAATTTTAGTGAATGTCATTTCATAAAACCTTAAAAGCGATTGATTTAATTTTTCTTAATAAATTTTAAGAAAAAATAAAATAAAAATGAGCATTTTATAAAATTATAAAATATATAAATCACACAAAGGGCCTTTTGATTTTTTTTTTTTTTTTTTTTTTTTGGTTCAATCATAGAGAAATTGACTTTTACACTTGATTGGTTTAATTAAAGAACCAGCTTAGTTTTTTTTTTTTTTTTTTTTTTTTTTTTTTTTTTTTGAGAATGAAAGAATAAAGGCAAGAAAAATCCAAATTTGAAGAGGAAAAGACCAAAAAGGGCTCCAATTTTTTTTTTAAGCTCACACATACCTTTAGGAGCAACAAAGTAATTCAAGCCCTCTAGAGTTGTACATATCTCGCAACACTATTAAGATTTCAACAAAAAAACTAGAAAGGGCCCATTTTTATTTAGCTCACAAATGAAGTTAGAAGCAATTAAGTAATTTCAATCAAATGTGGAAGTTTTTAGAGTTTCAAAAAATCTGTTAGGCTTCAAACTTCTTTTCGCTAGGTTTCAAACTTCTTCTTGCCATTTTAACATTTCAGAAGTCGTTTTGTCAAACAAATATCTCAACTGTCCCTTTTTTTATATAGAGTATTGATAGTTTTGGAGTTGATTATAAAATTCAAAATTGCTCCCATTGCCTTTAAATAAAAAGCAAAAAAGACCCCCGCCCAGATTCAAACTTTATGAGTTATGAACTTATGATCCTTGTCGCCAAGAAAAGAAAGAATTCCAATAGGAAATTAATGATAAGATTATAAGGTTACACTCCTCAGATCAAACATACGTTAAATCTCATCCCACGAAAAAAAAAATGCACAATTTTTGCTACAACTCTCCCACTTCATTGATTATGATTGGTGAATAAAAAGTAATGGGTCCATGTGAAAGTGTCAGAAAATTATCTCAATTTGCCAAGTTGTGGTAAAAATTGAGAATTTGTTTACGGGGGTAGAAGAATTCTATATACCTACTCATGTCAAGCACCAAAATCTACGACGGCATGTTGATCATAGCGCATTGCACTCTTTTTTTTAAGAAACAAACACATACACACCTTAGGGAGAAAGAATGAGATTCTAATAGCGTATTATATTATGATCGCATATAAAATAAGCATAATTCTTTGAAAGGACTGATGGGAAATAAACCAAGAAAACCATGCTCATGCCAAATCTTTTTATTTATTTCTTTTTAATTTTTTATGAATACCTAAAATATTTGTATTAAGAAGAACTTAAAGGAACAAAGTGAGATGAAGAAGCCCCTTCTCCTCCAGTAGGATTCAAAACAAAATCCGGGATGGTGGAGATGGAGTGTCTTCCTCAGATTACACCAAATCATTATTACATGTCAGATACACTCAAAATCATATATCGAGCAACCATTCCATCGCAGTGTTTTCATACCATATTGATATGAATAAAATTGTAGTAGTAATACTCACCCTTGCAAAGGTATAAAACGACGCTTCAAATAAACCCGACGGGATCCATTGGCAAGAGGCTACGTTAGGGAGTCCACGAGGCGCACCTCAGAGCCGACACCGTCAAATTGCTGACGCCAATAAAGCTAAAGGATTAGGAGAAGCTGACAACCTTGGCATGGCCTTACTTGATCTCCACATTTGTGTATATAAGGAAATATCTTGCGCTTCACATTTGATGCTAATCAAAAGGACTCCTACAAGGAAAGGGTTCCACCAAATACGCTCATGAAGACTCCTATAAGGAAAAGGCTTCTAGCCCAAGGAGAGAATGTCAACCTTCTACTACTATAAAAACCCAAGACCCTCACAAATCAAGGTACGCATAATTTACCCTAACTCTGGCACTCTAGAGTTGTGAGAAAAGTTCTAACTTAACCTTCGGAGGGTAGTTGGCCAGCACTACATCGGTGCCCTTTGTTAGGTCTCCTCTTTTTGTTGTGCAGGTGTTGTTTCGAGCGTGCGAGAACTGTGTGGCTCATTGGTGATTTTTTGGCATCATCAGTTGGCGCCATCTGTGGGAACCTTTGTTTGCGCTATTCTTAGCAACCTGTAAGCCATACGAACGCTTCCCGGACCAAGAGTTGCATGGTACTTACTCGCTCGATGGCAACCACCAACAACGTTCAAGGAGACGAACCCCACACAACTGCCCTTAAGAGACAAGTTCAGACTCTCGCCGCTGCCGTGAAGTGCCTCACGAAGCAGAATCATGATTTGGAAAAGCAGCTACGTCAAAAGAACGCAGGGCATAACACTCAGGAGGAGGACCAAGAAGGCACCAGCGCTGAGAGAAGGGACCAAGAGGGGCCAAAAGGTAGCAATGCCCCAAGCAAACCACAGTGACAGGAAATGAGCCGCCCTTCCATCACAGACACAGCTCCCCCTCACATTGTCACAAAGATGCAGATGATGGAGGAATGGATGGACTTCATGATGAACGCCCTTAGAGGGCGAGTGTCTAGCGACCTCGATGACTTGGCCCATCAAACTGATTCACCGTTCACCGCGTCCATCAATTCCTTCCCCCTTCTACCGAAGTTTCGCATGCCAGATAGAAAGTTATGACGGAACCAAAGACCCCCTAAATCACTTGGAATCCTTCAAGACCCTGATGCACCTTCAAGGAGTAGCAGACGAGATCATGTGTAGGGCCTTCCCCACCACCCTGAAGGGTCTCGCAAGAATTTGGTTTAGCAGGTTGACGCCTAACTCCATTAGTACTTTCAAGGATCTAAGCGCCTAGTTTGCTTCACACTTCATCGAGGGACACAAGTATAAAAAGTCTAACGCATGCTTGATGAGCATCAGGCAGTAGAAAGATGAGACGCTAAGATCTTATATAGCACGCTTTAACAAAGAGGCGCTTTCAATCGATAAAGCCGACGACAAGATACTCGCAGCCGCTTTCACAAATGGGCTGCGGAAGGGTAAGTTCCTGTTTTCACTATATAAGAACAACCTAAAGACTATGTCGAATGTGCTGTATAGGGCAACCAAATACATGAATGCCAAAGACGTGCTTCTAGCCCGAGAAGAGAAACCCAAGAAGAGAGAAAGGCAGGAAGATACATGACAAGATAGAGGGTAAAAGATGGCAAGAACTAGAGAACGAAGGGATGACAGGTGCTCTAAGCCCCCTACGAGGAGATTCACGAGCTTCACTCCACTGACTGCCCCAATCGACCAAGTCCTAATGCAAATCAAGGATGAGGGAGCCTTAACCTTTCCCGAAAAGTAGAAGGAGATCCCAACAAATGGTCTAGAGACAAATACTGTCGTTTCCACCGTGATCACGGTCATGACACAGCTAACTGTTACAACTTGAAACAGCAAATCGAAACCCTCATTAAGCAAGGAAAGTTACAGAAGTTCGTCAACAAGGAGAGAGCAGATCCACCTCCTCAAGAGCAGGCTCCCTGACGGGACAACGAGCGTCCCAGACCACCCTTAAGAGACATAAGGATCATTGTGGGAGGCACGGCGACCACCAGCTCGTCCAAAAAGGCTCGAAAGACTTTTCTCAGAATGGTTTAAAATGTTCAGCTAACGAGTGTCATCCCAAAGATGCCGCAGGTCGACAACCCCATTATTGGTTTCTCAGAAGAAGATGTCCGACATCTTCACCACCCACATGATAACACGCTCATCATTAGCATCCAGGTAGGAGACTATAACACATACCGGGTCTTGGTTCACAATGGAAGCTCCGCAGAAATTCTTTACTACTCGGCGTTCCAACAAATGCAGATCAACAAAGAACGTCTAGTTCCAACAAACACTCCACTCGTTAGGTTTTGAAGAACAAAAGTATACCCCCTCGGCACAGTTACATTGCCTGTCACAATTGGAGATTATCCTCAACAAATCACTAGGGATGTTACATTCCTTATTGTCGATTGTTCCTTCGCCTACAACGCCATCATAGGACGACCTACCCTTAACTCATGGAAGGCCGTAACTTCAACCTACCACCTGATGATCAAATTCCCCACTGAGTACGGAGTAAAGGAATTGCGAAGGGATCAAATAGTTGCGCGCAAATGCTATATTGCGATGCTAGAGATAAGCGACCATTTACAAACCATGAGCATAGAAGAACAGCGGACAGGGGTGGAATCTGTAGAGAGGCTCGAGGAGGTACCCCTCAATAGCTCCAAATTAGACAGAACCACGAGGATCAGCACTCTCACTAGCCCAACAGTTCGCCTAGCACTCGTAGCTTTCCTCAAGGAAAACCAGGACGTGTTTGCCTAGAGTCATGAAGACATGCTGGAAATCGACCCTTCAGTCATGGTACACAGGCTGAATGTGTCACCCTCTTTTCCACCCGTCCATCAGAAGAAACGAGTGTTTGCCCAATAACGAGACCAAGCAATAGCAGAAGAAGTCAGCAAGTTACAAGAGGCAGGCTTCATCAGGGAAGTATACTACCCTGATTGGCTAGCAAATGTGGTAATGGTCAAGAAAGCAAATGGGAAATGGAGGATGTGCGTAGACTTCACAGACCTGAACAAAGCATGCCCCAAGGATAGCTACCCTCTCCCTCGAGTCGACGTACCGGTAAACTCTACAGCTCAGCACCAAATACTGAGCTTCATGGACATCTTTCCAGGTTATAATTAGATTTGGATGGACGAAGCGGACCAGGAGAAGACTTCATTTGTTACCAGCGAAGTCTTTTTTGTTACAAAGTGATGCCGTTTGGCCTTAAGAACGCGGGTGCGGCGTATCAAAGGCTCGTGAACAAGATGTTTGCAAACCAAATCAGAAGGAATGTTCAGGTCTATGTCGACGACATGTTGGTAAAGAGCAGAAGAAAGGAGGACCATTTAAAAGATCTCAAGGAAACTTTCGGCACCCTTCGTTCCTACAACATGAATCTCAATCCAAGTAAGTGTGCATTTAGAGTGACAGCGGGAAAATTCCTTAGTTTTATGGTGTCTCAAAGAGGTATCGAGACCAACCTGGACAAGATCAGAGCCATAGTAGAGATGGCCCCCCCAAAGAATGTGAAAGAAGTGCAGAGTTTAAATAGAAAAGTAGTCGCCTTGAACAGGTATGTATCAAGGGCGACGGATAAGTGTTTACCCTTCTTTCGCACGCTGAAGAAGTCTTTCGAGTGGACTGCCAAGTGTCAGCAAGCGTTCGAGGAGCTAAAGGCTTACCTCTCCTCCCCACCGCTGCTAAGTCCTTCGCAGCCGGGGGAAGAGCTCTTCCTCTATTTGGCCGTCTCCCCGGCAGTCGTCAGAGCAGCCTTGGTTAGCGAAGAAGAAAAGGTTCAAAAGCCTGTATACGATGCCAGCCGAGCATTTCGTGGTGTAGAGGAAAGGTATCCACCCATGGAAAAGCTCACCTTCGCCTTAGTTACGGCAGCCTGCAAACTCAAACCATACTTTCAAGCCCACACGATGATCGTCCTAACCGACAAGCCCTTACGACAGGCAATAAGCAACCCTAAAGCTGCTAGTCGATTAGCACTATGGGCAATAAAGTTGAATGAGTTTAACATTCAGTACCGCCCGCGTACCGCCATCAAGGGACAAATCGTCGCTAACTTCATAGCAGAATTCACTAACGGGGAAGATAATGGGGCAAATGAATGCCCTCAATGGAGTATACATACAAAAGGGTCATCCAACAGGCAGGCCGGGGGAGTAGGTGTCATGCTCCTTTATCTTGAAGGAGACAAGATTAAATGTAAGGTTCGCCTTGACTTCCCTACCACCAACAATGAAGCAAAGTACGAAGCTTTAATGGCAGGACTTGATCTAGCCAAAGTGGCAAGAGCCACAAGCGTGGTTCTTTACTACGACTCCGACTCTCAAGTCATCACCAACCAAGTAAACGGGGATTATGAGTGCAAAGGCGAAAGAATGAAAAAAAATACCTGGAGCAAGTAAGGAGAAGGGTAAACGAGCTGAAGGCTAAGATCATCCAAATCCCCAGAGGAGAGAACGAGCAAGCCGACCACCTTGCCAAAGCCGCTTCAGCAGAACATATGACCGCCTTTGATAATGTACTCTCTTTTGTTCAACTTTCTCCACTAATAGATTCCGTTGATGTGCAGGAGATAGGCTCTGAAAGAAACTGGACCACACCATTAGTCTCTTACTTAAAAAATGGCGTCTTACCAAACAGGAGGGAGGCCGCAAGAAAGCTGAAGGTCCAAGGAGTGCGATTCGTCTTGATGAAGGACATCTTGTACAAAAGAGGCTTCTCCCACCCATACCTAAGGTGTTTGGGTCCTGAAGAAGCAGACTACGTCATGAAAGAAGTACACGAAGGGATTTGGGAAAACCATTCAAGGTCACGATTGTTGGTGCACAAACTAATTCGAGCAGGGTACTACTGGCCCACCATGCAGAAGGATGCCCAGACTTATGTCAAAGCCTACGACAAACGCCAAAGTTTTAGAAATATCATTAGACAGCCATCCAAAGTGTTGACCCCAATGACAATCCCATGGCTGTTTGCTCAGTGGGGATTAGACATCATGGGGTCGTTCCCAATAGTGATGTAACAGCTGAAGTTCCTAATAGTGGGCATAGACTACTTCACAAAATGGGTGGAAGCTGAAGCCTTAGCCACCATTATGGAGAAGAAAATGTGAAGCTTCGTTTGGAGGTTCATCATATGCAGGTTTGGGATCCCTAGAGCCTTAGTCTCAGACAATGGGAAACAATTTGATAACGACTCCTTCCAGGACTTTTGCTCACAATTAGGGATCAAAAATCACTACTCCTCCCCCGCCCACCCTCAAGCTAACGGACAGGTTAAAGTCACAAACCGATCCTTGCTCAAAATTATCAAGACTCAGCTCGAGGGGGCAAAAGGTATATGGCCTGAAGAGCTACTAAGCATATTATGGGCGTACAGGACAACAGCAAGGACTCCTATAAGAGAGACGCCATTTCAACTAACATATGGGAGCAAAGCAGTCATTCCAGCCGAGGTCGGACTCACAAGCTTCAAGGTGGGCAATCATGATGAACACAAGAATGATGAGGCTATGTGTCTACAACTCGATCTAGTTGACGAAGTTAGGGCAACAGCCGAACAAACACTTGCACGGTACCAGGACCGCATGGCCAAGCACTACAATTCTCAGGTCCAACACAGAGATTTTCAGATTGGAGATCTTGTTCTAAGGAAGGTCATGGGCGCCGCTAGAGATCCTGCCCAGGGGAAGCTCGGCCCCAACTGGGAAGGACTCTACCGAATAACGTCATGGCAGAGGAAAGGCACCTACCACCTAGAGACGTTGGATGGACAGAAACTACACTATCCATGTAACGCCGAGCACCTACAAAAGTACTACCAGTAGAGAGGGTGGCATAAAGAGTAGCAACCCTTTATTTCTAGTTTACCTTAGTTAATTTTAGCTATACTTCTCAGTTTTTCTACTTACTTTAGTTTTGCTACAATAACTCTTTTAGAGCCCAAAGGGCAAGTTCTCTTCTTTTAAAGAACTACTTTTTCTACGAATGCATGGTTTATCATAATAAGAGGAGTTTATTCAGATATGGCCAAGGTGTTCATCTACATAAAAGTGTCCATCAAGTGGACGAGTTTATTAAACTCCATAAAGTGGACAACTTCATCCCAGAAGGATGAAATAGTATCAAGTCCACAAAGTGGACGAGCTTATTATAATTGTCCATAAAGTTGACAAATTTATTAAAGTCCATAAAGTGGACGACTTCATCCCAGAAGGATGAAATAGTATCAAGTCCACAAAGTGGACGAGCTTATTATAATTGTCCATAAAGTGGACGAGTTTGTTAAAGTCCATAAAGTGGACAACTTCATCCCAGAAGGATGAAATATTATCAAGTCCACAAAGTGGATGAGCTTATTATTATCGTCCATAAAGTGGACGAATTTATTAAAGTCCATAAAGTGGACGACTTCATAAAGGATAAAATATTATCAAGTCCACCAAGTGGACGAGTTTAAAGCCACAAAGTGGACGAGTCCAAGGACGAGTTTAAATCCACAAAGTGGACAAGCTTATTGGCAAGTCCATAAAGTAGATAAGTCCATGAAAGTAAACAAGGCTATTAGCAAAACCATAAAATGGACAAGTCCACAAAGTGGACGGGTTCATCAGCCCATAAAATGAGCAAGTTCTTTTCAAAACAAAAATAAAGTCCACAAGACAATGGACGAATCCATAACAAGTGGACAGGCCTCAGTAAGTAGACGGGTCCATGATTAAGCCCGTAAGCAGGTTCATCCCATCAGGATAAGTTTAAGGGATAATTACACTTTGCCCACCTGTGGTTTGTCTCTAATTCTATGTGCTCACCCGTGGTTTAAATTTTGACTCTTTGCCCACCTGTGATTTTGACCGTGAGTGCTCCGTAACCCACCTCAATGTTTTCCGTTACTCTAACACCAAATAAGTAAAAAACACATCCCAAAACGAATCAAAACTCACTCTAGACCTAGAATCATCTAGGCTTTGATCATGCAAGTAACCCAAGGAAGAAGGAACTTTGATTTTGGGTTCATCTAAAGCTTGGGTGAGTTCGGGTGAGTTCATTGTGCAGTAAATTTTTTGTATTTGATCTGTTTGTTTTCTCTTGATTCTGGGTTCATCTGAAGCTTCAAGTTTTGGTTCTAAATTTCCAATTTTGACTTTTTTTTTTTAATAAATGAGGAAAAAAATTATCTGGGTTGGTAAGTGAAATAAGTGAAACCCCATTTACATGTAACTTTCTGAGAATCATGGTTTTGAATGAATAGTTATTGTTTTCAGTGTTCAAGAATGAATCCAGAGATATAATGGGCCATGATTTGATGGGTATTTTGCTGAATTAGTTTTTGATTTTTACCTTACTTGCTGCAGATAACAGATGCTGTTGTTGCAGCTTACATATTGAATGCTACTCTTGTTGTTCCCCAACTAGATCAGAAATCTTTTTGGAAGGATACCAGGTTTGTTGTAATGTTTGATAAGTAAATTAGAATTAGTTTCAAGCCCAATGTTTGATAAGTAAATTAGAAAATATATATAGGTTGTCAAACTCATTTAATCTGGTGTTTGCTACAGTGAGTTTGTCGAAATCTTTGATGCGTACCAATTTATCTCCTTTCTTTCAAAAGATGTTAAAATCATTAAAGAGATTCTGCCAAACGGAGGGGAAGTCTTGAGTCCATATACCATGCGTGTTCCAAGGAAGTGTAATCCAAAATGCTACCAAAGCCGTGTTCTACCTGTTCTTGTAAAAAAGCATGTAAGTGTTCAATTCTTTATGGAAAGTAGTGAATCTTATAATCAATTCATTGAATGTCATGGACGTTGTTTAAGGCTGTTAAATTTTCATATTTGATAATTCTATTCCTTTAACAAGAACAATAGATATTGTTATTAAAAAAAAAGAGGCAGAATCAAATCTTGAAGCTCACCCAAGCAACGGATAAACCTAGAATCAAGAGAAAACAAACGGATGAACCCAGAGAAAAACCAAAACTTGAAGCTCACCCAAGCAACAGATGAACCCAGAATCAAGAGAAAACAAACGGATGAACCCAGAGAAAAACCAAAACTTGAAGCTCACCCAAGCAACAGATGAACCCAGAATCAAGAGAAAACAAATGGATCAAATACAAAAAATTTACTGCACAATGAACTCACCTAAGCTTCAAATGAACCCAGAATCAAAACTCCTTCTTCCTCGAGTTACTTGCACGATCAAAGCCCAGATGATTCTCAGCCTAGAGTCTCAAGCAAAGCGCATTGCATTGTGTAGGATTTTCGTTGGGTTGGATGGGAGTGAGTGAGTTTTGGGAGTGAGAGTGAGTTTTGATTCGTTTTGGGATGTGTTTTTTACTTATTTGGTGTTAGAGTAATGGAAAACATTGAGGTGAGTTACGGAGCACTCACGGTCAGAATCACAGGTGGGCAAAGTGTCAAAATTTAAACCACGGGTGGGCACATAGAATTAGAGGCAAACCACAGGTGGGCAAAGTGTACTTATCCCTAAGTTTAAAGACCACAACAAGCGGACGGACCTATAACTAAGTAGGCGGGTCCAATGGAAAGCACAAAAATGAAATCATTAGACCTACAAATCAACGAGTCCAGGCCATAAGGGAACCTAAAAGTTGTAGTCCTTAGGTGGATGAGCCTATCATTTAAAGTAGACGGGTGCGTCTCTAAGCTTATGAAAACATATCATGAGCATATAGACCAACAAAGCAACACATATATGAAA
The DNA here is from genome assembly GCA_032727855.1 of Quercus ilex subsp. ballota. Lineage (NCBI taxonomy): Eukaryota > Viridiplantae > Streptophyta > Magnoliopsida > Fagales > Fagaceae > Quercus > Quercus ilex. The sequence goes on along the minus strand of CM064914.1, from coordinate 29,873,566 downwards.
AGATATGAAATACCATAAATAAAATGAAGTTTTTACAAAAAGAGCCCAAGAAAAAGCAAAAAGGGCATTGTCCATAAATTAGACTACATTTACAATATGAAGGAAAGAAAATGCTAAGTTCATGAAGCCGGGGGGTCTTGAAGGGCCTTATCACCCTTGGAAAGGAGGTCTAGAGCATCCCGAGTTGGAGAATCATCAGCTACAGGAGGATTGGCCGACGGACTCTGAGGAACGACGGGGGGATTTGTTGCAGGCTGAGCAAGGACAACGCTGTCATCACGGGTACCCCGCTCTGACTCGGTAAAGTCGGCAGCCTCTTTAGGAAACAGTGTCGCCTACAAGTGTTGATGACAAGGGATCTTCCATTGAGGCCTTCGTCAAATCCAGGTCTGGGTAATTGGATTTGACCTGTTTAAGGCAATCCTCAAACCCCACACCATAATATTCGGCATAGGAATCAATGTACGCTTGTGACTCCTTGAAATCTTTTACAGCGTCGACCTTGGCCATCTCCACTTGGCCCAGCAAAGCCGTCAGCTCCTTCTCCGCCGTCTCCTTGGCTTCTTCATATTTTTTCCTATGACGACCCTGCTCCTCCAATTTCTCTTTCAACTCCTTCACCTCCTTGTTAAGGCTATGGAGGGCATCCTTATACTGATCTTACCCGTCGGTCAGGTTCTTGATACACTTTTGCTGACGGGCAATCACCCTTCGTTTTCAATGCCCTTGACTTGTAAAGCCTTCATACGAACCAGTGCCTACAAGACAGAGCAACCGTTAGCTAGTTAGTATGAAAATGAATATGAAAGCTAGGAAATGTATCGAAAACACACGAGCTGTTTAGACCCCCAAATTAAAGTTACGGCTTGGTTGATTTTACACTAACTTAATACTAAGTGCGGAATAGTGTAAACACAAGCGTATGAGCACAACAACTACTCTAATCCATATTTAAAGCAACACAACAGTAAAAATGAAATGAACAAGAGTAGGGAAGAGAGATGCAAACACAGATAACACCAAGATGTGTTATCGAAGAGGAAACTGAGAACTCGGCGAAAAACCTCTCTGCCGCCATCCAAGCGAAAATCAATCCACTAGACAATCAGTTGGGATACATGGGTTAGCAAGAGACCCTCCAAGCCTAATCTACCCGATGTACCTAAGCCCTCCAAGCTCCTACTCCGACAAGGCTTCACGAAACCGTGTCTTGTCTTAGTTCTCCGGGTCCCGCAACAAGCTCCATGTTGCATCTGCCATCATCGGCTTCTTCCAATGCTTCCCAATAGCACCAAAACATCACTTCACACTCTGAAAGGGTATGGTAAGTATTTGGGCTATCAACCTCTCAATGGTATGGAAATGGAGAGGTAGGAGATGCAAAATAAATGTGTAGAGGATTGTGGGTATAACAATCTCTAACTCTCAAGGTGTTTGGCTAGGGTTTTCTCTCAGAGACTCTCATCTCAATTGTGGGTAATGTGGGTATATATAGTGTGGGTACAGAAAGTGTGACTCAAGCTGGACAAGCTGGCAGAACAGAATGTCTCGCAGGTGTCTCGCGGGAAGGCCTTACCCGCGAGATACTCGCGAGACACAGTTGTCTCCACCTGGCCTTACTCTTCGCATTCCAGCATGTGCAGGGCACATGTATCACTTCGCGGGAAGCTAAGTCGCGAGACACCCGTGAGAAATCTTCAGTCTTCAGATGCTTGAGTCTTCACACTCTCTCTCTCTATCACACAACCTTTACAATGAAATCCCACAACAAATACAGGGTACAACAGATTGAATATAATTACAATCAAATTTGGCACAAAATATAAGCCAACAAAAACAAATAGTTGTAAATAATAACTTTACAGAATAAATAAAAGAAAGAATGAGAAGTACTTACCTGAGAGAGGTCAAAGAGGCCTGAATCCCCCAGCTTCCCCATCGCCTAGCCAACACAAGGATCTGCGTCTTTATCTTTGATAATGGACTCAAGCATCTTGACAGCATAATCCTTGTGGGTAAGGAGACAACACTTAGAATCTTGAGTGACGGGGCCGGGCGTCGTCATCAACCCCTTACCAGCCCCGTGCTTTGGAGGTGACAGCTTCTTAGGAAGCTTCTCTCCAGGAGTGACAGACGCCTTTTTTGACGGACAATTGTCCTTCCCGTCACCTTTCCTCTTAGTCACCCCCTTGCTAACGGCCTTAGAGGCTGATGAGGACTCCCCCACCTTATTTTTCTTCTCTTCCTCCTTCTTACGGGTAGCGGCGGCCCTCACCCTCTCTCTGGCTACCTCCATTTCTGCAAAAGATAATTAACATGCATTAAAAAAAGCAAACGGTAATAATAAAACTAACGAGGAAAGTAGAAAATCCACATACGACAGCAAGAGTATTCGTTCAATCTGCGAGCTTCAGACGCCAGTTCCAGGCCCCCACAGTATAGATGAAGAGTGTCAAGGGTGATCAAGTCCCTACACTTCCATTGCTCAAATGGGATGTCGAGAACCCGACGGATGAATTCCTCATATATCGTCAGTGATGTGAGGACAAGCGCTGGCTGGAAAAGAAAAGCAAAATGACGACATTTAAAGCACTTCAAAAATGAATGAAGTAATAGAAGCAAAAGTTGATAAGGTTAAAAACAAACGAAAGTCGTCGATGCTAAACCTAAATCTTCAACTATTCCGCAGGTATTGTCAAAACCATGGGGCATTGTAACCTATTCTTCTGGACGGCATACCCAATCCGTCCCCTCAATAAAAACGTATCTACTTTTCCAGTTCCTATTGAGTCTGGCATGTTAGACACAAGTCTCAAGTCCTTCTCCCAGGCGGCAAAATGATATGTCCCCTTGGAAGAGACAATGTGCTGGGGTCTGTAGCAATAGAAGAACTCATCCAACAAAAGCTAATGGTTCCCACCACTCAAACAGCCCCATAGGATCTCAGCACCTATAAAGATCCTCCAGGCATTCAGAGCGATTTGGCTAATGGACAGCCCCATGAAATCAGCCAGCTAACGGTGCAAAGCCGTCAGTGGTAGTCTTTGCCCCACAACAAACATGGCGTCGTACATGTCGACGTCTGCAGTCCTCCCCGTATAACACCTTTCGTTTTCCCTAGGGAGACGAATTGGGATATGGTCTGGGATCTGGTAACGAGTACGTAACTCCTTAAAGACCCTGTCACTCATTTTTGGTAGAAATTTATTGACGGACCAATCCTTGGGAAGGATGAAGGGATGGTTGCCTCCGGGACTTCCTAAGGTCCCTTCATAGGATTCCTCGTTACCCTCATCCTCATCCCCGTCACTTTCTCTCTTCCCTTCATCCTCGTCTACTACCTCCTTATTCTCCTTGTCATAACTTTCGACGTCGTCGTCAGGAGACTAGGCTGACGTTTCCCTCTCTAACAACCAGGAGAAATCCTCAGGCTCGTGATCTAAACTAAAGACTTCGTCGTAGCCTGCTCCTTCACGGACTGACGATTGTTCACTCGTCACTTCACTACACATCTGACTACCTACAAGCGACGGATTCATTCTAAGAACCTAAGTTGACGGCCTCGCTATGGAGTTAATCAACTAGAATAATATATATATATATATATATATATACAAGGCAGAGGAGAAAGAGAACTAACGAGTATGTGCCCTTAAACAAGTGATGGCTTCAAAAGCAACAGTAGCAGCAAAAGCAACGGAATTAAACTGACAGAAGAAAGGCGACGGGCTCTCTCTCAAGAAATCAGCAAGGATGAAATGTGAGAAGTGAGGGAAGGGGGCGAAGTATATATAAAGGGGGATATGCACGGAAGACGAAGCGGCCCCCGTCCAGAAGCGGAGCCAATCAAAATGCACCACGTGTCTGAGCATTTAATAAAGGCAGCTCGAGGAGCTGCACATAAATGGTTTTCCCTCTCTCCTAACCAAAAAGGAAATTAGCAATAAAAGTTCAACTCCATAACCTGTCAGTTTAAGCTGACGATGATATGGAGTAAAGGGCAACTGATATGGATAAAATTGTAGTAGTAATACTTACCCTTGCAAAGGTATAAAATGACGCTCCAAATAAACCCGATGGGATCAATTGGCAATAGGCTACGTTAGGGAGTCCACGAGGCGCACCTCAAAGCCGACGCCATCAAATAGTTGACGCCAATAAAGCTGAAGGATTAGGAGAAGCTAACGACCCTGGCATGGCCTTACTTGATCTCCACATTTGCATATATAAGGAAATATCTTGCGCTTCACGTTTGGTGCAAATCAAAAGGACTCCTACAAGGAAAATGTTCCACCAAATATGCTCATGAAGACTCCTATAAGGAAAAGGCTTCTAGCCCAAGGAGAGAAGGTCAACCATCTACTACTATAAAAACAAGACCCTCACAAATCAAGGTACGCATAATTTACCCCAACTCTGGCACTCTAGAGTTGTGAGAAAAGTTCTAACTTGACCTTCGAAGGGTAGTTGGCCGGCACCACACTAGTGCCCTTTGTTAGGTCTTCTCTTTTTGTTATGCAGGTATTGTTTCGAGCGTGCGAGAACTATGTGGCTCACTGGTGATTTTTCGGCATCATCACATATCAATTTGGTAACCAGGAAAAAATAGATGTCTTCCTCAAATGTTAAAGTAAAGCATTTTCACACACTGCTCACAAGTAAACCTGACCGAAGATGCTGCTAGGCCCCAAGCTACAGCCAAATCCACCACAGTTGTTTAGTACTACATCAATTTTCTTGTTTTATTAGATAAACACACAGTCAATACCCATATGCAATTTTGGCCCGATGCAACTTAGAATGAGCTAACATCTCAGCAAATTCCGTAGTTAGTCTCTCCTTCCAATAGTCTTTGCACCTATAAGAACTTTCAAGGGTCAATAATGATAACGTTTTCTTATACAAAGAAAGGAGGCTTACATCTCCTTACCTTCTTTTCAAGAGCATATCCAGTTCTAACATGTGCACTGCTTTTGCATATACTCCAACCTACACCAAAGCATTTTAAGAAAGAGATCAAGTAAATGACTTTAATGTTAAATCTTCGTTTTGTTTAGATTTAACAATTTTCATATCAAAATAACATTTGAGGTTAACAGCGACATAAATTTTATATTTTTTTTAAGAGAGAGACAGATTCAAAAGCAAATTTAGCATCAGAACTTTCAACTAGTTTTCTAAAGAAGATAAACTCAAGAAAGATTGTAAGGATGATATTTTATCAAATCCATGCAAGTTAAACTTCAGCGTGTTTAAGTACAGAATATAAACTTGCGCCACAAAGAAAAATCCACCACATAATGCAAAATTCACAACTCACTTTTGGAGATCTTTAATAAATTTTCACATGTAGGCTATTCAACACCTGTTGTGGAACTCTGCTCCTTTACTAGAAATATACTTAAAAAAAAAAAAAAAAAAAAGAAAAAAAGGAAGAAATCATGAATTGTAGGTAGGAAAGCATCCAATGATTAAAAAAGCGGCAGAAATATAGGAGAAAGTTAAAGGACAAGGCTCTATCAATTTGTATAACAAAGTGATTATGTTTATTAACATGTTTTTTCAAAACACAAACTTGCACCCGCCAACTGGCATGTCTAAGCATACCAGAATTACCTAACTACGATTTCGTATTTCAACTGGTTATTAGCTAGAAAAAAATTAGAAACCAATTGTTTAAATTTCAACATGTGCTGTGGAACTTTGCTCATTTACTACAAATGTACTTTTTAAGAAAGTAAATCGTAAACTTTAACTAAGAAAGCATTTATTATTAAAATGGAGAAAGAAAGTGAGAAGGCCCTACCAATTGTATAATAAGATCAAGTTTTGTTTGTTTTTAGACCCCTTAAAACACAACCGGATTAACCTAGTTAATTAGCCAAGTTATTACTTAGTCCAAATTTCAGATCTAGGTTAACACAATCATATAATCATATCAATGCAAAGTGCGGAATATAAAGAACACAAAGATATGACGACCCAGGAAAACCAAACCGGTAAAAAACCTAGGGAGGATTTAACCTAGCTATCCTCAAGGTAAACCTGAATCAACTATGAAAGAATCGAAGTTTTACAATAGCGACTTAGACCACTAACATCCTATTGCTACCCACCAGTAGAAAACTTACTGACACGACCACATGCAAGCTCCAAGACCACGGACTCCTTCTTTCTTGGATTCTCCAGCAAGTACAAGCACTCCCGCTTGCGTATCTTTAAGCTCTTTTGTGCAGCAACTGAATGATCATCAAGCTCTCAATGAAATCTCATTCTTGATAATCCTAAGCATGTGTGAAGGCGACCACCTCTTAGATCTCACAAGAGATTCACACACACAGCAAATAAAGCAATAACCTTTAGAGAGCCTTTGGGTACAAAACCCTAAAAATAAAAAGAGGCACACACGGCACTTTAATCTCTCTAAAAGCTCTCAAAAACGTTTTATGGTTTCCCTTATATATAGGAGTGTTTTACTTGAACCCCAAGACTTTTAAGTAGAGTTTGGGTTGAACTGGAACTCTACAAAAAAATAAATCTGCACGTGGTTCGATCGATCGAATCTAATTTTCGATTGATCGAGCCTTGCAGAATTAGTCCAATAAATTCTGCAATCACTCGATTCCAATTTTACAAATAAACATACTTTGAGCAAGCCTAAACCTAGACTACATATTTTGATCATGGTTTGCCAACATAATACAAATTGAAGTTCTAATACATTAGTTCCTAAAGTCTTAGAACCTAACAATAACCCCATTTGACAATCTGTGACAAAACACATCACAAACATGAAATGCTCAAAGTTACAAATAGCCCAAATACAATTCAACCTAACTACTATCCATCAGTTGCAAGTGTAGACAGCAGCTCAATTGATTCAACCTGTATATTTCCTGAAACACTAAACAAAACGTATAAACGCATGTGTGAAAAGAAAGACAAAAAAGCAAGAAAACAACAAATATGCAAACTAACTCTCCCCCTAAGTTAGATACATCAAAAAAATAATTTCAACTCCCCCTAAACAAAACATTCTTGTATTTTCCACACATATTCCCACATTTCATCTAAATCTCCCCCTTTTTTGTCGCGTATTGACAAAGACAACTCATACAAAGAGTGAACAGACAACATACGCAACAAAGGATAAGAGAAAATAGAGAATTAAGGTAACACAAAACAATTCAACTCTATAGAAAATAGAGACAACTCCTCCTATGAACAACAAAGGGTAAAAACAAGTTTCTCCCCCTATAAAAATAGGAAAAACAAAACAAGTTTTGGGAAAAACAGTTTTGGGGAAAAATGGGGAGGTGGGGGAAAAAAACAGACAAACCAAAGTTAAAAAAAATAAGTTGATAAGTTGATAAGTTGAGGATATACATGAAAAAAAAAAATTATCTCTTTCAATAAATGCAAACTTGACACTATGTGACCCATAAATAGTTGCATGAGTAGAGAAAATATTGGCACATTGATTATCCATCATATCTCTTAAGAAAAATATTTTTTGCAGTTCACACATAAAAAATAGCATATACTAAAAAGTACATAACTCAAAAATTAATCAATCAATTTTTAAATCAAGTTGAGTACCCAATTTAACAAAGTGTATGCATGTGTGAAAACAATAAGAGATATGACTGCAAAACTGCAAGATAGATACAAAAAAACAATGCAATTCATGTGAATCCTAAACATGGATGATGCATAAAAAAATATGGTCAAAACTCTAAAAACTGAAAATTTTTCAGTTTCAATTGGTCGAGCATCGATCGAATACCAATCGAGCCAGACAGAATCAAACCAAAATTTTTATCACAATTTCGATCAGTCGAGAGACAAATTCGATCAATCGATCAAAAATTTGGAAAAATCAAATTTTTGAAAAATAGAGCAGTTTAATGCAAAAACTCCTCAAAGCATAGTGTTTCATGAATGAAATGCATGAGTATGAGATTAAAAGTTTTTCAAAAACACTTGAATTCAACCCAGATCTTCCAAAAACAAGTTTTTTAACCAACTTATCCTCAAATCTCAAACTTTAAACACATTTTGCATTAAAATCAAGGAACTTTTAATCTTGGATGGCCACAACAAGATCACACACAATAAAATGTACCAAGTTTAGCAAAGAGTAACTTGTGTAGTGTGTGCAACTAGCAAAAGTTTAAGATACATGTGAGGTGATATGTGAATAGTAATCAATCACAATCTTTACGAAATTCATCACATAAATTTGAAAGAGACTATCACCTAAAGAGTTACATCATATAACTCACACATCTCCTAGAATAAAAGCTTGCAATCATGTAAGTTTTTTTATTTGCCTCATAATGTACACACCAATTTTATTTAATCAGAAACTTATTAAAGATAGCCGAGAAAATGTACACACCAATTTTATTTGATTTAAAGTTATTATAGCCCAATAATGTACACACCAATTTTAGCATTTAAACCGAGGCTATATATTCTTTTTGTGCATATGCTACACTTTCTTGAGCACAAAATCTTACGATATGCACTAAGGTGTCCATGATTGGCTAGTAAACAGTGATGAGATGGTTATTTATGTTTTTCTCAAAAAGTTTAAGTCCAACAATCAAAGGCATGTGACTTCAAGATCAAGATCATGTGATCAAAAACTATAAACAACTCCCACACAACATGCACTACAAAGCTAAAATTAGTAAAGTGCAATAAATAAACTCATACAAGCTAAACAATGTACATAAAAACATGTTATGTAAACATAATATGGCCAACCCTTAATTATAAATCCAAGATGTCAAATACAAAACACAAAAAACTTTTTGGTTTTTAAAAAAATTTATGACCAAAAACAAAAAGCATACATTATGCTAAATGATTAAAAATGCAAATACAATGCATGACAGTGCTTAACTAAGTTATAGAGGGTACATAAATAAGAAATATCAATTTCTTAATTAATCATTGAGTACATGTACAAACTAGTACATACTCACACAAAATCAGAAATAGCTTAGTACTTATATAACACATACTATTCAAGTTTCTCCACAATGTCAAGCATGTTCTAAATCAAGAGAGAGATATCGTAATTCATGTAATCCTCAAGAAAAAAAAAAACTAGACACAAAATAAAATATTTTTGTCTTTTTGAAAGTTTTCAATGTTTTTTGGATTTTTTTTTTTTTTTTTTTAAAAAGACAACCTAAAAAACAAAACAACCAAAAACAGAAAATAAACATGTCCACAGAGAATTGAAAGAATTAAATCAGAGACAAATCAGCAACACTCACCTTAGAGAATCTTTTCTCACCCATATAGCACAAGTCTTCGGCTTTGTAGGTGAAAATCCATTTGAAGCAGAGTGTATTTGAGAGATTACACCAATCTTCCAAGAAAGACTAAAATCCTGCAATTTCCTTTCACAAGCCAACAAGCTTAAATTTTTCAAAAGTATATGAAACAATTTATTTGGACTTATGGAAGGAGAAATATCATCACATATCCTAAATTTAAATATATAATGTTTAAATTTCAATTTATGACAATTAGGACAAATGTGACCGAAGACACCACAAAAGTGACAAACAAGAACAAATTTAAGAACATTAGTATTCCTAACAGCAAATCTAGTCTCAAATTTTGGTTTTTGCCTCAACAAAAAACAATTTGGTCTAATATGACCAACAACACCACAAAGGTGACAAGTAGGCACAAAAACTGATTTATTATGCTCTCTAACAGTAGGTTTAAACATAGGTTTAGAAATTTCAGCGTCTACATCAGAACTTTTACCTTTGTCTAACATAATAAAATAAGCATTTTCTTTATTAATCCTCTTGAAAGGAGGGATATAAACTTTCTTAATTTTAGGCTTAAGAGAAACAAAAACACTTCTGTTATCAACAACAAGCTTGGTACTAGTCAAATTTTCAATTTCAGTTTTAGATTCAACTAACTCTTGTTCCAAGCTTTTCATCTTCTTATCTTGAGAGGAAATTTGATTTCTCAAAAATTCATTCTTTTTATTAGATTCATCTAATCTAACAACCAATTCCTCTTTTTCAATATTAGCCAATTTTAACTCTTCCTTGAATTTCTTAGCAATTCTCATAATTTTCAATAATTCCTTACGAAGAGTTTCACAGGCATCAATAAGATCAACAGAAACCACAATGTCCTTTTTATTTAAATTATCACAAACATGAGCAAAAAAACACTTCAAATTATCCATGATAACAGGGATCAAGGATCAACTCTTAGATCAAAAGATCTAACACAAGAGCTACCCGCTCTGATATCACTTATTTGCTTTTAAACCCCTTAAAACACAACCGAATTAACCTAGTTAATTAGCCAAGTTATTACTTAGTCCAAATTTCAGATCTAAGTTAACACAATCATATAATCATATCAATGCAAAGTGCAGAATATAAAGAACACAAAGATATGATGACCCAGGAAAACCAAACCGATAAAAAACCTGGGGAGGATTTAACCTAGCTATCCTCAAGGTAAACCTGAATACACTATGAAAGAATCGAAGTTTTACAATAGCAACTTAGACCACTAACATCCTATTGCTACCCACCAATAGAAAACTTATTGACACGACCACGTGCAAGTTCCGAGACTACGAACTTCTTCTTTCTTGGATTCTTCAGCAAGTACAAGCACTCCCACTTGCATATCTTTAAGCTCTTTTGTGCAGCAACTGAATGATCATCAAGCTCTCAATGAAATCTCCTTCTTGATAATCCTAAGCATGTGTGAAGGCAACTACCTCTCAGATCTCACAAGAGATTCACACACACAGCAAATAGAGCAACAACCTTTAGAGAGCCTTGGGTACAAAACCCTAAAAATAAAAAGAGGCACACACAACACTTTAATCTCTCTAAAAGCTCTCAAAAACGTTTTAGGGTTTCCCTTATATATAGGAGTATTTTACTTGAACCCCAAGACGTTTAAGTAGAGTTTGGGCTGAACTGGAACTCTGCAGAAAAATAAATATGCACATGATTCGATCGATCAAGTCTAATTTTCGATCGATCGAGCCTTGCAGAAGTAGTCCAATAAATTCTGCAATCACTCGATTCCAATTTTACAAATAAACATACTTTGAGCAAGCCTAAACCTAGACTCCATATTTTGATCATGGTTAGCCAACATAATACAAATTGAAGTTCTAATACATTAGTTCCTAAAGTCTTAGAACCTAACAAGTTTATATGTTTGCATAAAGTGGAATAACAAATTGTAATTTAAAATATCAATTTTTTTCATTTCCTAGATAAAATAAATAAATACAAGACAGGACAAAAATGACATAGAAAGGGGTGTTTTTTTATATCAATTAGTGCTGCCCAATTTCTTCATATGCTAAATACAAACCTCTCTGCATATTGGACACTCCGACTTTGGACTTGCTGCTCTAAGGCCATCAAAGAGAAACACAGAAGCAGATGAACAAGCACAGGACTTACAGAAAAGATGACCACAGCTCAAAGCATATGGATTAAAAACAATATCCTGTAAAAGTGTAATGAAATAGACATAAGAGAACACGTACAAAATCCAAAATTTTGTTTTCTTTGCAGTATAACTGAAAGTAAGATCTCACCAAGCAAATAGCACAAGTCAGATCAAATTCTAGCTTTATCAGATGTGGAAGCATCAATGTCATTACAGGTGGGTTCGCATTGAAATCACAGGAAAAGTTACTAGAAAACTCCTTAAAGTCTCCATCATCTGATCCATTAGAATTCAAGTAAAAGGCGCCCAATTCTATAAGCCAAGGTGATTGCAAAAGCTCAACATGTTCAGCCCGCAACTTGGATTTGAAATTCCTCCCATTTACAGATCCATGAATCTAAAATAGAACATTAAAATTACCGAAATCATTGTTTGATACAGAAAAAATATCAACAAAATCAGTAAGTCTAGTTAGTAGATATAGACAAATTGGGGGCATACTTTGTCATATTTCTTAAGAATCTTTCTGATTGCAATCGCATTCATGAGAGTGTATTCAATCAGCATCCATCCTTCTAGTACCGTGGCTTGCTGATCATTCCTGAAACAACGACGCAAGTTGAATACATATCTTTGCATTCCAGTAGCAACATGAAGATGAAGGAGATGCCTGACTCTCGAGCTAAAGCATCCAGCTATTTGTGAAGCTTCCTTCATCAACTCAGAAAAGAACTTCTGATCACACACTACAAATTCCACAAAGCTTCATAACTTTTACAGTATGTCAAAGAAGCAAAAAAATCAATCATGGCACAAACAAAAATTTTATATATATATATATATATATCTTCTTCTTACAGAATCCCTTAGTAATCTTGTAACCAAATGGCTTTTCTTGATATATATATATATATATATATTTTATAGGTCTCGATTAAGCCTTATGCAGAATTCTCACAAATGGGAATGTAATAATCCTACAAAAAATTCCTCTTCCTTTATCCTTCAGATACTCTTAAGCAGAAATTATTTCACATTTAGTACAATTAAAAAATAATAATTAAATAAGACAATAATATAAACTTTTCAAATACTTAAGAATGTCCTATGACAGTTGACTCCATTTAAAACTAACATTTCTTAGTCCTTTCCTCAAAAACTAAAAACTCAACTTGGATTGGAGTTTACCCATGATTCTTATAATTATTTAGAATACAGAATTGACCTTTCACTGTTATTTGCTTCATCAAAAGCAACTTTTCATCACCATTTCCCTATCTCTTAGATTGGATTTGGAGAGCTAACCCATCATTGAACAAGGATTTTTCTATAAGAAAAAAAAAAAGCTAAACTATTATCAAAATCATCATCTCCATAGCTGAAAAAATAATTCTGGGTAAAAAAAAAAAAAACTTACATGGGCAAGATTGGCATTGGCAGCCAGAAGAATCAGATGTGCAAGAGTGACGTAAAGCGTTGCAGCTCCGACAGGTGTTGAGTACTTTCTTGAGAGTGTTATATTCGACATGCCCACATTTTTCCAAGAACCTGTCCTGTTCTCCATGCAGGTACTCCGTGAACGCCTCTCCAAATTTCATTTTTTTTTTTCCCCAACTTTTTCTCTTTTTTCAATAATTAGATTTTGTACATGTTGAATGATTTTAATATTTTCACCAGTATTTGGTTTTCTTTTTTCTTTTTCTTTTTTAAAACCAGTTGGTTGATGAAGAAAGGTGAGAAATTTTTGAAAACTTCTTTTTTACCTTCCTCAGTTCTTTTTTTTTTTTCACTGAACCTTCGTCAGTTCTCTCAACGATCAAAATCGCGGTTCGAATGTGAATATATATATTGAAAATATTGATTCTATATATATATATATATATATAGTCAACTCAACCACTCGTTTACAATCCTGAAAATATTGATTATATGTAAACGCGCGGTTGAGTTGACCAAAATGGCGATTTCTTTAGTTTTAGAGTATTCGCTTGCTCTTCTTTCTTCCCAAAAAAAAAAAGTATTCGCTTGCTCTTCTTTCTTCCCAAAAAAAAAAGTATTCGCTTGCTTGTGCAATTCTTTTTTCTTTTTTTTTTCCTTTTTTTAGAATGGACAAAGATTGGCAAAATTTGCCAATCAGAATAATTTTGAAAAAATTTTAGGCAGATGGCATGCATTCAAAGTTTATTAATTAGTTGGATTTTTTTTTGGAAATCGAGTACAGCAAAATCGACTTCTAGCCAAAATCAAGTTTACTATACTCGACTTCCTACCGAAAATTAGCTCTGAGGTGGATTAAAAAAAGGAAGTCAAGTATAGTAAACTCTATTTTGGCTCGAAGTCGATCTTGTTGAACTTGATTTCCAAAAAAGAGTCCAACTAACTAATAAACTTTAAACGCATACCATCCACCTAAAATTTTCCCAGAATTATACTGTTTGGAAAATTTTGCCACAAAGATTGGTTCCAAACATACTTAGAACTATCTTTTCCAACTCATTACATGATACTTTATAAAACTATTCGTGTATATATATTATTTAAACTATCCTCATCATACACGCTTTACCCTTGCGACGAGGCTCTTTTAGTGTCCATTTGGTATGATTAATTTTGTCAACTTATTTTACTATTCAGCTTATTTTTGCTACTATTCATGGGTCCCACTGCATTTTTTGGTACTATTTATGGGTCTCACTATACTATTTCAGCTAATTTTTACCTTTATCTACAGTATTTTTAGCAAAAAGTTTTCAGTTTCAGCAAAATAAGTGGATCCCAAATAGAACCTTATTGTTATTTTCATTGGGCAAATTACAACTTAGTTGTTGGATATTTTTATTCAAATATCATATTTTATTTTAATTCTTGTTGAAGTAAATTGAAGAAATCAATTTTTCACATAATGACAAATATGTTCTTTGTTAAATTTAAAATTCAAATATAAATTAAAAAAGTAATGCTACAGACACAAACTATTTTACAATATTTTTACCAAATTTTTATGTGGCCAACCTCTTATTGGTTTTTATCTAGACCCACCATTAATATCACTTTTTCATTTACCAATAATCATTCACCACATCAACAATTTGTAAAACTTTTTGTAAAATAGTTTGTATCTCTGGCACTATTCAAATTAAAATTTGAATAGCAACTGTCAATGTTTTTAGTTAGGGAAATTTCTAAACATTAACGTGATGTTTAATACCATCATTGCCAGCATTTTTTAGTTTTATTGCAATATATATACTTTCCATTATAAATGTTTTACTTTCAAACATGCTTAATTGAATTATTAAGATGGATAGATGGAAGGTTTTCAACAACTTAAGTGTACATCTCTTTTCTAAATTATTTATATGCTATAATAAGTTACCATGTATATAAACATTTACTATTTGGTTTAATGAAAAGTCAACCGTCTAAGTAACTCAATCCAGGTCCGTATGGTCAAGATTTTGAAATAGTTAGCTCTCGTGAGAGGTTTTGTTTAGGGAGAGTGTTTGATTCATTTTAAGTTTTATTTTTGGTTTAAAAGGTGTTAGTCTTACAACAAATGCGGAGCTAGGTTACAGACCCCTAACGAAAATGACATTAGGTAAGTAAAGTGTCAAAATTCAAACAACAAGTAAGTAAGTTGAATTTCGGGCAAACCACATGTGGATAGATTGTAATTTTTCCTTTTCCATTTATCCAAATTTGAAGTTTACATAGTTGCTCACTTAGGAGTGTCACGAGGCTACCTTAAAAAATGAACAAATTAAGATGAGAGAAATCTATAATATGAGAGATTTAAAGATGCCGTGCCTACTTTTATGAAGGCGATAGAGTAATTAGAGAAATAAAGACAAAGAGAAAGCAAAAGAAATATAACGAAATTTATTACAAACAAATGATATGTTCATACCTTCTCAATTGAGTTTTGAGTGCTTGGCTACCTTTGAAATTAGTGAGAACGTGAGAATAGATGTGCAATATTAAATTTGTTTTTTTAGAAATTGAAGAAGAAATATAAAGGATGATAAAGATGGAGAGACACGTAAAATGAAGTAACTGCATGTTATTGGGAGTATAAAGTTAGTGTGAATGTGGGAGTAGATATGTTCAAGAGAACAAAAAAAATGTATGTAACTTTTTTTTTAAATGAAAAATTGTTTATCGGTAAACTATTTTTTAAAATTTATATAAAATTTAGGAGTTTAAAATTAGTAATTTTACATGTTTAAATTATTTTAAATTTTCTAAACATTTGAATTTGAGAGTATTTAGGGCATCAAAGAGTAGGAATCCAAACAAGAAAAACCTCTTAAATAGTAGTATAGATAAGTCACATAATTTGTTAAAAAAGTCTGTTAGAAATAGAAACTTGCAGCGGAATATAAGTAATCGATTTTTTGGCATACCTCTCTTGGCCTAAACCAATGATCACACAGGAGCTTTGAGATTGTTCTACACTGTCTAGAGCCAGCCTCCACGCAAACCAGCTATTCAAACACGTTCTAAATTCCAGTTTGTATAATCCACAAACCAAAAATGTTTCTCTGATAGTGTTGCACAATACTAGAGTGATGCAAACATAACCCACAACCTAAGAGCTTCACAACACTCTGTTAACACTATGAGAAATGTGGAATTCATTCACTATTCAATGGGTACCATTCTTGGTGTTTATATACATACCACTCCATTAATATTGAGTAGTGGACTTAGTGGGGTAGAGTAACGGTCCAATACCATTACTCCTTAACTCCTGGATGTTACAATCTGACTTAGGCAAATAGAGGGACATGCTCACTTTGGGTGTCTGTCCATATTCTTTTCAGTTTCTAACATCTCCGACTCATCCACTGTGGGCATGGCCCTATTATCCATCTCTCAATGTGTTTTTCAGTGCGTTCATACTGGCAAATAAGTTGTGCGACCGCCGAGCACACTTGAAAAACATATTTGGGAGAACTATACTAAATCTTATACCAAGACCAGCATAGCAACATCCCTAAAGTGTGTCGTTATGCCCTAGACACATATTAACACATCGAATCAAGCATCTCTAACCCCTTTTGAGTTTGATACTCAAACTTATGCTTGATCCATCATAACTATCTAGTTGTACTCATGATTATTTCGCTACCATAAGCGCTATAACATGTCGATAGTGAGTACAAATATAAGGATGTGTTACAAAAATAGTCTTCCCTTTGTACTCATGTCCTTTAACTTTGGTCCAATCGCTTTCCCAGCAATGTCCCTTTAGACTATATCCAACATGGCCATAGGTAACGTGCCAAAGTAGCAGACATCAAAACCTCAGCTTATGACATAGTTAAAAGTAAAAAGGGCATAAGTAGGATCTTAATGAAAGATCCATGGGACTCACACGGTGAAGAAGCAGGGATTTATTCTCTCACCTCCGCTTTTGGTCGAGCAAGCACATGTAGTATGAAATACATGCTACGGTGGAGTTCTCTTAAGTAAGAGCGTATGTCTTAACTCAATACACCGTACAAATCTTAGTCTAGTTACTTAAGCGCCTAACTCAAGTCCTTTATTCGCTTGCCAACTCAGGCATCAAATAAGCATCTAGCTAACCACAGGCTACATGGATCATGAGCTATCCATGCATGGTCTAATTAAGATAAATATATTATAGACCTCATCTTAGTTCCAACTAAGGTGACATCTGTTTGTGTCAACCATCTATATATGCTATATAAGCATTAAATGACACAATGTCTCATCTCTACTCACTACTCAAGTGCCAGAGGTGATTGCTCGTGTAAATGAGCCGACCTAATCCTGCCGACATACCTTTCATACCACAGAACTCATCATATGGTATATGTGTGTGTAAACATACATATTATTAACTGAATAATATCATATGCATTTAAAACAAAATATCCCAAAAGAGTACAATCAATGGTAACTAAAAACATACAATAAATGGTAACTAAAAACAACATATCATCATATTCTACGTAGCCCTAAACTCCTAACATGAGCCTGAAAGGCATCCCTTCCTATAGGTTTTGTTAGTGGATCAACAATCATGAGACTTGTAGAAATGTGTTTTAGAACCACTTTATTGTGAGCAACCATGTCTCGAATGTAGTGATATCGTATATCAATATGTTTGGTTCTGCCATGATACTTTGAGTCTTTAGCATAGGCAAATGCTGCCATGCTATCACAGTGTATCGTAACGGGATCCGAGGCATCCTTGACAACCTCAAGATTCTGAAAGAACCTCCTCAACCAAACTGCTTCCTGAACAGCTGTTGCACATGCTACATACTCTGCTTCCAATGTTGATAATGCTATATAGGGTTGTTTCTTGCTACTCCAAGTGATGGCGCCATTATTTAGTAAGAAAGCACATCCAAATGTAGATTTGTGTTCATCTAAGTCACTACCCCAATCAACATCACTATAGCCAATCATACGCAAACCTGAACCCTGATAATGAAGGATGTAGTCCGTTGTTCCTTTAAGATACCTTAATATCCTCTTAACAGCTTTCCAATGAGCAAGTCCTAGATTAGACTGAAATCTACACTAATCCAATGGCACAACATATATCAGGCCAAGTACACATCATTGCATACATCAAGCTTCCAACTACATTAGCATAGGGAACACGAGCCATCTTTCTTTTTCATCTTTAGTCTTAGGACACATATCCAAGCTTAAGATCTCATTTTTGGCAACTGGAGTATCTATGGGTTTGCAATTATGCATTTGGAAGCGCTCAAGAACTTTCTTAATGTGGGTTTGTTATGATAAACCTAAAAGTTTCTTTGAGCGATCCCTAAGAATTTTAACCCCTAGAATATAATCTGCCTCACCCATGTCCTTCATCTCAAAGTTAGAGGACAACCACCCTTTTTGTGGCAATAATCATCTCCATGTCACTACCGACCAATAATATGTCATCGACATACAATGATAAAATAATGAAACTTCCCTTGGATCGTTTTACATAGACACAGTGATCTTCTTCGATCATCGTAAACCCATTCGACAGAACGGCTCGATAAAATCTCAGATACCACTGTCTAGATGATTGCTTTAAACCATATATGGATTGCTTAAGTTTGCACACTTTGTGCTCTTGACCTTTGGTCACAAAGCCAATAGGTTGATCCATATTGATTTCTTCATCTAGTTCTCCATTGAAAAAAGTTGTCTTAACGTCAATTTGGTATAATTTCAAATTCAAGTTTGCAACAATGGCCAGAATGAGTCAAACAGAGGCAAACCTCACAACCAGAGAAAAAGTTTCCTCGTAGTCAACACCCTCCTTTGAGTGTATCCTTTTGCCACTAATCAAGCTTTATACCTTTCTATTGACCCATCTACCTTGCGTTTGATTTTAAGAACCCATTTGTTCCCAATTACTTTACACCCTGACGGTAGGTCTACCAAATCCCAAACCTAATTAGTCCTTATAGACTCCATTTCATCATTCATTGCCTTCATCCACTCATCACTAACAGAAGATGAGAGAGCCTTTTGCACAGTTTTTGACTCATCATCATCCTGTGAAGCAATCATGAAAACTTCCCCTTCAATCTCAAAACGACAACGAGGAACATTACCGTGGTTGCTTCTACGTGGCTGAGGTTGTTGTGGATCAACTTCTAGTGGTGTGCTCCCACTAGGTTGTGAGTCGCTCCCACTGTCTCTAGGAGTTTCAGGAATTTCTTCCTTATCCTCTACTAGTTTACTTGGGGCACCTCCTTCTTGATCCATCATTTCATAAAGAGTCAAGTCCTTTTCAACCTCACCTATGTTAGGGAATTCACTTTCAATGAAATCAACATCACGTGACTCCAATTCAGTCACACTTCCATCAAGTTGTTCGCCTATCAACACATAGCCTTTGGAATGCTCAAAATATCTTATAAAGATACACTTCTTTCCTCTAGGCCCTAACTTCCCATATCTATGTGAACATAACCTATTGAACCCCATGGCCGCAAGTTATTCAAGTCAAGTTTCTTGCCAGTCCATAGTTCATAAGGTGTGGAAGATACTGATTTAGAGGGCACTCGGTTAAGTATATAGTCTGCAGTCAAAAGTGCATCCCCCCAATACGAAATCAGTAAGTTTGCTTGTGCCATCATTGACCTAACCATCTCTAGCAGTGTTCAATTTCTCCTTTCTACCACACCATTTTATTGCGGTGTATAAGGTATCGTTAACTGCCTTTCAATTCCCTTTTCATCACAGAGCTCCTTAAATTGCTCAGATAGAAACTCACACCCACGATTAGTTCTGAAAGCCTTAATGCTCTTGTCTAATTGATTCTCAACCAATCTCATGTATCATCTAAAGCAATCTAAAGCCTCAGACTTATGAGAAATCAAATAGACATGACCATAACGTGTATAGTCATCTATAAATGTGATGAAGTAGAAACCTCCATGCCTTGCCCTCATATTCATTGGACCACATGTATTAGAGTGGATTAGTTGCAATGGAAAAGATGCCCTTGTGGCTTTTCCAAATGGTTTTCGTTTTGACTTTCCCATAAGACAATGTTCACATGTGGACAAAGTGACCTTAGCGAGATTGCCTATAAGGCCTTCTCTAGCTAACCTAGTCATCCTCTCTTGCCCTATATGACCAAGCCTAGCATGCCATATAATTGAATTATCAGAAGCATTATCGGATGAAGTCAAAAAAACTGAACTATCATTATTATAATATTCAATATCCAAAATTAAAAAACCATTTGAAATAAAACCACAGCCATAATAAATTGTTCCCAAATGTAATAAAACATAATTATTCTAAAAAATAAACCGGAAACCAAGTCTTAATAAAGTAACTACGGAAAGTAAGTTCCTCTGGATCTATGGAGCATACAACACGTCATGGAGCAACAGAGTGCGACCACCTTGCAATTCTAGCTTGTAAGTAACAACTCCAAGTACCTTCACGCTAGCTCCATTTCCCACCTTGATGTCTCTACACCCAACAGGAATCCAGCAATACTCCACAAATCCCACTCTATCTCTTGCTACATGTTATGTTGCTGCTGAGTCTATAGTCCACATAGGAGCAGAATTAGCAACAAAGACATGACTAGTTACAAAAACATGGTGAGATGTAGGATTAGGTGTTACCTTTTTTGGCTCAGTGCATTCACAAGCAAAATGTCCTTTCGTTCCGCAATTATAACAAATCAACTTAGACTTGTCCTTCTTTGCGCGCTTTCCTCTAGTATTCTGCTTGACAAACTTAGCCTTCTTAAGCGGTGGCCCATTAGGTCTCTCGGTGCTCAGCTTCAAGTTCCAAGTGACGAGCCACATCATCAAATGTTTTGCTGTTCTCATTATGTGTCAAATTTTGACACATCGTCTCCCATGAACTTGGTAGTGAACGAATCACTGCCTGGACTTGTTGTTCGTCAGTAAGATTGTTTCCAGCTGATTTGAGCTCTTGAATCATGGAGAACATCGCCCTAAGATGCTGCTTCATCGTATGTTTAGAGCACATCTTATATGAATCAAATTTCATTGTTAAGCCACGCAGTCTAGTGGCTGATGTCCCTCCATATCTTAGTTTTAGAGCTTTCCATATGTCTTGTGCAGTTGTATACTGCTCAAATTCACCAATCAAGTCATTGTACATGCTGCTCAACATTGTAAAGCATGCACACAAATCCTTCTTGCGCCAACTTTCATAGGCAGCAAGATCACGTTGGTGTTGCTCAGTGCTTCCCTCATCAGGTTTACTCAACGAATGAGTTAGAGTCTCTAGGACTTCTTGCTCATTCAGCACATAGTGGATTCTGCAGTGCCAAATATTGTAATTTTCACCATCTAGTTTCTCTCCTTTATTGAGATCAGCAACTATACCTTTAGAATCCATTTCACTACAAAATTTCACAAATGGGACATTACAAACACATTTCAAAAAATTTGACGTTCAATCTAAAATAAACTTAGATAATCAACACATGTCGCAAGATCAAAAATTCGCTAAGCTTCTTAATCATCTCTTGCGCCACTAGTGTTTATTACTAAGCTTAATTTTAATCTATTCGTGCAAAATTATGTATGGGAGATAACGCAACTCAACCATTCTCCCACTATTCTCTATTTCATATTTACAAAAATATGTATTAAAAAACAATTCACCAATTTTATCAATTAGCTATTAACTCAAACATGCTATCACAATTTAAACTCATGAGAACAATTCATATAAGCATCTCATTATTTCACTAAGAAATAATTATTTCTTTGTCACATTAAATATAATATTTAACGTTGTGTAAATATACCATGTTTTACTAAGAAATAATAATTGAATTAAATAGTCTACAAAATTAAATCAATTTCATATCATTAAAGTATATACCTATTATGTTTCATGAGAAATAAATGACAGGCTTGTATAGTATACGTTTCAATGAAATAATTGGATGGATTAAATACAATTTTAATTCAAATAAATTATTGCAAATATATCACTGACCATGATATAGAGTTTGGTCATGTGCTTACGTTTTTTATTTTATTTTTTATTTTTTAAATAATAGTGAAACAGATGCAATAGGCTTTAATAGGCATAAAACAAAAAAAAATAATAAAAAAAAATAAAAATAACAGGAAACAGGATCCCAATTGTGGCCCATTGTATAGTGTATGCTAAAAGTAACTGAGCAAATACAAACACTATTTAGGTAATAAACTATTGTGGGACCCCTTTTTGTTTTTATTTAATTTGCTACCACTCTAGCTCTTTCGGCAAGAGAAAGACACGTGATGTGCAGTAGTGCAGGTTGTCTTTAACCTTCATCCTTTCAATTTCTTTCGGCCAAAAACACGTGTTTCAAACATGAAATTCAAAGTTTTATATCTTCTTCATTTCAAGTCCATTTGTAACGTACCATATACCAATTTAAAGCTTATAACATATAGATTATAATATGAAATCATATTTTGCAAATAAAAATCATATAAGAGCAGTTTTGTCCTTAAAGTTTCGGTGTTCTAAGTTTTGTTAAACTATATATCATGGCACATTTAGAGATTTGCTACGAAACTTAAGGTAGATATTAATACATGTAATATAAACAACATATATTAATTTCAAGGCATGAAATGCTCAAAATCAAAACTTGCCATTGAAGGCCATGTGAGGTGCATAGAAATTCACAGCATATCTCAAAAGAATAAAACGCATTAAGAACTAATCATATATGCTTATGACATCGAGAACAACCTATAAATCGCTCTGATACCAATGTTAGAAATAGAAACTTGCAGCGGAATATAAGTAATCGATTTTTCGGCATACCTCTCTTGGCCTAAACCGATGATCACACAGGAGCTTTGAGATTGTTCTACGTTGTCTAGAGCCTGCCTCCACGCAAACCAACTATTCAAACACGTTCTAAATTCCAATTTGTATAATCCACAAACCAAAAACGTTTCTCCGATGGTGTTGCACACTACTAGAGTAATGCAAACATAACCCACAACTTAAGAGTTTCACAACACTCTATTAACACTATGAGAAATGTGGAATTCGTTCACTGTTCAATGGGTACCATTCTTGGTGTTTATATACACACCACTCCATTAATATTGAGTGAGATAGTGGACTTAGTGGGGTAGAGTAACGGTCCAATACCATTACTCCTTAACTCCTGGATGTTACAATCTGACTAAGGTAAATAGAGGGACATGTTCACTTTGGGTGTCTGTCCGTATTCTTTTCAGTTTCTAACAAAGTCATATGACCAAATATACACATGAATTGTCTCTTCGATTGCTATAGAATGGGTTGGAAGACGATAGCTTCAAACATATTTGGAACCAAACTTTTTTCTTTTAGTATAAGAACCTACTTTTTTCTATTTTACATGACCACTTTTCAAAAACACTCACATTAGATTATCTATTATATTGTCTATTGAATAAAAATATCTTGAGGTTTTAATCGTTTCTCTCTCTTCACGCATCATAATCACCATCCATTCTCTTCATCCATGCTTGAGAAACGCAAAAAATGAATAAAAATGCTTATACACAACTATAGTAGTTAGAGAACTCACATCAGTGGGTGCATAGTAGAAAAAGATGTAGAATTTACACAATTTTCCTTAAAATTGACCTTTATCAACTTGTTTATAGTTGTGCAATTTACAAAAGAGCTACGATAATCGTGTATATGCATGATTATTGTAGTTGTGTATACATTATTTAATTAATTTCCTTTTTTTTTATCACTCTTCTTACCAGAGTCCTCCAATCTCTTCGTTAGTTGGTCTCTTTCACTTTTTTTTTTCTCTCTCTTCATACTAGACTTCTCTTGTCCCTTGGTTTCTTAAAAAAAATGTTCTTTCTTCATACAAGACTCCTCTTCTCCTTTGATCCCTTTTTTCTCAATCTTTGTTGTCCTTCCTTATTTATTTCTCTTCCCCTTTATTCTAGACCACCACCCTAAACCAACCACAAAACCACTACCTGACCCAGCCTCTTTTATTGTCTGACTAAAAAAAAAAAAAAAAAAAAAACAAACAAATAGGTCATGTAGTCAATCAAGGGTGTGTTGATGGAGGCTAGTTACTTGATTAAGGGCAGGTTTATGATGGTTACTTGATGATGGGTGGGTTAATAATAGGTGTGGGGTTGATCAGTTAATGGTGACTGGGTGGACTGATTGTGGCTAGTTGCTTGATGATGGTGGGTTGATGATGGGTGTGGGTTAATCTGTTGATGGTGGCTGGTTGCTTGGTGATTTTGGTTGTGTTAGATCTCTAAGAAAGATGGAGCAATGAGAGGATTCTAGAAAGAATGAGAGAGTGTGAAGGAAATAATAAAAAATGGAGAAGAATGAATATTTTATTGAAATAAGTTTTTAGAATAGATATGAGTGTTTTTTAAAAGTAATTATATAAAATAGAAAAGTATGTTCTTTTTTTATTAAATAGATAGAAATTTTAAGAAGAGCTAATACAAATGCTCTTAAATGAAAAATGAACCATAAATGCATGACTTTACACGAACTGAAATGGGTGATTTTTAAGGTTGATTGGCCAAAATTTTGCATTTAGGCCATTTTGCATGGACTGATGCAAGTTCTCTCTTACTTGCCTAGCACATGTAATTCTTTTCTTTTTTTATTACTTAAAAAAAAAAGTTTATGTTCAAACTTAAGAGTTATTTTCCTCCAAAACATTATGTGACAATTAAAGAGGATATCCATGTGTAGTTTAGTTACATAACTTTTTTAAATAATACACATAAATAGTCTTATAAATGAGCACGTATTGGGTTGGAGGAAATCCTCTAAAAATCGAGAACACCAACCAAATTGACAGATCTACACTTGATTGATAGCTTTTGATGGCTTTTGACTACCTTGATGGTGTTGGGTTATCGATTGCCCTTTATATGGACAAAGCTTTCCTCCAAATCAATTTGAAATAATCTCCTTTAAATGTGGTGATTTTATAAGATTATCCATGTGTATTATTTAAACAAGCTACATGGCTTGTTAAAAATGTTATGTGACTAAAAATACATATGGATAGTTTTTTTAACTGTCATTTAGTGGGTTGGATAAAAATTCCTTCAAATCAATTCAGAGGTAAACTTTTTTCTTTTATTTATTCCCCTCTCCCAAAATCAATTTGTCAAAATGTTTACTTTCCCTTTGTTGGTTGTTCTCAACATTTGGGGTTTTGGCCAATTTGTCAAAACATTACTTGGATCTAATACCAAAAAACATGCATAATATTTTCTACAACTCTCCCACTTGATTGATTATGATTGGTGAATAAAAAGTAGTGGGCCCATATAAAAGTGCTAGACCGCCATCACAATTTGCCTTGTAGGAGAGTTGTGGTAAAAGTGGTGAATTTGTTTGTGGTGGTAGAAGAACTCTACATATCTGCACATGTCAAGCACCAAAATCTACAAGGGTATGTTGATCAATGATCACAGCATATTGTAGACTTTTTTTTTAGGGCAAGACTTAAGTACAATATTTAAGTATTGTTCATTATATTCTCTTCTTAAAATTCTATCATGTGGATTTTTTCTCATGAGATTCAAGTGTATTTTTTAATTAAGTAGCCATATGGTTGAATCTAAAAATGGGATCCTAAGTAACAGCACCTAAGGTATTATACTTAAGTTTTATCATTTTTTTTTAAAAGTAAACACATATACACACAAGGGAGAGGGAAAAATGCTCTAATAGCGTATTGCACTATAATTGCATGTTAAATAAGCATATTTCTTTGAAAGGATCAATGGGAAACAAACCAAGAAAACCATGCTCACACCAAATTTTATTTATTTATTTATGAATACCTGAAATATTTGTATTAAGAAGAACAACTTAAAGGAAACAGAGTGAGAGGAAGAAGCCCGTTCTCCTCCAGGAGGATTCAAAACAAAATCCGGGATGGTGGAGATGGAGTATCTTCCTCTTAGATTACACCAAATCATTATTACATGTCAAATACACACAAAATCATGTATCAAACACCAAATCATTATTACTTGTCAGATACACACAAAATAGATGTCTTCCTCAAATGTTAAAGTAAGGCATTTTCACGAGCTACTCACAAGTAAATCTGTCTGATGATGCAGCCAGGCTCCAAAGCTAGAGCCAAATCCACCACAATTGTTTAGTTACTACTTGAATTTTATTGTTTTATAAGATAAACCACACAGTCAATACCCAATTGCATTCCTGGCTTGTGTACCCCAATACAACTTAGATTGAGTCAACATCTCAGCACGTTATTCAGTTAGTCTCTCCTTCCAATAGTCTTTGCACCTGTAAGAACTTTCAAGGGTCAATAATGACAACGTTTTCTTATACAAAGAAAGGAGGCTTACAATTCTTTACCTTCTTTTCAAGAGCATATCCAGTTCTAACATGTGCACTGCTTTTGTATATACTCCAACCTGCACCAGAGCATTTTAAGAAAGAGACCAAGTAAATGACTCAAATGTTAAATCTCCATTCTGTTTAGATCTAACAATTTGCATAGCAAAATAAGCATTAGAGGTTAACAGCGACATAATTTTTTTGAAATCTTTATTTTTTTTTTCAAAAGTGAGAGAGAGATATTCAAAAGCAAATTTGCCATCAGAAGAACTTCAACTAGTTTGCTAAAGAAGAAAAACTCAAAAAAGATTGTAAGGAATATATTTAATCAAATCCATGTAAGTTAAACTTTAGCATGTTTAAGTATTGAATATAAACTTGCACCACTAAGAAAAATCCACCACTTATAATGCAAAATTCACAACTCACTTTGGGATATCTTCAATAAATTTTCGCATGTTCGTTATTCAACACCTGCTTTAGAACTCTGATTCTTAACTAAAAATATACTCTTTTAAAAATAAAATAAAAAAAGGAAATCACAAATTGTTTTTGTTGGTAGCAAAGCATCTGATGATTAAATCAACGGCAGAAAGATAGAAGAAAGTTAAAGGACAAGGCTCTATCAATTTGTATGACAAGGTGATTATGTTTATTAATATGTTTTTTAAAACACAAACTTGCACCAGCCAACTGGCATGTCTGAGCATACCAGGATTACTAGCTACAATTTCATATTTCAATTGGTTATTAGCTAGAAAAAAATTAGAAACCAATTGTTTAAATTTCAACATGTGCTATGGAACTTTGCTCATTTACTACAAATGTACTTCTTAAGAAAGGAAATCTCAAATTTTAATTGAGAAAGCATCTGTTATTAAAACGGAGAAAGCAAGTGAGAAAGCCCTTCCAATTGTATAATAATAAGATCAAGTTTATATGTTTGTATAAAGTGGAATGTCAAATTGTAATTTAAAATATCAATCTGTTTCATTTCCTAGAAAAAATAAATAAATACAAGACAAGACAAGAATGACATAGAAAGGGTGTTTTTTATATCAATCACTGCTTCCCAATTTCTTCATATAGTAAATACAAACCTCTCTGCATATTGGACACTTCGACTCTGGACTTGCTGCTCTAAGGCCTTCCAAGAGAAACACAGAAGTTGATGAACAAGCACAGGACTTACAGAAAAGATGACCACAACTCAAAGCATACGGATTAAAAACAGTATCCTGCGAAAGCATAATGAAATAGACATAAGAGAACGCATACAAAATCCAAAATTTTCTTTTTCTTTGCAGTATACTGAAAGTAAGATCTCACCAAGCAAACAGAACAAGTCAGATCAAATTCTAGCTTTATGAGATGTGGAAGCTTCAATGCCATTACAGGTGGGTTCGCATTGAAATCACAAGAAAAGTTACTAGAAGCCTCCTTAAAGCCTCCATTATCTGATCCATTAGAATTCAAATAAAAGGCAGGCAATTCTATAAGCCAAGGTGATTGCAAAAGCTCAACATGTTCAGCCCACAACTTGGATTTGAATTTCCTCCCATTTACAGAGCCATGAATCTAAAATAGAATATTAAAATCACCGAAATCATTGTTTGATACAGAACAATATCAACAAAATCAGTAAGTCTAATTAGTAGATATAGACGAATTGGGGGCATACTTTGTCATACTTCTTAAGAATTTTTCTGATTGCAATTGCATTCATGAGAGCATATTCAATCAGCATCCATCCTTCTAGTACCATGGCTTTCTGATCATCCTTGAAACAATGACGCAAGCTCAATATGTATCTTTGCATTCCAGTAGCAACATGAAGATGAAGGAGATGCCTGACTCTCGAGCTAAAGCATCCAGCTATTTGTGAAGCTTCCTTCATCAACTCAGAAAAGAACTTCTGATCACACACTACAAATTCCACAAGGCTTAATAAGAGGAACTGCAAACTACCCACATATAAATATACACAAAGAAACACATAAAGAATGTATAGTATGGCAAAGAAGCAAAATCAATCATCGCACAAACCAAAATGATTGTGTTTGACAGACATCAAGCCTAAATTTTTTTTTTTTTACCTAACCATAGAAAGCCTTACGCTGAATTCTCACATAAATGGGAATGATAATGATCCTACAAACATTCCTCTTCCTTCATCCTTCAGATACTCTTACACAGAAATTTAACATTCACATTTAGTACAATTTAAAATAAATTAATTAAATACAAAAGTCAATTGAAAAAAAAGAGACAATACTATAAACTTTTCAAATACTTGAGTGTCTTATCACCGTTGACTCCATTTGCAAGGCCACTACTCTTGTGGCCAACATTCATAGTCCTTTCCTCAAAAACAAAAACTCAACTTAGATTGGAGCTACATGGGCAAGAATGACATTGGCATTCAGAAGAATCAGAGGAGCAAGAGTGACGTAAAGTGTTGCAGCTCCGACAGGTGTTGAGTACTTTCTTGAGAGTCTTATAATCGACATGCCCACAGTTTTCCAAGAACTTGTCCTGTTCTCCATGCAGGTACTCCGT
The DNA here is from genome assembly GCA_032727855.1 of Quercus ilex subsp. ballota. Lineage (NCBI taxonomy): Eukaryota > Viridiplantae > Streptophyta > Magnoliopsida > Fagales > Fagaceae > Quercus > Quercus ilex. The sequence goes on along the minus strand of CM064914.1, from coordinate 29,844,667 downwards.
GAACGCCTTACTAAATTTCATTTTTCCCAACTTTTCCTTCTTTTTTTGGTTTTAAATAATTAGATTTTGTACAGGTTGAATGGTATTTATATGAGAAAATTTTTGAAAACTCTTTTACCTTCCTCAATTCTCTCAACGATCAAGAATGTGAATATTCTTGTTCTTTTTATAAAAAAAATACCGATCGAATCGAATATGAAGGAATAAAAAATCAACATTTTCAGACTTGGGGTTGTAACTTGTGACTTGTAACTTGACCAAACAGGCGATTGCTTTGGGGTAAATAAAACCGTGTGCCACTTGAAAATTGTTAGTGGGATACTTACAGAGTTACAGTAGTTTTAGTCTTTTAGAGTATCTGCCTCATGCATATTTTATTATTATTATTTTTTTTTTTTTTTAATTTTAGGTGGATAAAGTTTGGTTTCAAACATCTGTAGAAATATTTTTTCCAACTTATTACATGAAAATTTATAAGACTATTCATATATATTATTCAAACTAACCTCATCACATAGGTTTCGATCCTGCGTTGAGGCTTTTTTTGTTTGGGAGAGGAGGTTTAGTGCCAGTATAATTTTTCATTTATCCCGATTTGAAGTTTACACATTTGCTCACTCAAGAGGGTCATTAGGCTAGTTTAAAAAAATGATTTTTTTTTTTTTGAGAAAGATGCAATGCCTAAGGCGGTGTAACAATTAGAGAAAAATAAAGAAAGAGAACGAGAAAGCAATATAATAAAATTTATTAAAAACAAATGATATGTTCATATTTATATATTATCTCTATATATTAATAGGATTTGTCTCTATATATAAGAGGATTCCAAGAGTTAGTTACTTCTACCTCTATTGACTAAAACACCCTTCATATATAATATTATCATTACAGTTAATAAATAAAAAAATGGGGCATATAAGGAAATTCAATAGCTAAATTCAAAAATAATTTTAAAAACAAAAAAACAAAAAACAAATCCCACGTACGCTTCAAGCCGTGTCCTGTACGCGTACGACACGGGCACGGCAGGCAAATTGCTGTGTCCGCGCTTTCTTGGCTACTAATGCCATGTTCTAGTTCGACTGAGCAAATGGCCGAGCTAGATAGGTTGGAAAGGCAAGAATTGCTAATATCTAATATCTGTACTCCAAATTGATTTAGGAAGCCTTTATACTATTGGAATCATATTATAAACAGCTTAGCCCGGTAAGGGTGAATGCCCATGGATTACCTCGCAACTGATTCTGGTAGGTGTGTTCAGTTCCTTATATGTTTCACTAGCTAGAGACAAGTCCAAATGACACTTCTTTAGAAATGTTCCCTACATTATCTCAATATTTGGATATAGGAAGATGGGAGGGGAGGAGAGGAGAGTAAATAAATAAACACATTTTATAGGTAAATATCTTAAAGCTAGATAGGAATGATGGTAAATGTGTTGAGAGATTAAACACACGTGATCTTAATGAAATGGAGGTGCAGTTTCTGATGAGCTTTTCGGATATGCAACAGTTGACAGTTATACACAACTATTGCGACCTTTGTTGTTGTACCAACCATGCACATCGCTTTTTGATAAATAATTTAATAGAATCAATTCTGAATAGGTACACTTAGGTGGCCTTGTACACTAAGAAATGAGCTTGCTCATATGATTTTAGCTTTTTACTAAAACCCCGGATGGGAAAAAAGCGCCAAACCTGCAATTCTGTAAATAAAAAGGTACATTAGGAGACATACAAATGTTTAAGGATTCCATTCAAAGTAGGGTGTTGTGCAGCTTCTAAAGGAATTATTTTTCCATGTTTGATATTTTGATGCTGTTTGGAGATGAATGTGTCTTTGTTGTTTTGCTTAGTATTTGTAGTGTAGCCTCTGTTGCTATAGTTGTTGTTTGGTCAGTAGTAGTTTAGCTGCTCAAACTTGTCTTGTATGTTAATGTTTGTACTCTCTGTTTTGATTGAATAAAACCTTTTATTCATTTAAATAGAAAAAGAAAAAAGAAAGGTCTAATTAGGAGATGTGAATTTTTTTTTTTTTTTTTCTAAATTACTGATCTTTAGTGGAGTCAAAAGTCAGCTATTTGTCTACAAAATGATCCTGTTTTTAAAATTAAAAATGCTGAGCGTCTTCATAGTTGTGTCTTCCATTGTCTTGTTTGTTGTATGACTAAGCAATGTATTTACTTAAGCTGAATAATTAAACCATGTAAAGATGGTTTTAAAAAAGGCAGTATGGCCTTTTGTCAATTCGTAGGGAGATACATGTATTATACTATTAGTGGACCCACAACTTTACGTTAGGAAGAGTTTGCTTTTCTTTGGATGAGTTGATTGTAGGGATGCTGGCATTTTTTAATTCAGCTAAGAGCAAGTTTATCAGGAAGGCATTGTCTTCACAAATTCTTTCAGGGTGCAATACAAATGGTTTATGCAAAGTAGGTTATGAGCAGTCACTGGTCATGTTTCAGATCTACTCATATTTTAGATGAAGTCTCTTCCATCCAAACAACATTATTTATTTTTTGTGAAATTCACAGAAGCAAAAGGAGGATTCCAGTTTTAGTTTAGGACCATTTGATTTTTGGGCAAAGCAAATCACAATAACAGAATACACCTTCTATTGTTGTGTTTGAAACATAAGAGTATACATAATTTGGTAATCAACTGTTGGGAATATAAGAATACTACTAAAAGAAGAGGTAGGGGTCTTTTTTTGCAATCATCATGAAAATTAAAATACTATCCTGGAATGTATGTGGTTTGAACAATGGGGAAAAGTGGCAGAGGATCAGAAATTTATCAAGGGACTGGAAGGTAGACATTGTGTGTTTCTAGGAAACCAAGATGGAGTACATAACTAGGGAAATTGTGCGGAGTTTAAAAGGTAAACATTCTGTAGACTGGACCTGTTTGCACTTTGTGAGGTGGTATTCTGGTGCCCCGGGACAAAAGAATGGTTAACATTTGGGAATTGGCAGTGGCAACTACTCTGTTACCTGTAATTGTAAATTCAGAGACATTGATGATGGCTTCATTTGGGTTTTTCTGGGGTATACAGGCCCAATTGTGGTTGGAAATGGCAGAGGTTTATAGTTGGAGCCTTGGAGGGGAGTCCCATGGTGCATGGGGGAACTTTAATGTCACTCGTTTCACTAGTGAAAGAATGGGAGCAGAAAGGGTTGCCACTGCCATGTGGGATTTTTTTTTAATAATTTTAAGATCTTGGTTTCTTTTTTTATTAAAAAAAACTGCAAATAAGTACACCGGGGGGTGGTACAAGGTTTATAGAGATAAAGCTCCAAGTCTAAATGGTTTTTCTATGGCCTTCATTCAATCATGCTGACATATTCTAAAGCTGGGAATTATGGAGTTCTTTCAGAATTTTCATGCCCAAGCTATTTTCGAGAATTGCCTTAATGCTTCTTTTCTGGTTCTTATTCTAAAAAAAGTGGATGCTATGGATGCAAGAGATCTTAGGCCCATTATTCTGGTTTTTTTTGTTGTGGGGGATGTGTAGTTTACAAAATCATTTCTAAGGTTTTGGCTAATAGGCTTAAAAGGGTCTTGCATAGAATTATTTTGGAATCGCAAAATGCCTTTGTCGTAGATAGGCACATCTTGGATTCTGTTTTAACTGATAACAAGCTAAGAAGCACGGGTGCGTTTCGGGACTCGGGTGCGGGTGCGAGTACAGGTGCAGGACTCGGCAATTTTTGAAAAAGTAGGGTGCAGGTGCGGCGGGACTCGGCAATTAAAAAATTATTAAAAATATTTTTATTTATATTTTCTATATATTTTTACTATTAAAATCTTCTTAAAAAACACATTGCTATGCTTTGATTCACAAAACAAAGAAAGAAGAAGGCAATAAACACATTACTATGCCTCTAAGGTCAGAATTTCGGGTTTTCCGGCGAGTTTCAAGGCCTATATCGGCCTATTTCGGCCATTTCCTGCCTGTTTCGGCCGTATCGGTCGCCGGCCGATACGACCCGATACGACCAATACGGCCCGATTCTGGCCGATACGGACCGATTCTGGCCGAATCGAAGCCGATTGGGCGCGAATCGAACCGCGTCAGTGCGAATCGAGCCGAGTCGGCACGAATCCGAGAAAAAAAAAAAAAAAAAAAAAACTCCAACGCGGCACCGATGCACGGTCAACCGCGTCGGACGCTGCGTCCCGCGTCGGGCCGCGTCAGACTCAGGTGCGGCACCCTCCCAGCCGCGTCCGTGCTTTCCAAATAACAAGTGCTTAGATAGTAGATTGAAGGCAGAGATTCCAGGAGTGTTGTGAGAATTGGATTTGGAGAAAGCTTTCAATCATGTGTCTTGGGACTTTCTTATGTATATGCTACAAAGATGCGGGTTTTCAGAAAGACGGAGGAAGTGGATTATATTTTCTGTATTTCTATTGTTCGATTTTCCATTTTGATAAATCGCAGTCCTAGTGATTTTTTTGGGAGCTCTAGAGGTTTACAGCAAGTAGAATTCCCTGATGTTGTTTGGCATTGTAATGGAGGCTTTGAGGTCTTTGATGGTGTCTCATCTACTAATTGTAGATGACACCTTGCTCTTTTGTGATGCTGCTTTGAGTCAAATAGAAAAATTATGGGATATTCTCTTGTCATTTGAAGTGGTATCGGGTCTAAAGATTAACTTGGGAAAATCATAGTTGGTCCAGGTAGGGGAAGTGATCAATTTGGGAGAAATTGTGGCTTTGTTAGGATGTAGACAATCCTCTCTTCCGATGAAATATTTGGGTCTTCCTTTGGGTGATAAATTCAAGGAGAGGACAGTTTGGAATTCAATTCTTGAGAGGTTGGAAAGGAGGTTAGCGAGGTGGAAGCAGTTTTATTTATAGTAGGGTTACTCTGATTAAAAGCACGTTCTCAAGTCTACATACCTACTTTCTTTCTCTCTTCCCTAGCCAAACGTATTGAAAAACTTCAGAGAGATTTTTTATGGAGTGGGATTGGCGAGGAGCATAAATTTCACCTAGTTAATTGGACTCAGATTTGTAAAGCGGTTCAAAATGGGGGATTGGGTATAAGTAACTCTTGGCTTAATGAACTTTCCCTTATAAGGTGGATCTTTATGTGGTCTAACAATCACAAGTACATTTCTATGTCCAGATTGGACAGGTTCTTTATCACACCAGATTAGGAGGAGCATTTCTACAATCTAACTTAGAGTCTACTCCAACGTATGTTATAAGACCACTTTCTTATATTACTTGATGTGAATGGGATTAGCAGAGGGAAAGGATCCTTAAAATTTGAAATATGTGGCTTAAATAGGAGGGAGGGGTTTGTGGAGCAAGTGAAACAATGGTGGAGTTAATTTTATGGGATACCTAGTAAAGCCTTAAAAAATGATTGAGGAATCTAGATCAAGCAAGCGTTCAAAGATGTGAGGAAAAGGAATTAGATATTACTGGAAGATATACAGGATTTATTGTCTAGAAGAAGAGAGAATATTGTCCTTGAAGGAAAAAATCAGATGGGAAAATGCCAAAGCTTTTTTGATAGGTAAGAATTCAATTTTATTGATAAAGAAAGAAAAACCTTGTGCTCACGATGATGAACACAAAGGATCATAAGAATACAAGTAAATCAAATGCTAGATCTAAGAGAATCTAGAAACTCAGAAAAAGCATAACAATGTGTAGAACCTCAAGCCCTAGACCAATCAAAAAGAGTACAAACAAACAAAGATTTCAATTGATTTAGGTTTTTTCATAATTTTGTAGGAGACTAGCTTTAGACGGAACTCTCAGGCATTATTGTTGAAGGAAGAAGATAGAAATACAGGATTTTTCTACAGGTTGGCTAATTCTCATAGGTGCAACAATTTCATTGGGGGGTTAAAAAATAGGTGATGCAGTAACCTCCAGTCAAGAAGTCTGGGATAACATTGTACAACTTTATGGTGATTTGCACCACAAATCTGTATCATCGCGTCCCATTGGCGGTTTACTTTTGCCTAGCTTGGAAGCTACAGATGCTGCACTGTTGGAGTAGCCAAATACCCCTACTTTGACATGACACGCTAACACGAATTGACATCCTAGCTCAACTATTAGTAGGCTCCATCCATGAGGTCATATGTTGGGCCGTTTTCCCTATAGATCTACATGATTGGAAGCCTGTATCTTGTATCCGCACTAAGATGACTTTTCGATTTCTTTTTAACCAAGTCTGTAGGGACGTGATGCAAACTGAGGTGATGAAATTCTTCCATTACTTCCACGAAAAATATGTAGCTCAATTACGCTATTTATCAAAAATTAAGCTATTTGCGATGCATTCTCATCTATTTCGAAGCAGTCCTGGGGCTGAGAGTGAATCTGAGAAAATCTGAAATGGTTCCTGTAATGGAGGTGGTAATTTGTTGGGCTGTGCAATAGCACACATTCCAATGAAATATTTGGTGCTTCCAAAGGGAGCACATTTGAGGCAAGGAATTCATGGGATAGCATTTTAGAAAGAATCGAGAATTGACTGGCTGGTTGTAAGAAAATCTATTTATCAAAAGGAGGGCAACTCACTCTGATCAAGAACAAGCTCTTCAATTGTCCCACTTACTTTGTCTTTATTCCCTTTGCCTCCTAGAGTCTGTATTTGGATGAACAATTTTTAGAACATACTAGAGAGTTACTATCACCCTAAATTGGTCATAAATGATATGGAAAAACTAAAAGCAGAGAATTATATTCACAAAATGGGCTGTTTAAGCATTTTCGTATAAAATTTTGACCTTTTAATTGACAACATCAAGCACCTACCCCAGTTTTACAATTTTAAGTAGCTTCTCAGATATAGCAGAGCTTTTAGAAGCAAAATACTCAAGCTATGTGGTGTCACAATATCGAAGACTTTATGGTTCAACAATAACAATCATGTTAGCTTATTAGAGCATCTTTATCAGATGTTGCAAAATTTATGCCATTTTACCACATTAAAAGTTTACTTTATTATTTTACCACATCATTTTACAACATCCCATTTATCAGATGTTTTATCATTCAATTCTATACATTAAAATAATATATACTACATATTAAAATAATATATTATTTACTCCCTCTCTTTAACCGTTAACAGCATCAACAACAACAACAACAACAACAACACCGACCAGCCACCACCGGCACAACCACCACTTCACCACCACACATGCCCAGCAAGGTAGCAAACACCACCACCCCACCATCACACACACCCCAGCAAGGCAGAAACCACCAACAATACAGGAAAAAAAATAAAAAATAAAAAAAAAACCAGCAAATACCAATCGCCAAGCACAACCACCCCCCAAATGCCAAACCAAAACCCATGTCGAAACCCACATCAACGCCGACCCACGTCGAAACCCACATCAACGCCGACCCAAAACCCACATCGTAACCCACTGGCGAGATCGGCGACGAGATAACCCATTGGCGAGATTGGCGGCGAGATAATCCACTGGCGAGATCGGCGGCGAGATCGGTGTGCTATCGTACTACAAGATTCACGGTCCGGACAAGATCTTGACGAGTTCGGCGAGAGAGAAAAGAGTCAGAGTGGGTGAGATCGAGCGTGGCGGAGCGCGCTATAGTCGTCGGAGCTACGCCGTCGTCGCTGCGGGTGAACATCCTGGACTGGTCGAAGAGAGAGGGAACCGGTGAGGGATAGAGAAGAGAGACGAAAGAATGAAGAGAGAGGGAACCGGTGAGTGATAGAGAAGAGAGAAGAAAGAATGAAGAGAGAGGAGAGAGAAAGAGAATATAAAACAATAAAAATTTTGCCACATTTGTCCGTACCGTTGCAAATTTGCAACGGTACTGTAGCTATGTGGTATAATGTTTGAGATTTGGCACATCTCATAAACCTCTATTTTTGTGTTTGGTGTGGTAAATGTGCCAAATAGTTGACATTTGGCACATTTACCACACCTACTACGGATGCTCTTAGGCTGTTAGCATGCTATTAGGTTAGTATTGCTGAGAATGTATTACTTGCCTACTTGGTTCAGCCTTAATGGTCCATTTGGATTGAGGGGGAGTAGAGTAAAGTAGAGTAGATTTAGCACAAAATTAGATTATTTTTAGCCAACTCTACTCTACTCCCCTCCACTCTCCCTCCTTGCTCCCTCCATCCAAACAGGCCATAAGATCAGATTTATAATAACTAAATTATTACAATACTTCAAATATCTTTTTTATTATTCTAGAAAGAATCCAAAAAAAAAAAAAAAAAAAGACCTAATGCAGCCAGTTCCAAGGAATTCAGATATCACTTTGTAATTCTATACAGAAATTACATAGGAGGAAAGATAAAGATTGCATGAAAATTTTCTATTATGTAATAAAGCAACTTAGCTTAACCATTTTCCTGCCATTTCTGGAAGCAATACCAGTGTAAAGACTATTTCCTCAGGATGTCAAGTAGGACACCACTAAAGTTTCTATGGATTAACGCAAACCAATTAAATAGCATTTACTAGAAAAATTGTTTTGGAGGACATTTAATGCATTTCAGTTTCTGACAGGATGCTTTCATTTGATATTGATACAAACCCATCGGTGGAACTCACCCTCACAAACCAGCTTATAAGGGAATGTTGCCCAAGAGCTTATCTACATATGATTAAACTTACACTTTAAGACATGTGGGACACTAGGATCATAACATACCACCACGCTCTGCAACCGACATCTATGACGGCTCACTCTATCAACACTGACCCAATAGTAGCCCTTTCTCTTTTTTAGCGGCTCCACTCACCTATCAATTATTCAATGACTTAGTAAGACATTTTAATCTAGCTTTTAGGTCACCCCTCCGAGATCCAACCACAAAGCCACAACTCATTTGATCCTATACTCAATGAGATACATTGGATTACTCGACATGGTGGTTGGCTCTAATACTAAGCTGATACAACCCCCACCACAACCACATGCTACACCTCTTTTCCTGCAAGGGGCTATGGTTAGATCAAGGGATTTTCGGAAATTAAACAATAGAGAAGAAGAAATTTCTGGTTATACTTCAAGGGATAACCGAGACCTCCTTGACAAGAAAAAACTTGAATTTTTTACTAAAATATTCTGATGCTTTCTTATTATCAAACGTAGGCTATAAATAGCCTTCAACTGAAGCATACAAGGCAATCCTAATTGGTAAAGATAAAACATCACCAACTCTTATCTTATTCCAACTTCTAAATAGGGATGGCAACGGGTAATGCGAGATTGGATCACGGGTGTCCCGTGACTCCATCCCCGCCTTGTCTCCTCTTTAGGATGAGAAAAACCTACTTGGGACAAAAGCGCAATAGGTTAGGTTCGGGATGGGTTGGAAATATTTTACTAATCCTAACATGAGTAATGAAGATAAAGATGAAATGTAAAGAGAAAATGCAATTGTAAGAGTACCAAAAAAGAAACAAATATTTTAGAAATTGTAACATAATATGTATAAAAATATAAATTATAACTAGTATATGAGTTTGTATTGGTCAAGAAATAGTTTTACATAATAATTTTTTAGCGATTTTTATGTAACATAGAAGACTAAAGAAAATTTGGTGTGAAAAGTAATAAATAAAGTAAAATAAATAAGTAATTGAAGCTTCTTGCAATTTTTTCTTTACGTAGACTTTCTTTCCTTTCGTTAGCAAAGTTAGAAAACAAAAATAAAAGATAAATTATATGTTTTTCCTCCCTAAAAATAGTTTTAGCTTGCTTGACCTGCAGTTAGGGCTGTAGATGAACCAAGTCAATTATGAACAACTCGAGCTCGGTTTAATAAAAAGCTCGTTCATGTTTGTTTGTTTATAAATAAGTCAAGCTTAAACCTTAGTTTTAGGTTCGTTTAATAAACAAGCTGAACCCAAACAAAAATATTTATTCACAAACAAGCTCGTGAGCTATAAGGCTTGATACAAAGCAATTCAAGTATAGACTCATTTATAATTTTATATGTGTTAGCTAAATATACTTATTACACATATCTTAACAATAACATAGCTAACATAGGACCACTATCCATTACCTCAATTTTTTTTTTTTCCTTTTTAGACTTTAGTTACATTTAAAAATAAAGTAATTAATTAAGTGGACCATATGATCCTTCCCCATCAATCATCTAATGTAAAGTAATGAAACATGCTAATATTTTCTCATTAATAATAGTTATAAACAAGTATTTTTCTAATTCTTCGCCATCTAATGTGAATGTAAAAATTATATTTTGAACAATTGCTGAAACCGTAGACAAGGAAGGATGAATGAATGAATTTAATTATTTAAATTTTTAATTTAAATAATGGCTAATCATAAGTAGGACTAGACATATGATAAGACTTTGGTTACATTTAAAAATAAATTAATTAATTAAGTGGACCATGTACGATCCTTCCCCATCAATCATCTAATGTAAAGTAATGAAACATGCTAGTAGGACTAGACATATGATAAAATGAGTATACTTTTTTTTTTCCCTTCTTAATTAAGCATTTGATAATATAATTTTCTTAGATTTCAAGCTCAAAAGCTTAACTTGAGCTTGAGTTTGAATTTGATATTAAGCTTGAGCTTGGCTTGACTAATTAATCAAGCCAAGTCAAGCTCAAGCTTTTTGACTTTTCTACAAGCTCAAGCTCAAACATGATTTTTAGGCTTGTCATGAGCTCAAGCCAAGTTTGAGCTTTTGACTTTTCCTGACAAGACGAGCTTGAACATGCACTACTCAATCAAGTTTGGCTCGTTTACAGCCCTACCAACAGTCAACATGACTCAATCCATTGTTTTGGTGGGTCGAGTTCAAGTTGACCCATTTTTCATGGGTCCGAAAAGCCCTTGCCTATACCCATTTTTATCTTTTGGGTTTGGACGGGTTAGCAGGTGTGGATTGGAGACCAATTTTGCCAGGAGGTTGGGTTGGATAGGGTTTTGGGCAGCTGATTATTTAACTCATAAGACTCAGGCTTGGCTTGAATCTAATCCAACTAATCTGAATCAAGTTCCTTGCTGTACCAAATTCCAGCTACTGAAATACTAATCTAGAGGTCTGTTTCCATCATGTGACAAACCTCTCAAGGATAAATCAGAGAGCAAAACCACAAAAAGATAAGTGGATTCAGAATGGCACAAAAATCACTTTACCTCTCATCTCCATCCAAGCAGATGGGGTCTTTCCCTTCAACACGGGCGCACGCACACACAACCCACATAAAACTATTCTTCAACATATATTTAAGGTCACTCCAAAGAAGGGAGCAAAATTATTAAAACTAGAAATTTTTAAATTTCCTTTGTCAATATCAAAAAGAAGAAGAAGAAGAAGAAGAAGAAGAAAGAAATAGCAGGAGAACAAGAGGTACACTATGAAAGGCCTGATGCAATAGCCATTGACCAAGTTCATGACCCATTATTGCCCATAATATACAGTGAAGATTTTATAGCCCTATAGGTACAACATTTGAAATGTATAGATAGGATGTGCACGCATGTGACAAGGTAGGCATGCACATGCATATAAGTGCGAGCAAAGAAGGGCGGGGAGCTCTTTAGAAACAAATGTGAGGAGGAATAAGCTTCCCTGGATTCATAATACTGTTGGGATCTAAAGCAGCTTTTATTCTTTTCATTGTCCGCAAAGCCTCCACTCCAAGTTCTTTCTCAAGATACTGAAAAGAGGAAATGTAAAGAATCCAATCAAAACAGTCAACATTGTCAAATAACACTGAACAGGGCATTTGTCTTTGAATTTGGGTGGCTAATCCCGGTAACTTATGTATACTAAGGTCATCTCAGGATAAAACACCAACCAAAATGAGAAGCATCATAAATATTTTGGTCTTGCCATAGTCCTCATAGTGTAAAATTTACCTTCTGAAGGAAGACCAATCTATGGAGCATCAATACTGTAATTTATTAAATTATCATGGTGAAAGCTATCCTTTCCAGATATACTTTCTCAATTAATTGTCCCATTTATCCTAATAACCATGCCATTGGCCAGCTAGGGCAGTGCCAAAGCATGAAATTGAGAGCAAACTCATTGTTTTAGATATCAAAATATGGGCATGATACTGAAGTTGATAACCAATGCATTTTAGAAGTTGCCTCTGAGTATAGTATTAAATGGCCTATATGTCTAAAGATTTGAATGAGTTACCTTCACTTTCCCTGTGCCAACACCATGTTCACCAGTACATGTTCCTGCTTAGTTGTCAAAGAAACCATTCATTAGCACCACAACTTGCCTTTTCAGGTCATGTTCTAATTTTTCAGAATGGAAACCACTAAAGATAACATTAACTTCAGATTACTGCATGTATGCAGAAATACTAGATGAACATATGAAAGATAAGCACTATGGGATTATGAATCACCACAGACAAAGAGCCTTTATAGAATAATTAATGTTACAGGTAACCATGAACATTCATCCTTAAAAAGGATTCGGTAAGTTTGTTAGGTATTAGAGTGCGTACCTTCCATTGACAATGCAGTAAGGACCATAAATTTGTTAAGTCTCTCTGCTTCCTGCCAGTGTTCTTCAATGTTAGGGTCAAACAGAATCACCGTGTGGAAATTTCCATCACCAGCATGAGCAATAACCGTGCTGTTAATAGGAACAGAGGCATATGTATTGTGAGCATCAGTCATTTGACTAACCACATTACTACAGGAACACAAAATGCTCTAATTTAACTTATTGTCCAGAAAAAGAGAGAGCCATTCTGATCAGACATACCAGACCAGTGGTGATGCATCCAGCTCTTGTTTGGACCTTGATATCAATTCTGCAAGGTGTGAGAGAGGAACACATACATCCTGCAAAAATCAAAAGTTATAGAACTAAAACAAACAAAAAGCAAAGAGGGTCCTCGAGAGTATAAGGAAGCAAATAAAACTGTAACTAAAATCCATTGATATCAACTGACCGAAATCATTGCCTCAAAATTAGGTTCCATTGCAAAGCAAGCCCATAGTGCCTCCTTCCTTATCTTCATGTCATTATAACTTTGAGTTAGAAAATATGGAGAATGGCAATGAGAACCATTTGGATAAAACCTCTGAACAGAGAGACCTTATCAAACAAAATAAATAAATGGATCTAACTGAGAATAATTAGGAAAACAAGCTGCAGTTTGAGTTAAAAACCAATATCATACTAATTCAACATGACCATACAGGCCACTTGGGTTTTGATCTGAGAGTTATGGAAATCAACCTGATCTCTTGTATGTTTTGGTGAGGTTTCAGGTTTGCATTTATGCACTTAAGAGACATCTAAATGCACTGTGCATGTCCATATATCTATGTGCATGCATGCACTAACAGGTAAAATTGAGTGTAAGATCTATCCATTAAGGGTTTGTTTGGAATGGAAGGGGAGGAAGGGGGAGGTGGCTGGAATTTCCAGCCACCTCCCCCTCTACTTCCCTCTCCTCTCCCTCCATCTCCCCCAATCCAAACATAGGGTAAAGTAAAGTCTCACCTTTATGCAGGTATGTCTCTTCCAAACAAAACAAGGAACACTGTTTGACATTCCAGAAGTATAAAGTGATACTACAGCCAAAAGCTCAAAATTATATATGAATAATATTCCTTGGAAATTAATTCTAGTTTTCAACAGTTTCCTTAACTCTCTCTCTCTCTCTCTCTATATATATATATGTAAGGTTGAAATTTATCAACCATCTTGTTGGCTTTATTCCGTGCCAATTTGCTTGCAATTTAAGCACTTAGTAACCCTATATTTAGGTGGGATTATTGTAACGGTAGTGTGTGAGAAGATGTGAAGAAAAGCTCAAGTATGTGCAAAGAAGCAGAGCTTCGCGGCTAGCACTCGCGGGTGGCTCGCAGCTGCAAGTCGCCAACTTCAGGCACGTGAGATGCACAAAGGGAAGCTGAAGGGTCGCGCCAGCTGTCGCACTACAGGACAAAAGTCCCAGGCTAGCCAGGCCGTTACATCGCGACTTGATTTCGCGACTTGGACAAGCCGCGAGACCAAGCCGCCAATTTACCCTGTTTGGCAAAAACTTTCTTCGTATTATTTTCTCACCTCACTATATATAGACCCTTATACCCACTAAATTGAGAGAGCTTCCAGAGAGAATTTTGTGAGAGAAAACCTTAGAGAAAAACAAGATTGCCTCATCCTCAATCTTCATCTAAGAGACTCTACAAATTCCTCTACTCTCTTCCTCTCTATTGTCATACCCTTGAGAGGTCTTTTATCAAATCCTTATCTCACCACACCCACATCTGTGAGAAGGTCTATTTGGTGCTAAGGGAAGCAGTTTGAAACGAACCAATATACATTGGTTGATGCTATGGTCTAGTAGCGGAATCCGGAAAACTAAAGAAGAAATAGGTTCGGGGTAACCTCGTTGGAGCAAGAAGCTTGGAGGGCTTAGGTACTTGGGTAGATTAGGCTTAGAGGGTCTTCCGCTGTTCATGTATCCCAACTATATTCTTTAGTGGATTTTATCACCGCTTGGAGGGCGGCGGAGAGATTTTATGCCGAGCACTTCGGTTTCCTCTTCGATAACACATCGTGTGTTGTCCCCTGACTCCACTGTCAGCAATAAACAAATTCACCATCACAAGGATACAAAGTCGTCTTCCGAGTGGTAAAGAGCAAGGGGATCCAATGGAGACTGAAGCAAAAGATGCAGAACAATCAGTCACACCCAAGAGCAGAAGAAAGAGGAGTAGAGCCTCAATTTCATCAGCAAAACCTTCTCCTGATGCATTTCAGATCATCATGGAAAGACTTGATGGACTCAGAGAAGTTCAAAGTCAGCAGACTGAAAGGATGATAGTAATATAGGATCAGATTGATTTGCTTTCAGCTAAGATTGACAGCTTCACCAACCAGGAGCAGTGACCCTTTGGCCATTCCGGTCAAAAAGGGGGAGAACTTTTGAGGGCAGTTCTTGAGGGGGAGTGCTTATTTTGAGAGGGAGTCTCACTATCATACACTGTGTTTATGTTGTTTGTGTTTATAATTTTGTTACTATGCTTGGATAACTTCTGTTGCTATAGGTTTGATACATTGTACTTTAAGTGTGGTTTAAACTCATAACTCTTGAATGTGTTTAATCCTTAGTTTAATTATTATATATTGTTGTTGTTTGTCAGTAGTTTTTCAGCATATATTTCTTTTTGGTTTGGTTTGTACCCATGTTGCTTCTGTAAGCTTTAAGGGTTTGTTTTTATGCACGTTTGTAGGCCTTTGTGGTTTGTGCCATGCTTTATGCAGCTTTTGTGCTTTGTTAAAATCAGTACATTCAACTAAATGTCTTGCATTTTCCTCTAAGTACTATCACTCTTGTGCCCTTGTAGGATTTTTCCTAGATGCACATACTTCATGTACTGTGCATTGGTTGAGTGTTGGTCATTCAAGCGATTCACCTTGTGTTTATCGTCTTGAATGTCCGGATGTTCATTCCAAGTGTGAATGAGCATTGTGATCACTTAGTTATAGTGATTACCTGTTTTGGTCTTACCATGGTTTATTGTTTTATTCCATTGTGCATGATCGCATTGTGCTTGTTCCATTTGCATTACAAGTTTCTGTGTACAATGAACTTATTGTGTTGTTGTGTTTCAAGAGTTACTTGATCTTATGGTTCTAAAGCTTTACAGATTCTAGAGTTAGGTGTGAGTGAGTTTTCCAACTGTTCCCAACTCACGCATTAAGTCTAGACTTTGTTTTAGGGTTTTGTCACGGAATAGCCAAAGGGGGAGATTGTAAGGTTGAAATTTATCAACCATCTTGTTGGCTTTATTCCGTGCTAATTTGATTGTAATTTAAGCACTTAGTAACCTTGTATTTAGGTGGGATTATTGTAACAGTAGTGTGTGAGAAGATGTGAAGAAAAGTTCAAGTATGTGCAAAGAAGCAGAGCTTCGCGGCTAGGACTCGCGGGTGGCTCGCAGCTGCAAGTCACCAACTTCAGGCACGTGAGATGCACAAAGGGAAGCTGAAGAGTCGCGCCAGCTGTCGCACTACAGGACAAAAGTCCCAGGCTGGCCAGGCCGTTACGTCGCGACTTGATTTCGCGACTTGGACAAGCCGCGAGACCAAGCCGCCAATTTACCTTGTTTGGCAAAAACTGTCTCTTCGTATTCTTTTCTCACCTCACTATATATAGACCCTTATACCCACTAAATTGAAAGAGCTTCCAGAGAAAATTTTGTGAGAGAAAACCCTAGAGAAAAACAAGATTGCCTCATCCTCAATCTTCATCTAAGAGACTCTACAAATTCCTCTACTCTCTTCCTCTCCATTGTCATACCCTTGAGAGGTCTTTTACCAAATCCTTATCTCACCACACTCACGTCTGTGAGAAGGTCTATTTGGTGCTAAGGGAAGCAGTTTGGAAGGAACCAATATACATTGGTTGATGCTATGATCTAGTAGCGGAATCCGAAAAACTAAAGAAGAAATAGGTTCGACGTAACCTCATTAGAGCAAGAAGCTTGAAAGGCTTAGTTACTTGGGTAGATTAGGCTTGGAGGATCTTCTGCTGTTCATGTATCCCAACTATATTTTTTAGTAGATTTTATCACTGCTTGGAGGGCGGCGGAAAGGTTTTACGCCGAGGACTTCGGTTTCCTCTTCGATAACACATCGTGTGTTGTCCGTGTGTTTGCATCTTTCTTCCCTTTATCTTTGCCTTATATTTACTGCTGTGGATGTGTTTATATTTGGTTTAGATTGTTTATCAATTCTGTTATAAGCTTGTTATCATGTTCCGCACATTAATTGTTTAATATAAAACTTGAATTGGTAATTTTGTAATTTGGGGTCTAAACGTTCAAGGGTATTTCATACCCATTTTGAACTTTCAATATATATTAGCAAGGTCTTATTCTCTGTTGCAAAATTTTATGGATGTAAAGCAGTTGGGAGACGGGGGCACCAATGCATGCTTGAATCTATAATCCACAATTCCTAATAGAAACATTATACATGAAACATTATCTAATTTAGACATAAAATTAAAGCAGTGGAGCAGTGTAGTGTGAGACAGGTTCATGTAAGGAATCGAAATGAAACAGCCACAAATTCTATTTGCAGTAAACAGCCAAATTTGTGGTATTACCTGAATTCTGACAACGTATTATTTTGATAAAATAATTAGTTCCATGGTGAGTTTTCTGAAGTATGGGGTTTTATAAGTCAACATGAAGAAAGAGATATAACAAAATGCCACTCACTGAACATCAACTGAGTAACCACTACCTTCCAAAGCTCCTTTTTAGCTTCAGGATCTTCTGCAAAAACAAAATCTGAGCCATTGTGCTCTGCAGCAATCTTCTGAACAATTTGTGTTTGCTCACGTGCATAAGCCTCTAAATAATAGTAATCAAGAAATAAATTAGGAATCAAAAAAAGGTAACGAAGAAGATGGCATAGGTGTAGCTTTCTATGGGAAATGGTGATGCATTTTTCCAGAATAATAAACAAGGATCATTTTGCTCAGGATAATTTCCTCTTTTTGGGGGGGGTGGGGTTGATTTAGAGCCTGTGTCATAATGACAATACTATTTGTTGTCTTACTAGTGATTACTAGCATAAACTAATTACCTCCTGTATAGCATCAATTTCTGTAGTTAATACTGATTTAAACACGTCAATCATCAAATCATGTTGGTTCTGTGATGCAGTCGTGGATGATTAAATTGATTCAATGACTACTTTGCAAATTTGTCTATCCAAGATTTATTTCATGGAATCCATGTTTGCAGTCCAATTGAAGTAAAGGTCAAATGATTTTAAAGGTCTAGTTTTATGTGTCCTAAGGTTGAAACATTTTTTAATATTCGTTTATATTGAAAAACTTATGGTCAATTTTATATTAAAACAGAAAAAATTGTAATTTACGCAATCTTGCGAATTAAGGGTATTTGATAGTTTAGTTGAGTCTAGAATTTTCTAGGAGATTCTACGTATTTAATGTAGTATTTCTTTGAGTTCAAGTTAGTCTTTTATTAGTCACTACCTTATTAGGTTGTTTAGTTCATTAGTAAAACTAGTAGTCCTAAATACAAGAATGAACCTTATATGTATTTGCGCTCATTGTACTTAAAAAATAGATGGCGTTGATCAATAAAATATTGGATGAGTATTGAGGCATGTTGGTTTTATTGTTCTTTTCTTCTCTCTCTCTCTCTCTCTCTCTCTCTCTCATGGGCACTATTCACAGGATGTGTTCACATGCACTATTCACAAATTGTGGAGAAATTCAATTTTCGTTTCCTTTTACCTCTTTTCAACCCTAAATCAAATATTTTTCTCTTTCCTACAAAACCCTTCTTTCTAAACCATTAATCCACAAATCCTCCTACACCTTAACCCACCAAAAGCACATGTAGACAAATTCTCCAATTTGTCCTCTGTCAATTTTGTAACAGAACCAAAATCCTATCACAAGTTCTTTGCTAAAATTTTCTACCAACTGCTTGACGAAATTTCGCATTCAAGATGGTGGTCACAAATGCAGAATTATTTTCAAAGTCTCAGGATTTTCTCAAAATGTTGTGGAAACCAAGAAAAATTTAAAACAATTGAATGAAATGGTGTGTTCCATAGAAGCAATGTTAAAAAATTTGTCTACTATGTGACAAACTTTGGATAAGCTAGTAGTCACTATTTTGGAAAAATATTCAGCTAAATTGCAATTGATGAAGAACTTATAAATTCTAAGTTTCACCCCAGTTTATCCCCACACTTGTTGGCAAACATCACAGCTGTTCCCCGTCAAAATCTAATATATGCAGCCTTGCAAATTTTCTGCCACAACCTCAAGCAAGCATTGGTTTAACGCATCAAGGTGTGACACTAAAAGAGAGAAATCCAGCTTTAAAATTCACCACATGTCGAATTTCAAGAACACCCAAAATAATGCATTTCATAGACAATAAAGACCATAAAGGAGCAAGGTGAGCACGAGGCTGACCATGGAAAAGTCAGGACCAATGAAGATATGTGTTACTGCTATGGAGCAATTCAAGATGGATTTAAGTTGTAAAGCCTTCTAAGCATTGATTTTATTATTCCATAAGAATTTGATGATATGGTGGTAAAGAAAAATTTATTATCCTTAATGCTTCTTAAGGTGATATAGAATTGGTGCAAGTTTCAAGTTCAAAGGTTCTTATACTTCAACACTATGAAGCTCAAGGTCAAGTTTTTTTTTCCCATAGGGGGAGAATGATGCAATCATCAAAGATTAATTTGTTTTGTTTTTTCAAGATTTATTTTATGGGCTCCATGTGAGCTGTCCAATTGACATAAAAGTCGTGTCATTTTAAAGGTCTAATTACTTATGTCCTGGGGTTAAAACAGTTTTTAAATTTGGGTTTTTAAAAGATTTATGGTTGATTTTGTATTCAAAAGGGCAAACTGTAATTTTTTTTGCAACCTAGCGAATTAAGGGAATTTTGGTTGTTTAGTTGAGTCTAGAATTTTCTAGGAGATCCTATGTATCTTAAGTTTTATTTTCTTTGAGTCCAAGTTAGCCTTTTATTGGTTAGAGAAAATTGCACTGACCTCCCCCCTTGTTTCGAATTGTACATAAATCTCCCTTTTTAAAAAAACTACACTCATCTCCCCTACAACTTAACACCGTTAAATTCTATTACAGATTGAAAAATTTATGCTTTCACCCTCACTTCCAAATAAAATTTCTATTTTACCCTCCCAACCCACCATCACCATTCTATTCTTCTTTTTTGCTTTACTTTCCTTTCTTTTGAATATCTAGCAATCCAATTTATGTGTTATTGTGATTCCTGGCAGCTTTCTGGGTGACATTGTGACAAAATGTTCCAAGTAATTTACAGGGGACGTCAGTGTACTTTATTTTGAAAAGTAAGGGAGGTCCATGTACAATTCGAAATAACAAGGAGGTCAATGTAATTTTAGTAAACCTTAGGAGAGGTCATTTTTCCCTATTAGTCATAACCTTATTAGGTTTTTAGTCTACTAGTCAAGCAAGGAGTTCTTAATAATACTAGTACAAGAATGAGTCCTTGTATATAATTGTGCCAAATGTGCTCAATAAAGTAGACGGAGATGATCAATACAATATTTGTGTTTGCATATTGAGGCAAGTTGACCTTATTGTTATTTTCTTCCTTTCTCTCTCTCTCTGATATTCCATCACTGCTCACGAGTATTGTTCATGCACAGCATTCAAAGATTGTGGAGAGATTCGATTTCCATTTATCGTTACCTCTTTTCAACCCTAAATAAAATCTTTTCTCTTCCCTACAAGACCCTTCTTATTAAACCCTAGATCCACAAATCCTCCTAAACCTTAACCCACCACAAGTACAGGTAGACAAATTCTACAATAGTCTTAATATTAAGGAAAGGCTTCCAGGTGTACAATTATTAAGTGCAGCAAGCTCAATGATAAAGGTTGTTTCAATTTGAAATTGCATTTAGCCAAAAATAAATAAAAACAGAAAATATTGAGAGAACGAGGATCCCATTTACCTGTGCCTATAAATTCAAACATTAAAGTTGGAATTTCAGGCAAATCTTTTCCATTGGCAATATTGATAGCCTTCACTTGAACCTCATCCATTAGCTCCACCCTTGACACCTAACAATTATAAAAAGAATATCCATGAAGGAATTGATAATTAGAACGAAATTTGCAGCTAAAGTCCCACCTGTATACCAGACATCATCGTGGCTATAGCAACATCTGCTGCATCCTTAATTGAAGGGAAATTACACATTGCAACCTGCAATATTGTTGAATTCAAATTGCATATAAGCACAACATTAATATTGTTAAATTACAGATTATCCCAAAAGCTTAATGATGCAGGAGGTAGTGAGAAGACAGATTTCCTATATTTTATGTATCAAGGGCAATTTTGTAATTTCCTAATATTCTAGAATGGGCTGTGCTTATAGTCTATTGGGTCTTACTTTAGTTTTATTTTAAGCTTGGTTATTTAGTTTGGGTTTATTAGTAAAGCCCAAGGAGTCCAAGTCCAAGTCTTATTAGAGTTTTAAGAAATCCTAGTTCAACTAGGATTAGGTATTAGTCTTATATTTAAAGAGTTGTAGTACTTTCTATTGAGTTGATTATTAATGAATGTTTTCAGAATTTAAGAGCTATGCTTTCTTTTATGGTTTGTGTGATGCAACATTCTCCGAGATGTGATGCCAAGGAACCCTGTTCACAGATCACTGTTCACAGCACAAGAACAACCACCCAAACCTTGATTGTTTTCCTTTGTTTCATCCCCAAACCCTACTAATCCTTGTCCCGTTTGGAAACCCTATTATCCCTCTTATTTTCTAGCCTATTCCCCACCAAAACCTAACCCTAATTCTTCAAAACCCAAGCCATACCAGATCTGCCCCTGGTTTTCTAAATCAGATTTTTGTTGTTCCCCCTTGTCCTACATCACTTAACATTAAGAAATTGTGAATTTAGTCACTTAATCATAATTCTAACACTCCCCCTCACGTGTAAGGATGGCAATGGGGCAGGGCCGAAGGATGGGGTCTTCATCTCCGCCCCGCATGGTTTTATCTTGCCTCATCCCCACCCCACCCCACATGACAGAGAAAACTTTCTCACCCCATCCCCGACCCTTGGGGCCCCGCCTCACCCCGTAAAACTCAACTTTTTGTTAATTTGCCCTACAACTAGTACAATTTTTTTTAATGAAACCTATTTCATTAATAAAAATATACTTGAAATTACAACTAAATTTATCCCATCAAATCAAAAAAAAAATTCAAAAAAATTGAATAATATATCCAAGTGTTTAACAAGACAATCACCAAAAAAAAAAAAAAAAAAAAAAAAAACCTCATGGTATAGCACATAACAAAATAAAAGCAAAGAACCATATTTGATAGAATAAAATAAGCTAATATTGATATATTTGTTTAAATAGTAGGGTTTTAGGGTATGAAAAAATCACAATTATAACCCCTTAGCAACATGGGGCAGAGAGGGGCGGGGCAGGGCGAGTCTAAAAAGTCTAAACACATCCCCACCCCACCCCGTGGTACGGGGCTAAAATCTTGCCCCATCCCCACCCCACCACCTTTGTAAGGCGGGGAAAACCTGCGCAGGGCTAAGCGGGAAGGGGCGGGGTTAAGCGGGGCGAGGCAAAATTGTCATCCCTACTGTGTGGGCTTAAACTTCCCCTTAATAAGTGGGAGGCCCAACACATGGGAATTTAACATTTTAAATGGGAGATAGACTGAAGACAAAGATCAAAATCAAGATCACCTGCTCTAATACCATATTAAATTACCAGTTGTCTCAAAATCTTAAACTATTGGGATATGGTAAATTTAATCATTTAATCACATAGAGTTAATATAGATTGCAAGAATAAATAACTGACAGAATCTCCTACGTAAAAAAATAAAAAAAAGAATATAAGAATAACAATATCATATAGAAGTTGTATAAAGAAAGATGCCAATGCTCATTCAAACAAAAATTCTCAATATTTAAATGGAAGAAGATATTTTAATTTACCCTAGAAATGACAAACCCGGATAAACCTCAATCAACCATACTAACTACCACATGACAGAATTATCACTAGTGGGTACTTTTTTATAGCCATTAAGAACACTTCAAACACAGGTGCTTGCGGTAGCTATTGAGAATTTGCTAAGAACACAAGCAAATGTTTTGATGATTAACTTATACCACATTTGTAGAAACAGCGTGGCAAGAACCACAGTGTTTTACAGTGAAAAAATGTGAGACAAACCTCTAAAGATGTTGAGACAACCAAGAGATCTTCTCTAACATCATTAAACTAGTTTGATCACTTTTAAATACCATCAATTCTGTGATGGTTCAAATTCTCATAAAATGCAATTTCTTTTTAGCGTAAGCTTTTTTCTAAGATTTCATGTACTCCCCATCCTCCAGCTTATTTCATGAAAATAGGAAACATGAGAAGATGGCAATTAAGTTTAAAACCCACAAGTCAAGAAGTCTCCACACAAGCCCTAGGCTTAATATGGCAAGGATCAGAAGTAACTTTAAGATACGTTCAAATGAGAAATACTAATAAGATTCAAATATATATCTTATCATGGCCGCATAACGAAACAACTATATAATCAAGATTTAAATCCAACCATCACAAGACAAGAACAATTGTAGCGAAGTAGAAATAATTTTAAGAGGAAACACCTTCAGAAAAAGAAAAGGTCAAAGTACCACTGAATGCTGTGGAATTTTCTGAAGCCGAAGAGTGACTTCTGTTATTACACCCAGAGTTCCTTCACTTCCAATCACCAAGCGGGTCAGATCATACCTACAATATACGACTTTTACAAGGTTAACAGCATGCCTGGTTAACGGTTGCATTTTTATCCCACCAACTTTCTCATTTATTTTTTGAAACTACTACTCAAAACAAAAACAATAAAAAATAAGGGAAAAAAAGATAATCAGAGAAAAGAAAATATATCAAAGAATAGATTGACATAGATAAGAGAACAAACCCTGCAGCACTCTTTCGAGCACGAGATGCCGTCTTGACAATATCTCCATTGGCAAGAACTACCTGGAACAAAAACAACATAAGAAATACAGCTTTTGGGAGCTGAATTAGACATCAGAATTTTATAACAAACCTTGAGACTGATGACATTATCACGCATGGTTCCATACCTACATGCTAAAAATAGAATCATTAGATCCAATATTAAATTAGACCACTGAAATTATTTCTAGAATATATTTTCATTTATGTTATTTAGACAAAATTTAATGTAGATAGAGAAGCATCTAGGTTACCAAAATAAATTTTTCAATTAAAATTCAAGTTTACAAAGACAAAAGATAAGAAAGGTAAATAAAAAGATTCTAATCGCCAAATGGTTATGCACCAGGTTGCTAAACTTGATTGGTCCTTTAGACAGATAATCAAGAATGAACTGATGGAAGCAGATGCATGTTTATTAAGCGGACCCCATTACCAACAGTGGCCACTCCTGGACCTACCAGAAGACACAAAATATATTATTCTTTAAAAAGGCAAATAAGTAATGCATAATGCTTTGATCATAGACTGCTATATGAGAGTCGCCTACAATTTTGAGATTATACATCCATCACTGCCAAAAGATAAGAACACATAGAGGAAAGGATCCAGTATCCACCAATTACTGTCAGCATTGGACAGGGTGAAACAACTCAAGTCTTGAATTAAAGAGTTACAGAAATAAATAGTAAAACCAAATTACATGGCAAGCATCCTACAGAAAGTATGACAATCTATTAAGAAAAAAAGAGCATATCCTTTAGAACCAAGTTATATGGTATTCTGTACAAATATTAATCACATATAGAATATCCTCTGTATGAAAATATGCAGAAAAATAATACTTGCTAGTGGAGCTAGGTCCACACTTGGTTGCCAACTTTAATTCCCCGGATTGTATGGATTTGTGTGTGTGAAGGTGTTGCAGGGGCACATTAAGTACCACTTCAAGCATGTACTAGGTTGATCTGGCTAAACAAGCAATTATGGGGAGCTTCAATTGTGACTAGTACTTTTGCAATATAGCACAAATGTTAGCTCTTGCCCCAGCTCGTGACAAATGACATCAAAAACATGTTGGTACAACCAAGTGGCTCAGAGGCACTACAAGGCAATGCGCTAATGAGGACATTGAAGATTTAAATGGAACGAGATTGTAATGCTCCCTATTATGTGGATTTGAGTGTATATTTAGAGTCTAAAGCTATCATGCAGGCATGTGCTAAGTCCTATATCGAACATGTAGTAGGTCGATTTGGGATATATAAGAGATTACAATGAGTTTCAATAGTGATTAGCCCTTTTGAGATATAGCGTAGATATGGCTAATGCTTTCCTCAAGTTGTGACACTGGCACACTTTAATGATTTCGTTAAGAAAGACCATTAGGTTTTGGATAATAATGGAAAATGGCCTACATAGTCCTTGAAGGGTCAGATCTACAAACTTAACACTAGCATTGAATCCAGAAACACTTCCAGCAAGAAAGTAAAATTATTTTTCTTTCAAAGGATAGTACGAACAAATCCAATTCAACATAAAAAAAACATGATCAATTGTCAAAGGTTTACATCTCCATCTACCTTCTTCTTCTTTTTGCCCACTGGGGGGGAGGAGGAGTAGGAAGTAGCCTTCACCCATTGTTATAAGATTAAGAGTTTCCTTGGTTCAAAATATGAGTAGAGGGGAACACTAAGGTTCAAAATCTAGTAGACACTCTTATAGAAATATTTGTAGTATAAAACTTAAACGAGCATATTCAAGCAAATATGGTACTACTAAGATTGAGCAAATGAAAACAAGTATAAAAATGTTACACCATCAAGTGATCGAATCTTTGAATCTTTACTAGGGCAACACTTGCATATATTAACATACATTTTCTTTTCAAAAAAATGTAAGTATCAATATTATCTGCTAATATGAAAATTTACAATTGAGAAAGTAGAGGTACTACCTCACAGCTAATGAACCAGAGCACCGTGTTGCACACATACCCCCAATGGTTGCACCAGGCCCTGTTAGTCAAGAAGTTTTAAGCATATGAAAATCCAAATTACAAAATCACTTGAGAACACAACTAAACACACCAGGTGCATTTATTGAAAAATGAAGTTTATCAGAGTGACTTTCACACTACACTGGTCATAAATGATATGGAAAAACTAAAAGCAGAGAATTCTTTTCACAAAATGGGCTGTTTAAGCTTTTTACGCAGAAAATGGTAATCTTCTAAGTGGCAACACCAAGCACCTGCCCAAATTTCACAGTTTTAAGTAGCATCTCTGATATAACAGAGCTTCTAAAAGCATAATACTTAAGCTATGTGGTGCCATAATATCAAAGACTTTATGGTTCAACAATAAGAGTCGTGTTAGTTTACTAGGTTATTAGTATGTTATTAGGCTACTAGTATTTCTTTTTAGTTTAAATTAGGCTAATTGTATCCTCATTTTAAGTACTAAGAATGTACTACTTGCATCCTTGGTTCAGCCTTAAGTCCAGATTTATAATAACTTAATTGTTGCAATACTTCAAATGTCTTTTTAATTATTCTAGAAAGATTCAAATATAAGACCTAATATAGCCAAGTTCCAAGGAATTCAGATATCACATTGTAATTCTATACAGAAAGGAGGAAAGATAGATGCTCATAAATATTGCATGAAATTTTCTATTATGTTATAAAGAAAATTATCTTTATCATTTTCTTGCAATTTCAAACTCACAATTTTCAATGTATGCCAAATACCATTTCAGGAACCAATGCCAATGTGAAGACTCTTTCCACAGGATGTCAAGTAGGATACCACCAAAGTTATATATGAATTAGCACAAGCCAACTAAATAGCATTTACTAGAGGAATGTTTTGTAGGACTTGCAATTTATCTCAGCTTCTGACAGAATGATTTCATTCAACAGCACATTCAAAATGCGCAGTTTTAAGGCATACGCATTTGACATACTATAACACTATCTTGATATGAAACATTTCAATTAGCATTTCAACTATGAGTTGAAAGAAAAATGCACCCCAGATATCTATTATTGAAAACATTAGAAGAATGGTGCATCATAAACTAACCTGGATCAAGGGGAAAGAATAGACCATAAGGCTCCAGGTATTCATTCAGCTCCATCCATCCAATCCCAGGTTCAACAACCACATCCATGTCCTCAATATGTAACGCTTTAATACTCTACATTTGAACAAATAATGCAATAATAACCAAAAACCATGACACAATACCAACTACTCATTTTTCAACAAGATAAGAAAGATACAATACTAGAGTACGCATTTAATTTTAAATTGAAGGAATTGACATCAAAGGAAGACAAAATATGCTCCAGACTCCACAGAGTGAATTTTTTTAATATCAGTAGACCCATTATCCATGATAAATGCAATGTCGACTCTACCTAAGAATGAATTCTATTAAGTAATATGTACATTCATACATACATACATGTACACACAAGATAAGGCAGGCAGTTCATGATGGTAGCAAAAGTAGGCAGCAGGACCAAAGAAGACAGTTGCAACTTCCATCTAGGCTGATCTGCCTCATTTTATTTAAAATATAAGAAGGTACACCTCTTGCATAATTCTCAAACAGAGTTGTAAGCAAAGAAAAATATTAGTTCTTTACCCATAGATATAAGAAACAGAATCGTGAAAATTAAGGCTAATTACATTTTTTTTACTTGTATGGTGAGTTTGATTTGCCAACATGTGGTTTCACAAGTGACACTTTACCCAATTCAGACCTGCCCCATTAGCATATTTAAAATTATGTCATTAAATATAACAGTCCAACCAAAAATTTAAAACACAAACACACAAGTAGGTAAAGTGCGTTCTTTTAAACCATGTGTAGATAAAGAGGCACTTTTCTAAATCATAGTTGGGTGAACTGTCACATTTTTTCGAAGACTGATCTGCATGTGCAAGTTCTGACAGCAAATTGACCTAGACCTCAAGTTGAAAATTTCTTTTTATTTTAAACCACAAGTTGTTCAACTAAACTCGGCGCATACTGGTGCCCAAAATGTAATTAACCCTAAAAAAATGTAAGTTACAGTTCTAAATAAAGTGAAGTTTTAATTTCATAAAACAAAAGCTCAGGAAAGCATACTCTTATAAAATACAAAAAGATCAGTACATACATTCATCATCGACATGTCAATGCAAACACCTCCATTTGGAGACAAGGTGTGACCCTCAATTGATGTAGCTCCACCATATGGTACAATTGGGACCTGCTTGTGAATGAAAAGCAACAACTTTGGTACTTTCTTGAAAAGGTTAATATTATTTTTCATGAACTAGCAAGCGAACAATCTATATCATCAACTGTGGATCTATTTATTAGTAAATTTCCTATTCTTACAGTATGCAAGAGAAATTCTAGCCACTATATTTTTAGTTCCACATTGCCGAAACTTTACTAGCTATTGAGCTCTATCCTTCTTTTATTGGATGTTACATATGCACCCTATGGGATCTTGAACTCAAGACTTCACCTAGGAAGCACGGACACTTCATTTAGAATGCCATACCTGTGTCGTACCTGTATCATACCAGTGTCATACCGGCAATTTCATGTTATAATTTTTTAGAAATTGCTCGTGTCGCTGTGTCGTACCCGTATCTGTGTCCGTGCGTCCTAGGACCTCTCCCTCAACCTTGCACTCACAAGGGCAGGAAGTGCCATTTGAGCTAAAGCATGTTGGCCCATTAAGCTCTATCCTCAAAAGAAATGCATGCAAGGCATCATTATCAATTTAAAGATGAGGAAAAACTCAGACCTTATGCATGTCACATGATTTAACTATCTTGGAAACTTCATCCTCCGACCTGCAATTTATAAATTAGGCCACGCTGTGAGAAAGCTACAAAATTATAGTACTTAGTTCAAACAATCTCAAGAAATTACTGCACTTAAAGAACAAATAGCATCTTTTTTGACAATGTTTCCCAGTGTCACATATGCATAGTATGCAAACACCTGTGACATATTTTCTAGTCATATTAAAATATCTCACACAGGAAACTCATAAAATTTAAGCAAAAGTTCACACACATGGTATAAGTAGGGACATGATTAACTTTCATGTGATCGAACTTCTATTCCTTAATCCTTATTACACAAGCACCATCATACCATGGCTTTCACTATCCAACCAATATTTCATTGCCATACAAGCACGTCAAACCTGAATTGCATGACCACAAAAATTGCCACATCTTGCTGTTAAAATTGCAAAAATGAACATCAAATCTGATGTAGCTAGAAATAGTAAACCACGTGGTGAATATATAAGTCTCACCTAGGAAAAACAACGACATCAGGAATATTGACTGCTTTGTGAAAGCTGTTTTGTGGTTTTCCATGGATATACCTCTCATCATAATCCATAGTCATGTTATCCTGCCCAAATAATATAGTATCATTAACCAACCACACACAAGAATTAACTAAATTTTCAAAGCTTCTCAGCAATCAATGATTCAATACAGAAGAAACAATGATATATAATACTTGACAGATAGCCTTCAATTCATCAATAAGCTCTTGAGGAAGTTCCTTGTGAGAACCCTTCACCACAAAATCAGTGCTACCTTTGCCCCCAATGCTGACACCTCTGTTTATGAAAAGAAGAAAAAAATCAAAACCCATTATCAACTAAAACCTTGTTTTCCTAACCAATCAAGATTTTTTTTTTTTTTTTCAAAAATGAGAGAAACCCACCTGGCAGAATCGAGATTAGAAGCGTCACAGAATGAAGGGTTGGATTGGGATTGAAGGGCAAGTGATCCAGCTGAGAGTGAGACAGCAAGGGCCACAGGAAGCAAAGCTAGCGATGGGTTTTTTGAGGTATGGGAGTGAAAGATAGGCGTGGTGGTGTGTGGTTTTGGAGTTTTGAGATTGTGGAAATGTGAGGATTGAAGATTGGAGTAGAAGAAGCTCTTTGATGAGGAACGTAGACGAGATAACCAGTAAGAGAATGCCATTGTTTTTTTCTTTTCTGGTTTTTTTTTTTTTTTTACCAAACCAAACAGAGGAAGATTCTGACACGACTCAACTAGAATTCAGCTATTTATTTTTTAGTTCAATCCTAGGTTCAGTTGTACTGTTAATGCATTATAGATATACATTGGACGTATAATAATTAGTAATGAATAATAAATAAAAAAAAGCATCTTATCAAAAAAATAAATAAATAAAAGCAGCTTTATCTCCCTCCCTTGAAAATGCAGGTTCAACTAAGCTAGTTCTTTCACCCTCCAAAATAAAAACTAAGCCAGTTCTTTCTTTGGCAAACCATGATCAAAATATTGTATTTAGTCTTATTTAGACTTGCTCAAAGTTGGTTTAATATTGTAAAGTTGGAATCGAGTGACTGCAGAAGTTCTTGGGACTTTTGGCCTGGCTCGATCGATCGAAGAATAGACTCGATCGATCGAAAATTGCACAGGTTGATTTTTCTGCAGAATTTCCAACTCAGCCCTACTTCATTAAACGTTTAGGGTTTTATGTTTTTACCCTAGGTATATAAACTAAACCCTAGCCACGTTTTTTAAGGTTGTCCATATTGCTTTGTTGCTCATACATTGTTGTTTTGTGTGAATCTCTTGTGAGATCTTTGAGGAGCTTTCCTTTATACAAAACTTAGGGTTTTCAAGGTAGAGATGATTTCAACATCTTGAAAATCATTACTGTTGCAACCATTAGAACTTAAAAGAAAAGCAAGCGGGGAGCTTGTAGCTGATTGAGAAATTCAAGAAAGAAGTAGTCCGTGGATTCGGAGCCTGCGCGTGGTCGTGTCAGGAAGTTCTACTGGTGGATAGCATTAGGAAGTCAAGTGGGGAGCTTGTAGTCCTTTTGTAAGAACTTCAATTCTTTCATAGTGAATTCTGTTATGCCTTGAGGATCGGTGGGTCAAATCCTCCCCAGGTTTTTACCGTGTGGTTTCCTGAATGATCATATCTTGTGTTATTTATTTTTCGCTGCTTTATATTCTTGATATGATTGTTTGGATTGTTTTAACCTAGAATTGCTTAATTTGACTAAGTAACAACTTAGCTAATTAATCTAGGCTACGCAATCTGGTTGTTTAAGGGGTCTAAATTTCCATCAAGTGGTATCAGAGCTGGTAGCTCTTTTTGTTTGAGATTTTTAATCTCTGAGCTGATCCTTGACCCCTGTTGTCATGGAGCATGGACACTCTCTGTTTGTTCCTCCTCACTTTGATGGGAACAACTATGCTTATTGGAAAGTAAGGATGAAAGCATTCCTGAAATCCATTGAGGAAAAGGTTTGAAATTCCGTTGAATACGGATGGGTGAAGCCCTCTACTCCTGTGAGTGAGTGGCAAACTTCTGAAAAAGAAGCAGCAAGCTTCAATAGCAAAACTATGAATGTCATCTTTAATGCTGTTTCTATGGAGGAATTTAAGAGGATCTCTAATGTTGAGGTTGCTCATATTGCTTGGAAAATCCTTCAAACTGTGCATGAAGGCACAAAGGCAGTTAAGATAAACAAACTGCAACAATTGACCTCTAGATTTGAAAGCATTAGAATGTCTGATGATGAATCTTTTGATGAATTCTATGCTAAATTAAATGATATTGTCAATTCTGCTTTTAACTTGGGTGAAATCTATGATCAACCTAAAATTGTTAGGAAGATTCTTAGATCTTTAACTGAAGACTTTAGACCCAAAGTGACTGCCATCACTGAAAGCAAGGATGTGGACTCCATCCCTGTTGATGAGCTTGTAGGATCTCTTCAATCCTATAAGTCTGACCTACCTAAAGTGAACAAATCTAAATCAATGGCTCTTAAGTCAGTTGATGATGTTGATGGTGGTGGATTTGATGATGAGCTCTCTGCTACAGAGATTGCCTATCTTGCCAAAAACTTTAAGAACTTTCTTAGGAATACAAATAGAAAGGCAAGAGGTACTTACACTGCTGAACCTAGAAATTTTAGGAAGAATGATCCCACTAAGGTTAACAATTTTGAAAAACCTAGAGAAAATTTTGGTCAATCTTCTAATAACTCCTTGGGTCCTCAGTATTTTGGCTGTCAAAGGTATGGCCATGTGAAATCTGAATGTCCTACATTCTTAAGGACTAAGGGTAAAGCTATGGCTGTAACCCTTAGTGATAATGAGGTTTCTGATGATGAGTCCGGTGGCGACGAGGATGGAAACTTCATTGCTTTCACGGCTACTGCTATAGTCAATGAAAGCATATCTGCTGAAGAGAACCCTTCTGATGGGGAACTCTCTGAAGATGCAGATCTTCAAGAGGCCTATAACAAACTTTGCAAAATTGCTGCAAAGGATGCTATGAAAGTTGAACTTGGCCTAAAGAAGATTGATTCTCTTGAGCTTGAAAAGAGAAATTTGCTTGTTAAACTGTTTGATGCTAATGAGCTTTTGAATAATGATAAATCTGAGAACATGCTTTTGCTTGATAAAATTAGAACTTTGGAACATGATTTATCTGTTGCTAGATCTGCTAGTTCTAAACTTGATCACATGCTGAATGTTCAAAAGTATCCTTCTGATAAAACTGGATTAGGATATGTTGAAAGCATCTTTGATTCTGCACCACATTCCACTACTTTTGTTCCTTCCTCTTCTTCTGAACCTTCTGTGAGTGAGGTTGTGTGTGAAACTGTCAAACCACCTGTGAGTGAGGTAGTTAAACCTGTAGAAGTTTCACCACCTAAGAAGATTAGGGTAGATTTAAGAGAATCTAAACCTAAGGAGCTTACCAAATCTAAGGACAAGATGCATGGTAAACCTGCTTGGGTTTGTCATTATTGTGATAAGTCTGGACACATTCGTCCTAACTGTTACAAGCTTCAAGCTGATAAGAGAGCAAATAAACCAAAAGTGCCTGTGTCTCAAGCACAAGATCCTATGGCATTAATTGGTGAATTGGTAAAGGTGTTAAACCTTTATTCCAATCCTGGAGTTGGGAATCACTCGAATGTGAATAAGAACTCCAATGCTCGTGGTGCATCTAAAAAGTTTTGGATGCAAAAGACTCGAACTAATTGAGTCTTTCTGACATGGTCCTTGTGCTTCATTGCTCTTTTCCTTTGTGACCATTGTTCTTTGGTTTTTGTGCTTTTGTTTTAGGACTTGCATTGCATTACATTCATGCATTTCATTCTAGGATTTATTTGTTTTCTCTTTTAATAATTAAAAAAAAAAGAAAAAGAAAAGGAGGAAGCAAAAATTATGTTTAACATGATGTTTCTTGGTTTTTGAAAACAAGGTTGGTCAATTCATTTACACATAATATGTCTTATGTACCTTGTTTAGCTTTGATGAGCTTATTTATTGCACTTGACTAGTTGAAACTTTGTAGTGCATGTTGTGTGGGAAAGATGTGTGTGGTTATTAATCACTTTGTCTTGATCTTGAAGTCACATGTTATTTGACTGTCGGACTTTATCCTTTTGAGAAAGGCATAAATAACCATCTCACCACTGTTCACTAGTCAATCATGAACACCTTAGTGCATATCATAAGATTTTGTGCTCGAGAAAGTGTAGCACATGCACAAAAAGAACATAAGGTGTAGCCTCTGTTAAATGCTTAATAATTAAAACTGGTGTGTACTATTAGGCTTGATGCCAAATTTCACCTAAATAATGGGGCAAAATACAAGAAACTTACATGATTGCAAGCTTTTGTTCTAGGAGATGTGGGAGTTATAGGATGTAACTCTTTAGGTGATAGTCTCTTTTGAATTCTATGTGATGAATTTTGTAGACTTTGTGATTGATTGCTATTCACATATCACCTCACATGTATCTCAAGTTTTTGCTAGTATCACACACTACACAAGTTACTCTTTGTTAAATACTGTACATGCTAGTGTGTGTGTTTTTGGTCTGACCAACCAAGTTTGAGAATATCTTGAGATTTACGCACAACATATTTGTTGCTTGAGAAAATTCAATGAGAGAATGATTGAAATTTGTTTTGAGAAAATTGGGTTCAAAATTTTGGGTTTTTGAAAGAGCATTCCATCTCATACTCATGCATTTTGTTTCTTCAAGTTAATGCTTTGAGGAGTTATTTTCAAAATTAGGTTTGTGTTTTTCAAAACTGTGATTTTTCTAAAACTTCAGTGAGCCTCTGTCCATTTCGATCGATCCAGCCTGTTTTTTGATCAATCGAAAAAGTGCTCTCATTTGTCTTAAAATGACTGTTTTTTTCGATCGATCGAATGTGATTTTCGATCAATCGAAAAAGTGCTCTAGTTTGTTTCAAAAAGACTGGTTCATTCGATCGATCGAATGTAATTTTCGATCAATCGAAGATCGTGGAAAAGTTTGTTTTAAAGGATCAGATCTGACTTTTTCAAACACTTTTCAAATCTTTTTCAAACTTTTTCTTTCTCTCTCCGACGAGGCAAGCTCAATAGTTGCATTTTTTGTCGTTTTCCTCCGAAGTTTTTGCAAAGAATCTCTTTCCTCAAGCCGGTAAGACTCTTTTGCCCTTCCTTTTGATTTTATTTTCATGATTTCATGCATAAATCCTTGCATTTAAGGGAGATTTTCGGACTTTACATTTTTGGGATTTTCTATTGATTCAAGCCTTATTTTATGCAATTGATCATTGGGTTTTTGTGGGGACACATCATAAACATGATTCTTACATGTTAATTTGATCAATTTTGAGTTTGGTGAAAAATTAAAAAATCTAGGGTTTGTTCTTGATCCGAATTGGGGCTTTTGTTAAATTGGGTAGAATTTGATGAAATTGGCTTGTTGTGCTGTTGTAATTAAGCATTATAATCTATGTGATGTGTTTTGTAATGCTCAATTCATCATTATATTTAAAAATTTCAACAAGTGGTTTTCAATTTTTGGGATTTTTGATAGAAATTCCCTGTTCAAGCCAATTTTTGTCAAATTACTCTCAATTAAACTTAATTGTTTACTGCATTAGATCATGCATCACAACATTTTATTGTTCATGCATCATATAGATTTTTTGTTCTATATTCTTTATTGTGCTAATTTGCAGTCTGCCCTTGGTTTTGTTTTCTCTTGTTCTTTGTGGTTTTCACCTTGCGTCTCTGTCCTTTCCTTAGCACTATGCCTAGGAAGACTAGAGCCCGTAGGAATGTTCCCTCACCTTCTCCTTCACCCCCTCCATCCTTTGATAGTGAGAAGTTTTCGAGTGAGAAAAACCAAGAGATTTTTGAGAAGCTAAACATTAGGAGAAAGATATGGGCTGAGCGTTCTGTGCTGTTAGATGAACTTGATCCTGCCATTAGGGCAAATTTCGAGCGTAGGGGCTGGTTACCCTTTGTGGATGTTTCTGATCCTCCTCCACCTTCTGCCTTGATTAGAGAGTTCTATTCGAACATCTCTATCCGCATCTATGATTCCAACACTCTAGTCAAGAGTTGGATACGAGGCGTAGAGTACTCCATTACTCCTCGGATAGTGGCTGATGCTCTAGGGGTACCGTTGGTCCAGTATCCTGTCTATCCATATGATGAGTCTCCCGAGATTAGCGATGTTTTGTCTTACATCACTGGTACTACTGTCCAGTGGGGTTCTGATCCTCGGATCACTTCTGCTGAGCTCTCCGGGTTACACTATCTGTTCTTTAGGATAGCTTGTCATTCTATCTGGCCCATTTCCCATGTTCACACTATTCCTCTTGAGAGGTGTGTATTTTTGTACGCTCTGGTTACTGATGCTCCTATTAGTTTTCCCCATCTTTTTCTTCGTTCTTTGAACGATGTTTATAGGAGTTCATCTACTGCTCATGCTCTTGTACATCCTATTTTCATTCATAGGATTCTTCTCTATCTTGATCTTAGTGGCTTTCCTTCCTCTGAGCCCGTTCATGTGATAGCTCCTATAGGTACGTCTTTTCTTAGACAGAGGGCCGCTCATCTTCGAGCTGGTTCTAAACACCCTAGGTCTGAGCCCTCTAGTAACGCACCTCCTCTTTCTTCTTCTGCAGGTCTTGCTGGTGAGGATATTCCTGATCCAGTTGGTGATGATGTTGCTGCTGCTGATGTTCCTCCACCTCCTTCGGCCGACTTCGATGTTCGTCGTACTTTGGAGACTGTCATGACCGTTCAGGCGGCTCATGGTCAGATTTTGGTGGACTTGCTAGATGAGATTCGTGCTCTCCGAGCTGATTTTGCGCGTCTTCATTCACCCTCACCACCTCCTTTTGATGGCGACTTGTGATTGTCCTTTGGCATTCCGTCACAAAAAGGGGAAGTGGAGTTTTTGACTTGTAGTGGAGTTTTTGTAGTTAGGGAGAGATTTTTTTTGTTTTGTTTTAGAGGAGCTTGTGGAGTTTTTAGATTGTATCTAGGTGCTTCACTTTGTATATCATTTTTGGGGATATTCATGTTAGGGAGAGTAACATTGATTGATATACATGTTATTTTTATTGATTCTTGTTGCTTTGTGATTCACTGCGTATTGATTTATATTTATGAGTTAATCATTCTTATATGTCTTTATTTTGTGTTGTGTGAATCTTACAAGAATGTTATACCTGTTGTTTTACTCTTTACTGTCACACATGCGTTTATGCGTTTGTTGAGTATTTCAGGATTATAAAGGTTGATTCAACTAAGCTGCTGTTTACACTTGCAACTGATGGATAGTAGTTAGGCTGAATTTGAATTTATGAGCATTATCTTTGTAAAGGGCTTTTTATTTGTAAAATTTTGAGCTTTTATTTAGGGTTTTGTCACGGATTGCCAAGGGGGGAGTTTGTTAGGTTCTAAGATCTTAGAAATTTATGTATTTAGAACTCTAATT
Source organism: Quercus ilex subsp. ballota (assembly GCA_032727855.1). Classification (NCBI taxonomy): domain Eukaryota; kingdom Viridiplantae; phylum Streptophyta; class Magnoliopsida; order Fagales; family Fagaceae; genus Quercus; species Quercus ilex. The sequence goes on along the minus strand of CM064914.1, from coordinate 29,808,260 downwards.
TGTAATGTTGGCAAACCATGATCAAAACATTGTATTTAGTCTTATTTAGACTTGCTCAAAGTTGGTTTAATATTGTAAAGTTGGAATCGAGTGACTACAGAAGTTTTTGGGACTTTTGGCCTGGCTCGATCGATCGAAGAATAGACTCGATCGATCGAAAATTGCACAGGTTGATTTTTCTGCAGAATTTTCAACTCAGCCCTACTTCATTAAACGTTTAGGGTTTTATGTTTTTACCCTAGGTATATAAACTAAACCCTAGCCACGTTTTTGAAGGTTGTCCATATTGCTTTGTTGCTCATACATTGCTGTTTTGTGTGAATCTCTTGTGAGATCTTTGAGTAGCTTTCCTTTACACAAAACTTAGGGTTTTCAAGGTAGAGATGATTTCAACATCTTGAAGATCATTACTGTTGCAACCATTGGAACTTAAAAGAAAAGCAAGCGGGGAGCTTGTAGCTGATTGAGGAATTCAAGAAAGAAGTAGTCCTTGGATTCGGAGCTTGCGCGTGGTCGTGTCAGGAAGTTCTACTGGTGGGTAGCATTAGGAAGTCGAGCGGGGAGCTTGTAGTCCTTTTGTAAGAACTTCAATTCTTTCATAGTGAATTCTGTTATGCCTTGAGGATCGGTGGGTCAAATCCTCCCCAGGTTTTTACCGTGTGGTTTCCTGGGTGATCATATCTTGTGTTATTTATTTTCCGCTGCTTTATATTCTTGATATGATTGTTTGGATTGTTTTAACCTAGAATTGCTTAATTTGACTAAGTAACAACTTGGCTAATTAATCTAGGCTACGCAATCTGGTTGTTTAAGGGGTCTAAATTTCCATCACTAGTTCTTTAATTAAACCAATCAAGTGTAAAAGTCAATTTCTCAATGATTGAACAAAAAAAATTAAAAAAATTAAAAGGCCCTTCCGGTTATTATATATATTTTATAATTTTATAAAATGCTCATTTTTATTTTATTTTTTCTTAAAATTTTTTAAGAAAAATTAAATCAATCACTTTTAAGGTTTTATGCAATGACACTCACTAAAATTATGGACTAAAGGACACTCGCCTTTGTATTAATGCAACAATAAATCCAATGGTCTTTGTGGTGGGCCTTTTGTGTTGTTGGACTTGAATCTCTCCAACCACTCTGTGCCCCGTAGATCTAAGGTAAGGAAGTTGGGGCTAGCCTAAATGAAACCCACTTTAAGCTAGTTTGTGCACAAGTTGAGCCCTCCCAATATGGACACGTCCTAGAGGTATTGAGTGTACGATGCGCCCACAACAGAAATAGCTGTTACAAATGGTATAGCAGGAATACAATACAGCAGAATAACTAAAATACTAAACGAATCACATTAACACTTAAATAAGAAAAGAAAGCTTGGTAAAGTGCGGGATAATACATAAGTAAAGTAATGCTACAGCAAACAGTTTAATGACTGTAAATTATTCACCTAGCAAGCATGAAAGAAAAGCTTGTCTGCCATGGAAAGTAAACTTAACTTCTCAGCAAATAGAAATTCAAGAATGGAACTAATCCCCAACGTGAGTAACCTCAAAGATGGCTTCTGCCATAGAAGTTGCGCACTTCGGAAAAAGGACCTAAATGGTTTAAGTTTCAATCATTAACCTCCCAAAGAGTGGGTTTATCAAGAGCGAGAGAAACGGGTAGTTTATTGATGCATGCCTCTATTCCTACCACTCATGTTTCACTTTGGTTTTTTTGTGTTTTCCTTTTCTTTTCTCTATTTTTCTTCCTTGTTCTACCTCTTCTTCTTTTGTGCCCTTCTTCCCTTTTCTTGTGATTTCCCTCTACTATTCACAGCTACCACCCTTTATATTGTTTGCCGTGATGAGATTTGTCATTTTTTACCCATCAACTACTTTTGGCTCCTCATGGGTGTCCTTCCAAAACTATCTATTGGCCTGCTGGCTACCCAGCCACTACCATTGCACTGAATGTGTTGGTTGCACTACTCCTTATTCCCCAAAAAAAATAGCTTGTCTTGTTTCTTACCTTTCTCTGCTTTTACTACTCTTTTCTCGATAAGGATTAAGCCTCTCCCTCACCTACCTCTATGGCATGCATCAAGTGGTCACAGCTTATATTTACTTCTTTTAGGTAAGATGTCATCCCAACAGATAATTTCCCCAAAGAAGTTTGAACGGGAACCCCAAAATAGACTCCCTCTTTCTCCCCTGCTAGACTACACCCTCTTATACCCTTGACCCGTGGCTCATCTCTCATGTATTGGTTGGGTACAAGTAGGTGGTGTCTTGGCCCTTTGTGTATGCTCCACTTCCGTCTGAATTTGTTTCTTTCTAGTCTTCACGCCATTTCTGTTACCTCCGTGTTTGTCTGATTCTGCTATACATTCTGATTGGTATTTATCTCTTATGGCGTGAAGGATGTGTGGGCTTTTTGGCTCATGTTTCCTGCCTTTCATCCCTTCCTTAGACTGGGTATTGATTGTGTGGAGGCTCTCACCTTCCTGCCGAGCCCATGTTCTTTTCTTTCCTATGTCTGTGGGCCTCTTTATTATGGATCCTGTCATACCACTTCATCGTGTCTACTACAGCATTACCTTTCCATTTTATTTCTTGTTACCCATGGGCTTACAGGCTGATGCTCCTACAGTGCCAGCCCACTTCTTTATCAATCTTTTGCTCAGGGCTTTCTTGGCCCATTTTCTACATCTTTACCTCTTTCAGGCTATATTGGCCAACATTCCTGCCATGCCAGCCCATTTCATTCATCGGGCTTCTTCGGCCCATTTTCTTCTTCTATACCTCTTTTACTCCCATGGACTTTTTGCTAGATCCTTTGGGCTTCCTCAACCCAATTATCACATCCTTATCTCTTACTTATTTTTTGGGCTTATTGGCCTTTAAGCCATCCCAATGAATTTACTAATTCATTTCCAGGGCTTCCCCGGCCTATTTACTTCCTCTTTACCTTTTATTGTTCTCATGGGCTTACTACTTCATTCATTGGGCTTCTCCGGCCCATTTACTTCCTCTTTACCTTTTATTGTTCTCATGGGTTTACTACTTCATTCCTTGGGCTTCCTTGACCCATTTACTTCATCTTTACCTCTTTTGATTCTTGTGAGCCTGCTGGCCATTAATCCTGTCATTTCAGCCTGTTGGGCTTGCTTTCCTTATTTATTTACTATTTTTCCCTTTTCCACCTTTTCTATATTGTTAGGCTTCTTTTGCTGTTGGACCCTTTGTCAAAAGTAGGCATCAATAGTCATTATATCTTTTTTAAGTGAAATAGCATTTCATAAAATTTCCAACAAACATCGAACAAAATTATACAATATTCTAATAATATGATAGTGTCATACTTCCTCATCTTATATAAATAATGAGAAAATACTATTAATACTGTGAGAAAATTATATAATATATATATATATATATAAATATAATAATAATAATAATAATAATAATAATAATAACAGGTAAAGTTAAGAAAAAATTCAATTAGATTTTAAATTGGAATTCAATTAGAGTCTAATTTTGCGTCACGTATTCCATCTAATTTTATTTTATTTTTTAATTTTTTGTGTCAAATGAGTTAATTTAGTATAGAAAACGAGGAGCTCAATATAAATAAACCATAAAAAATATAATAATATATTTAACTCTATATATAAAATTAGAGGAAGAGAGAGTTTGAATAATTTTATATTTATGAGCATTTTTTTGTATAACTAAAAACAATTCAAATTTATAAGTCATATATATATATATATATATATATTAATAGGCAAATCTTAGGGGAAATCCAATTAAATTTTACAATTGAAGTCCAATTTTGAGCTATGTGTCCTAAATTATTTATTTTTAGAAAGAGTTTTATTTCTTAATTTTGGAGTCAAATGTGGAATCACATCATAAATATCCATTCAAGTGAGTTATTGCATAAAAAACCAAAGAGTTTATAATTAATGAACATTTTTTTTTAAATGACAAATTTACATTTTCTTGCTAATAATATTCTTACTATACTTTTTAAAGAGTTAAAAAATATATAAGAATGACTATCAATAATATTTAAATTATATACATAAGAATCATACTATGCATCTTAATGTATATCTTTTAAGTATATTTATGCATATGTACAGGGTTACAAGCTAGTTTATATAATATAGCATGACTATGTACGGTCCATTACTAACTAGGTAGTATATATTTGTTTTTCTAAACCAAAGTTAAGAGAATTCAATTAGAACCAAAATTAGATTTTGCTTTTGTTAGATTTATATACAAATTAAATTGTTTAAATTTTTGTTGTTATTTTTTCTCTGAACTAATAAGCATATTTTTTATATTATTTATATTCAGATATTTTGTATGTGAAGATATTGAACGTAACAAACTGTAATTGAGCTGAACGATCCCATGTACTTATCCCCATTCAATTTAGGAGATACTTGTTGATACCCAATTTTGTGAATCCATATCCAAAAGCCCATGAGGAAGAAAGCCCAGTAAGTTGCAAAACGCAAATTTGCCGCAGAATACAGCTTTGCTGCAGAATATAGTTCTTTGGCAGAATGGCTTCAGTAGATAAAGATAAATTAGGTCCAAAGGCCCACCAAGAAGACCGAAGAGTAAGAAATTTCCAAAGAAAGAAGTGCAAGTGAAAGCAATCTACAACAAAACACAAATCTGCCGCAGAATACAAGTCTGCCACAGAATACAGATTTGCCGCAGAATATAGTTCTCTGGCAGGATGGTTTCAGCAGATGAAGATAAATTGGGCCCAAGACCCTTTTGATCCAGTCAACATCATTTGGCCCACAAAGGCCCAAATCCTTTTGTATAAAAAAGATAGGCGTGAAAACTGAGAAGAAAAACACACGGTAGGCCCAAAAAGGCCCGGCAGGATTGAGATAAGCAGCAGGAATAACAATCTGGTATGGCAGGAGATGCCAAACCACGAAGCAAACACCCAAACTAAAGGGAGGCCCAATGATCCAACAAGGCCCAACCTTCCAAAGAAAGGGACAAGTCATAAACGTTGGAGATGCAACCCACACCAGAAAAAGCCAAAAAGCGCACGGCAGGATATACACACCCATTCTCAGACCTCGGCAAACGAATGAAATATCAAGAAGGTAAAACATGCGTACAACCCAGGCATCACCAGCCTATACCCAGCCATTATAGGAAAGGGTGACGTTATGGGAAAGGGCATGGTCTGGCGATAGGGAGAGGAATGGAAACCCATTTTTGTGTTTCTTGCGCAGGCTCTTTCGGTGGGCACAGTCCTGCTGGGATGACATGCCACCCAAAAGAGGTAAGGGTGGGTAAGAACCACTAGGAGCATGCCATGAGAGACCGAGAGGGAGAGGGGACACATTGGATGAAGTAGAGAAGGAACCTTCGTTGTCTGAAAGTCACAGGTCAATGGTGGTAGTCAGAACCATTGACTCGGTAAGTTGTCGGCAAAAGGCTCTCATATCAGACTAGGGCCATTAAGGGGCTAGAACAGTAAAATCGGTCACGGCAGACCCTATATAAGGGACCCGTGGCTGTGTGCAAAAGGGAGGGCGAATCAAGAAAAGAAAATAATTCTAAGAAAGAAAACAGAGAGAAAAGATAAAATAAAAGAACAAAGAAGGAAGAAGAAAAAACAGAGTGTTTTATGACAGGCATGCACCCAAATGGGTTAACCCCCTCTCTCCCTCAATAGCCTTATCCTCCATCGGAGGGAAATACGACTTATACTCAGGCACATACCATTTGGAGCTGGCCTCTCAAAGCAATTAATTTCGCCTTCGAAGTTACTTGCGTTGAGGGAACAGTTTTCCCTTTCCTGGTTAAAGTCCCACAGTAATATTTGGTGCGGCAAACTCATTCTTTTAACTCTGTTAATCCCGCTCTAATCCTTTGTTTAAGTTTTATTCTTTAAAAGTGAGGCCTTTTAAGTTATTTGCCTTGTTTATTCCGACAAAAATAGTGACTGTACTTTCTTTACATTATCTATTATATCTGTCTGTTATAACCTCTTAACAGTGACTCTGCCTACCGTGAGCTTATAAACAGACTTTAGTAGACGTAGTGTGGTTTGCACACAAGCCAGGCCAAGGAAGTGGAAAAGTATTTCTGCAGTAAAAATGAAAAGTAGTCATTCACACTGTAGAAAGCTTTAAAGCACAGTAGAAAGCTTTAATGTACAACAGACAGCTCTATTGCACAGCAGAAGGCTTTACGGCAGGAAGCTTTACTACACAGCAAAAAGCTATATTGCACAGCAAACAGCTTCATTGCATAGCAGAAAGTTTTGATGCACAGCAGAAGAGTCAAACTTGTGGTAGAAATCGGAGAAGAGTTCCTTCTATAGCAGAAATGTCAATCCTGTGGCAGAAACTGGAGAAAAGTCTTCTGCGGCAGAAACAGAGGATAAGCCCACTTTACTGCGTCTTCCCTCAGAATTGGACTCAACGTTTGCGCACAAACCGGACCAAATTGAGTTGCAGTTGGACCAGTCTCAACTCCCTTACTCAGAATACTCGGGCCTACTACCACTGGAGGCAGCCAAGCCCAACGCACAACGAAAAGGCCCCCCCACAATACTATTTGACAAATTTATTATTTTATTTTGTGTTGTATTTAGTACAATTTCATAGACAATAATTGTGAATTAATATTGTATATGTAGTATCAAATAGTGATTTTCAAAATTATATACATAATAGCAATGTAATGAGAAACTTGGTGTAACCAATATCATGAAAATTGTAAGAAAAAATTATATTAGTACATTCAAATGTCCTGGTCGAACTATGTCCTATATGTTTAATAATCCAAACATCAATAGCACCACTACAATTTATGCACAGGTTACATACTAGTAGTCTAATAATAAAATACAATACAATAATGTGATCTATTATTATGTAAGAGAAGAGAGTACAACATTATTGTACTTTTTAGAGTATTGTATAATTACCGACATTCATAATCCCTCATCCCTAGAATATTGAAGTCCAAATCTCCTATTTCTTTCTTCTCAAAAAAAAGAAATCTCATATTTCTAACCTAAACATATTGATGTCACTTAAGTTAAGCTCAAAGTCAATGCTTTTACTTGTTTGTTATCTCTCCTCTCATGTGCATTCCCTCGATTGTCAATTTTTGAAATTCAAACTCCTTTCTAACGAGGAGAACTTGGATCCAAATCTTTCTTTCCCACACTATTTATAAGAAAAATAAAACACATTTTCATCCCCAAATTTTTCTCTAACTAGTTGCTCTTTCCAATTATTAACATTTTCATCTTTTAGCTTCTTGAACCATGCTAGATGTGATGTACATTTGGGTGTGCTAATGGGTTTGGAAGTATGTAGTTGTGGCGGCCAAGTATCTTTCCAAAATCCAAATTCTAAATTGAACTTCCGTTTCCAACTCTACCACAAATGCCTTTCTCAAGAATTCTCCTACCTACTAGCAAAGCTTCTTCAAAGACCATGAAGAACTATACCTAAGCTTCACTTCCTTAGTTAAGCTAAAAGGTCACGTGTTTAGTCTTCAATCCTTCCTTGTTTATCATGAAAACGCTAAAGTCAATATTATATTTGTCTTTTCTTCTGTGAGTAAATAGAGTATCTCCCTTTTCAATTAATGCAACTTTACTTTTTCACTTTTGGTCCCACCATAAAACTGATATTTTTGTTTTATTATAAGAGTACTAGTTTTGAAGCACGAGCTAGCTAGTAAAAAAATTACAATTAAGAGATAAAATGAGTGAGCTAAACCAAAACAAAATCTTCATCTTTGTTAAAACAAACCACCAAAACTTTCTTAAACAAAAAAAAACATCAAGAAATAAAGTAATGATTCACATGGAAGATGAATCCATGTGCAAAAGCTACATCTAAATGAGATAAATATATTTTCATCAAATAAAAAAAAAAAAGATAAAATGAATGAGCTAAACCAAAACAAAATCTCTATCTTTCTCTCTCAAACCTTCTTCTTTTTCTTGTTTCTTCTCTCTCTCTCTCTTGTGATGGAAGCAATTGACTCATGGGTCATGGTTGACTCCCTTTTTTTTTTCTTTGTTCTTATCTTTCACTATTTCTCTCCCTTACCGTATTGCTTCACTTTGTGTCTATCAGTAAAGTAGTTAGCCATCAAACACCTCAAACAAAGGGATAAGACAAGGAAGGTAGAGGCAAAATGACGAAACAACCCACGGTTTTTCGCTCTTCCACAAGCAAACGTAAGTATACCTGGCTATAGTAATTTTGGGCCCGCTTGGTACATGTGTTTAAACAATAGTTTTTAGTTTTTTTGGAAATACAGGTGGGTGAAAAAATGTGTGAAAAAATGTGTAATGTTGTTTAAAAATTAAAAACATGTATTTAAACACATGTACCAAACAACCCATTTATGTTTCTTTTTCTTATCTCTATCCCTCTCACCATCTGCTGTGTTTGTGTTTATCAATAGAATGAAGATAAAGTCAAAAGTGGCTGGGATTTTCTTGACAATAAAGGCAAGAAAAATCTAGATTTGAAGAGGAAAAGACCAAAAAGGGCTCCAATTTGTTTTAAGCTCACACATACCTTTAGGAGCAAAAAAGTAATTCAAGCCCTCTAGAGCTGTACATATCTCGCAGCACTATTAAGATTTCAACAAAAAAACTAGAAAGGACCCATTTTTATTTAGCTCACAAATGAAGTTAGAAGCAATGAAGTAATTTCAATCAAATGTGGAAGTTTTTAGAGTTTCAAAAAATCTGCTGGGCTTCAAACTTCTTTTCGCTAGGTTTCAAACTTCTTGTTGCCGTTTTAACATTTCAAAATTCGTTTTGTCAAACAAATATCTCAACTATCCCTTTTTTTATATAGAGTATAGATAGTTTTGGAGTTGATTATAAAATTCAGAATTGCTCCCACTGCCTTTAAATAAAAAGCAAAAAAGACCCCCACCCAGATTCAAACTTTATGAGTTATGAACTTATGATCCTTGTCGGTAAGAAAAGAAAGAATTCCAATAGGAAATTAATGATAAGATTATAAGGTTACACTCCTCAGATCAAACATACCTCAAATCTCATCCCACAAAAAAAATGCATAATTTTTGCTACAACTCTCTCACTTGATTGATTATGATTGGTGAATAAAAAGTAATGAGTCCATATGAAAGTGTCAGACAATTATCTCAGTTTGCCAAGCTGTGGTAAAAATTGAGATTTTGTTTACAGAGGTAGAAGAATTCTATATACCTACTCATGTCAAGCACCAAAATATGCAACAACATGTTGATCACAGCACATTGCACTCTTTTTTTAAGAAACAAACACATACACACCTTCGGGAGAAAGAATGAGATTCTAATAGCGTATTATACTATGATCGCATAATAAATAAGCATAATTCTTTGAAAGGACTGATGGGAAATAAACCAAGAAAACCATGCTCACACCAAATCTTTTTATTTATTTATTTTTAATTTTTTTTATGAATACCTGAAATTTTTGTATTAAGAACTTAAAAGGAACAGAGTGAGATGAAGAAGCCCCTTCTCCTTTAGTAGGATTCAAAACAAAATCTGGGATGGTGGAGATGGAGTGTCTTCCTTAGATTACACCAAATCATTATTACATGTCAAATACACTCAAAATCATATATCGAGAAACCATTCCATCGTAGTGTTTTCATACCATATCAATTTGGTAACCAGGAAAAAATAGATGTCTTCCTAAAATGTTAAAGTAAAGCATTTTCACAAGTGTAGGGGCCTTTTTGACTATGTTGGGCTGGACTGCCTCTTTTGTGGTTATAGGCCCAAGTGTTCTAGGTTGCGGGAGTCAAGATCGGTCCAACTGGAACTCAACTTGGCCGGCTTGTGCGCAAACTGGCCCCGTCTGCCAGGAGAGTGTTCACGGCAGGCAGTGCTGTTTCAGAGGAGCTTGCAGTAGATAGATATAATTGATAAAAAACAGAGCAATATATATATTCTGGAATGACCAGATGATTCTTTTAATAATGAATGACCGAATGGTCCATAATCACAATACATGAGTAATTTTGACAAATAAAGTAGTAAAAGCAAATGGTAATAAAGATTAATCAACTATTAAAAGGAATAAACTCAGTTTGGTCCGCGGGGCAAGGTCAAGGAGGAAGAACACCTCTTCTCAAAAATGATTAACCTCCGAGGAATAAAGGAAATTCCTACCATGGAAATTAATGAGTTTGAGGGAGGCGGACCCGAATGAACAATGCCCAGAACGATTCTAAAAGAAAGCAGGGATTTGAGAGGGAGAGATGGGAAGGGACCTATCGGTGCATGCCATCAACACTTCTATTTTTTCTCTCTTTCTTTCTAGCTTTTATAGTCTTCCCTTAGTGATTTCCCCAATGATAGTTTTTTTAGCGTTATACTCCTCTGTTTTTCTAAGTGTGTTACAAAGTGTTTTTTCGTTTGCCTTCAATTGTATTGCTCTTATGCTTGTTTTTGCACACGGCAGGAGGCTTCCTTTATAGTGCCTGCCGTGATCGATTTTTACTATTCTACCCCTTAACCGTTTTTGTCTGGTCTGGGCGTACTTGCCGACATTACTGTTCCGTCTGCGAGTTCAGACACAGACAACTTTTGTCCGTTAGTCTGCTGCGACACCTCTTCCTGCCGCAGCGCTGTTTCTCTCTCTATCCCTCATGACATACACCTATTGGTTCCAACTTAGCCTTGCCTCTTTTGGGTGGTATGTCATCCCAGCAGGACGTATGCCCCAAAAGAGTTTGAGCAAGAACCTTAAAATAGGCCTTCTCCTCTCCCCACCTCCAAACCATGCCCTCTTACCTCTGACCCACGACCCCACCACGTCCTGTATTGGCTGGGTACAGGCTGATGGTGCCTGGGCCTTGCGCGTGATTATGTCTGAAATCTGCCTGCTGTTCATGCATCTGCCGTGTACTGGACATTTTGCTTGCGTTGCTAGTCGTCCATTCTTGGCTTTTCCCGATCTGTTACTCTGATTTCCCACTCCCATAGGGTCTGGACTTTACCGAGTACTGGGCTTTGTGTTCTTTTCAGCCCAATTCTTTAGTTGCCTTAGCTTCCCACCATGTTACTCGGCCTTTCCTGCCGCGGCGATTTGTTCCTGCTGGGCCTCTTTTCAGGCCTGCCATTCCTTTCTTTTCCCCAGTGGATTAATATGGCCATTGGTGTTCTCGCTTGTGGGTTCCAATATCCCTTTCTTTTCACTTGGGCTTGTCAGGCCCATTTACTTCCTTTGGACTTCCTTGGTCCATTTGCTAACTTTGCATCCCATGGACATTTACTTACTCAATTGGGTTTCCTCGGCCTAATTTCCTCATTCTCATCCTTGGGGTTCATGGGCTTGCCATTATCCCCTACTTTCTTTGTTTTCATTACTTCGGGCCTGCCGTAGCCCATTTTCACTCTTTCATACCACATACTGCCCATGGGTGATGTTTTCTCTCTTTCCGGGCCTTTTTAGGCCCACTTACTCCTTCAAGACCCATTTATTTATAATAAGGGTCTGTGATCCATTATTCCTGCTGCTTGAGTCTAATGGTTTTTTCTTAGCTTGCTGCTTATCTGCTGCCCACGTTTATGGGTTGGGCTGCCTTCTGCCTATTTCAGAAAATGACCGTGAACAACAAGCTGCTCACAAGTAAACCTAACTGAAGATGCTGCTAGGCTCCAAGCTACAGCCAAATCTGCCACAATTGTTTAGTACTACATGAATTTTCTTGTTTTATCAGATAAACACGCAGTGAATACCCGTATGCAATTTTGGCCCAATACAACTTAGATTGAGCCAACATCTCAGCAGGTTCCGCAGTTAGTCTCTCCTTCCAGTAGTCTTTGCACCTGTAAGAACTTTCAAGGGTCAATAATGATAACGTTTTCTTATACAAAGAAAGGAGGTTTACATCTCTTTACCTTCTTTTTAAGAGCATATCCAATTCTAACATGTGCACTGCTTTTGCATATTCTCCAACCTACACCAGAGCATTTTAAGAAAGAGATCAAGTAAATGACTTAAATATTAAATCTTCGTTTTGTTTAGATCTAACAATTTGCATATCAAAATAAACATTAGAGGTTAACATCGACATAAATTTTATATTTTTTTCAAGAGAGAGAGATTCAAAAGCTAATTTAGCATTAGAACATTCAACTAGTTTTCTAAAGAAGATAAACTCAAGAAAGATTGTTGAAAGCTCGAATTTGTGTAAAAACACAAGAGCTTGTTTAGACCCCCAATAAAAAGTTATGGCTCGATTTTTTGTACTCTAACTTAAATTAAGTGCGGAATAAGAGTAAATGCGAGTGAACAAACGATAAAACTACTTTAAGCCATATTCAACAAACATTAATAATAAAATGAAAGATAAAAGAGTAGGGAAGAAGGATGCAAACACAAGATAACACCGAGACGTGTTATCGAAGAGGAAACCGAAGAACTTAGCGAAAAACCTCTCCGCCACCCTCCAAGCGGTAAATCGATCCACTAGAGAATAAGTTGGAGTATACGAATAACAAAAGACCATCCAAGCCTAGTCTACCCTATGTACTTGAGCCCTCCAAGCTTTTGCTACCAACTGACTTGACGAAACCTTGTATTCTCTAACTTTCCGGATCACGTAATTCAACCCAATTGCATTCGCCAAATGATTGGCTTCTTCCAATACTTTCCAGTAGCACCAAAACCTCACTTTACACTCAGATTGGGTGTGGTAAGTGTTTGGGCTATCAACCTCTCAAGGATATGGATATGGAGAGGTAGGAGTAGTGGGAAACTACAAAGGATTGTGTAGATGATTGTGGGAATGACAATCTCTAACTCTCAAAGGTAATATCTAGGGTTTTCTCTCTAAAAAGCACTCCTTACAATATGTGCGTAATGAGAGTATAAATAGTGTAGGTGAAGACATGGTGGAGCAGATATGCCAAAATAGCAAAACAGAATATTTTACGGGTATTTCACGGGAATGCCTTACCCGCGAATTACTTGCAAAAACTAGCTGTCATGACTCTTCGCATTCCAGTCATATGCGCTGCATGTGGCTCACTTCGCGGGATAGCTTCTCATGAATCTTCTCGCGAAATCCACTTGGTCTTTAATAAGATCTTGAGTCTTCACACTCTCTCTCACACACAACCCTTACAATAAAATCCCACATAAAATAAAGGGTAAACATGATTAAACAAAATTACAATCAGGAATTAAAGCTGTGGGGGCCTTTTAGTTGTGCGTTGGGCTAGGCTGCCTCTCGCGGTAGTAGGCCTAAGTATTCTGAGTAAGGAAGTTGAGACCGGTCCAACTGCAACTCAATTTAGTCCGGCTTATGCGCAAACGTTGAATCCAAGTCTGAGGGAAGACGCAGCAAAGTGGGCTTATCCTCTGTTTCTGCCGCAAAAGACTTTTCTCTAGTTTCTGCTGCATGATTGTCGTTTCTGCCGCAGAAGGAACTTTTCTCCGATTTCTGCCACAGGTTTGACTTTTCTGCTATGCAGCAATACTTTTTGCTATGCAATGAAGTTATCTGCTGTGCGATAAAGCTTTCTGCTGTGCCGTAAAGCTACTTGCCGTAAAGCCTCCTGCCGTAAAGTCTCCTGCTGTGCAATAGAGCTGTCTGCTGTACATTAAAGATTTCTACTATGCTTTAAAGCTTTTTGCTGTGTAAATGACTACTCTTCATTTTTACTGCAGAAATACTTTTCCACTCCCTTGGCCTGGCTTGTGCGCAAGCCACACCACGTCTGCTAAAGTCTATTTATAAGCTCACAGCAGGCAGAGTCATTGTTAATAGCTTATGGAAGGCAGACATAATATAGATAACATAAAGAAAATATAGTCACTATTTCTGCCACAATAAGTAAAGTAAATGACTTAAAAGGCCTCACATTCAAATAATAAAACTTAAACAAGGGGTAGAACGGGGTTAGTATAATCAAAGGAATGGGTCTGCCACACCAAGTGTTACCACGAAGCTCTAACCAGGAAAAGGAAAAACTGCTCTCTTAACGCAAGTAACTTTAGAGGAGAAATTAATTACTTTGAGAGGCCAGCCCCAAATGGTGTGTACCCGAGTATAAGTCGTTTTCCTTTAATGGAGAGTAAGGCTATTGAGGGAGAGAGGGGGTTAACCCATTTGGGTGTATGCTTGCCATAAAACACTCTGTTTTTTCTTCTTCCTTTTCTGTTCTTTTGTTTTATCTTTTCTCTCTGTTTTCTTTCTCAGAATTCTTGCATTTCTTTTCTTTTTTCCTTTCTTTCTTTCAATTCTTTCCTCCCTTTTGTTTTTCTTTCCATTCCTTTGTTTTTTCTTCCAATTCCCCTCTCCGTTTCCCCTCCCCCCCCCCCCCTTTTTTCTCCTTTTCAATTCCCCCTTTCTTTGTACATAGCTATAGGTCTCTTATATATAGCCTGCCGTGACCGGTTTTACTGTTCTAGCCCCTTAATGGCCCTTGTCTGGTATGGGAGTCTTTTGCCGACCACTTACCGAGTCAATGGTTTTGACTACCACCATTGACCTGTGACTTTCAGACAATGAAGGTTCCTTTTCTACTCGTCCAGTGTGTACCCTCTCCCTCTCGGTCTCTCATGGCATGCACCCAGTGGTTCTTACCCAGTTTTGCCACTTTTGAGTGGCATGTCATCCCAGCAGGACTGTGCCCACCGAAAGAGCCTGAGCAAGAACCACAAGAATGGGTTTCCACTCCTCTCCCCATCGCCAGACCGTGCCCTCACCCATGACCTCACCCTTTCCCATAGTGGCTGGGTATAGGCTGGTGATGCTTGGGTTGTACGCATGCTTTACCTTCTTGATGTTTTATACATTTGTCGAGGTCTGAGAATAGGTGTGCATATCCTTCCGTGCACTTTTTGGCTTTTTCTGGTGTGGGTTGCATCTCCAACGTTTATAACTTGTCCCTTTCTTAGGGGGTTGGGCCTTGCTGGATCATCGGGCCTCCCTCTAGTTTGGGTGTTTGTTTCGTGGCTTGGCATTTCCTGCCATACTAGATTGTTATTCCTGTTACTTATCTCAATCCTACCAGGCCCTTTTGGGCCTGCCGTGTATTTTTCTTCTCAGTTTTCACGCGTATCTTTTTTATACAAAAGGATTTGGGCCTTTGTGGGCCAAATGATGTTGACTGAATCAAAAGGGTCTTGGGCCCAATTTATCTTCATTTGTCGAAGCCATCTTGCCAGAGAACTGTATTCTGCAGTAGATCTGTATTCTGGTCAGACTTGTATTCTACGGCAGATTTGTGTTTTGTTGTAGATTGCTTTCACTTGCACTTCTTTCTTTGGAAATTTCTTACTCTTCGGTCTTCTTGGTGGGCCTTTAGACCCAATTTATCTTCATCTGCCGAAGTCATTCTGCCAGAGAACTATATTCTGCAGCAAAGTTGTATTCTGAAGCAAATTTGCGTTTTGCAACTTACTGGGCTTTCTTCCTCACGGGCTTTTGAATATGGATTCACAAAATTGGGCATCAACAAAAGCCAACACAAAATAGTTGTAAATAACAACTTTACAATTGTAAGGATGATATTTTATCAAATCCATGTAAGTTAAACTTCAACATGTTTAAGTACAAAATATAAACTTGCACCACAAAGAAAAATCCACCACATAATGCAAAATTCACAATTCATTTTTGGAGATCTTTAATAAATTTTCACATGTAGGCTATTCAACACCTGCTCTGGAACGCTGCTCCTTTACTAGAAATATACTTAAAAAGAAAAAAAAAAAAAAAAAAAAAAGGAGGAAATCATGAATTATAGGTAGGAAAGCATCCAATGATTAAAAAAGCGGCAGAAAGATAGGAGAAAGTTAAAGGACAAGGCTCTATCAATTTGTATAACAAAGTGATTATGTCTATTAACATGTTTTTTCAAAACACAAACTTGCACCAGCCAACTGACATGTCTGAGCATACCAGAATTACCAAACTACAATTTCGTATTTCAATTGGTTATTAGCTAGAAAAAAATTAGAAACCAATTGTTTAAATTTCAACATGTGCTATGGAACTTTGCTCATTTACTACAAATGTACTTTTTAAGAAAGCAAATCGCAAACTTTAACTGAGAAAGCATCTGTTATTAAAATGGAGAAAGCAAGCGAGAAGGCCCTACCAATTGTATAATAAGATCAAGTTTATATGTTTGCATAAAGTGGAATGCCAAATTGTAATTTAAAATATCAATTTTTTTCATTTCCTAGATAAAATAAATAAATACAAGACAAGACAAAAATGACATAGAAAGGGCTGTTTTTTTATATCAATTCGTGCTGCCCAATTTCTTCATATACTAAATACAAACCTCTCTGCATATTGGACACTTCGACTTTGGACTTGCTGCTCTAAGGCCATCAAAGAGAAACACAGAAGCAGATGAACAAGCACAAGACTTACAGAAAAGATGACCACAACTCAAACCATACGGACTAAAAAGAATATCCTGTAAAATTGTAATGAAATAGACATAAGAGAACACATACAAAATCCAAAATTTTGTTTTCTTTGCAGTATGACTTAAAGTAAGATCTCACCAAGCAAATAGCACAAGTCAGATCAAATTCTAGCTTTATCAGATGTGGAAGCATCAATGTCATTACAGGTGGGTTCGCATTGAAATCACAGGAAAAGTTACTAGAAAACTCCTTTAAGCCTCCATCATCTGATCCAGTAGAATTCAAGTAAAAGGCGCCCAATTCTATAAGCCAAGGTGATTGCAAAAGCTCAACATGTTCAGCCCGCAACTTGGATTTGAAATTCCTTCCGTTTACAGATCCATGAATCTAAAATAGAACATTAAAATCACAAATCATTGTTTGATACAGAAAAAAATATCAACAAAATCAGTAAGTCTAATTAGTAGATATAGACAAATTGGGGGCATACTTTGTCATACTTCTTAAGAATCTTTCTGATTGCAATCGCATTCATGAGAGCGTATTCAATCAGCATCCATCCTTCTAGTACCATGGCTTGCTGATCATTCCTGAAACAACGACGCAAGTTCAATACATATCTTTGCATTCCAGTAGCAACATGAAGATGAAGGAGATGCCTGACTCTCGAGCTAAAGCATCCAGCTATTTGTGAAGCTTCCTTCATCAACTCAGAAAAGAAGTTCTGATCACACACTACAAATTCCACAAAGCTTCATAACTTTTAGAGTATGTCATAGAAGCAAAAAAATCAATCATGGCACAAACAAAAATTATATATATATATATATATATCTCCTTCTTACAGAATCCCTTAGTAATCCTGTGCCCAAATGGCTTTTCTTGATATATATATATATATATATATATTTATTTATTTATTTATATTTTATAGGTCTTGATTAAGCCTTATGCAGAATTCTCACAAATGGGAATGTAATAATCCTACAAAAAATTCCTCTTCCTTCATCCTTCAGATACTCTTAAGCAGAAATTATTTCGCATTTAGTACAATTAAAAAAAAAAATTTAAATAAGACAATAATATAAACTTTTCAAATACTTAAGAATGTCCTATGACAGTTGACTCCATTTAAAACTAACATTTCTTAGTCCTTTCCTCAAAAACTAAAAACTCAACTTGGATTGGAGTTTACCCATGATTCTTATAATTATTTAGAATACAGAATTGACCTTTCACTGTTATTTGCTTCATCAAAAGCAACTTTTCATCACCATTTCCCTATCTCTTAGATTGGAGAGCTAACCCATTATTGAACAAGGATTTTTCTATAAGAAAAAAAAAAAAGCTAAACTATTATCAAAATCATCATCTCCATAGCTGAAAAAATAATTCTGGGTAAAAAAAAAAACTTACATGGGCAAGATTGGCATTGGCAGCCAGAAGAATCAGATGTGCAAGAGTGACGTAAAGCGTTGCAGCTCCGACAGGTGTTGAGTACTTTCTTGAGAGTGTTATACTCGACATGCCCACATTTTTCCAAGAACCTGTCCTGTTCTCCATGCAGGTACTCCGTGAACGCCTCTCCAAATTTTTTTTTTTTTTTCCCAACTTAATTTTTCTCTCTTTTTCAATAATTAGATTTTGTACAGGTTGAATGATTTTAATATTTTTACCAGTATTTGGTTTTCTTTTTTCTCTTTCTTTTTTAAAACCAGTTGGTTGATGAAGAAGGGCGAGAAATTTTTGAAAACTTCTTTTTTACCTTCCTCAGTTCTTTCTTCTTTTTTTTTTTTCACTGAACCTTCCTCAGTTCTCTTAATGATCAAAAACGCGGCTTGAATGTGATTTTGAGAGTACACGGCAGCGAATATCTATATATATATATATTGAAAATATTGATTCAATATATAGATATATAGTCAACTCCACCACGCGTTTACATGATTGTAAACGTGTGGGTGAGTTGACCAAAATGGCAAAATGGCGATTTCGTTAGTGTATTCGCTTGCTCTTCTTTCTCAAAAAAAGGAAAAAAAAAAAAAAAAAAAAAGATTCCCTTGCTCGTGCAATTTTTTTTGGTTCTTTTTTTAGAATGGACAAAGGTCGGTTCCCGACCTACTTAGAACTATTTTTTTGAGAGGGATTTGATGAACCTACTTAGAACTACTTTTTCCACCTCATTACATGATTCTTTATAAAACTATATATATATATATATATATATATATTATTTAAACTATCCTCATCATACACATTTTGCCTTTGCGATGAGACTCTTTTAGTGTTATTTTCATTGGGCAAATTACAACTTAGTTGTTAGATATTTTTATTCAAATATCATATTTTATTTTAATTCTCGTTTAAGTGAATTAAAGAAATCAATTTTTCACATAATGACAAATACGTTCTTTGCTAAATTTAAAATTCAAATATAAATTAAAATTTGAATAGCAGCTGTCAATGTTTTTAGTTAGGGAAATTTCTAAACATTAACTTGATGTTTAATACCATCATTGCCAGCATTTTTTAGTTTTATTGCAATATATATACTTTCCATAAAAAAAATTTACTTTCAAACATGCTTAATTGAATTATTAAGATGGTAACGTTAATAGATGGAAGGTTTTCAACAACTTAAGTGTACAGCTATTTTCTAAATTATTTATATGCTATAATAAGTTACC
Source organism: Quercus ilex subsp. ballota (assembly GCA_032727855.1). NCBI lineage: Eukaryota > Viridiplantae > Streptophyta > Magnoliopsida > Fagales > Fagaceae > Quercus > Quercus ilex. Next base: position 29,789,145 of record CM064914.1, on the reverse strand, counting down.
ATATATATAAACACTTACTAAAAGTCAACAGTCTAAGTAACTCAATCCGGGTCTCTATGGTCAAGATTTTGAAAGAGTGAGCTCTCGTGAGAGGTTTTGTTTAGGGAGAGTGTTTGATTCGTCTTATGTTTTGTTTTTGGTTTAAAAGGTGTTAGTCTGACGACAAATGCAGAGCTAGGTTATGGACCTAACGACAACGACATCAGGTAGGTAAAGTGTCAAAATTCAAATAACAGGTAGGTAATTTGAATTTTTGGCAAATCACAAGTGGATAAATTGTAATTTTCCCTTTTCCATTTATCCTAATTTGAAGTTTACATAGTTGCTCACTTAGGAGTGTCATGAGACTACCTTAAAAAATGAACAAATTAAGACGAGAGAAATCTATAATATGAGATATTTAAAGAAGCAGTGCCTACTTTTATGAAGGCAATAGAGTAATTAGAGAAATAAGGAGAAAGAGAAAGAGAAAGAAATATAACAAAATTTATTAAAAACAAATGATATGTTCATACCTTCTCAATTTAGTTTTGAGTGATTGACTTCCTTTGAAATTAGTGAGTACATGGGAATAGATGTGCAATATTAAATTTGTTTTTTAGAAATTGAAGAAGAAATATAAAGTTTGATAAAGATGGAGAGACATGTAGAATGAAGTAACTGCATATTATTGGGAGTATAAAGTTTGTGTGAATGTGGGAGTAGATATGTTCAAGAGAATAAAAAAAAAAAAAGAATGTATCCTTTTTTAAAAAGAAAAATTGTTTATTGGTAAACTATTTTTTAAAATTTATCTAAAATTTAAGAGTTTAAAAATAGTAATTTTACATATCTAAATTATTTAAATTTTCTAAACATGTGAATTTGAGAGTATTTAGGGCATCAAAAAGTAGAAATCCAAACAAGAAAAACCTCTTAAATAGTAGTATAAACAAGTCACATAGTTCGTTAAAAAAAGTCATATGACCAAATATACACATGAATTGTTTCTTCAATTGCTACATAATGGGTTGGAAGAAGATAGTTTCAAACATATTTGGAACCAAACTTTTTTCTTTTAACATAAGAACCTACTTTTTGCTATTTTACATGACCACTTTTCAAAAACACTCACATTAGATTATCTATTATATTATCTATTGAATAAAAATATCAATTTTCCTTGAGGTTTTAATCGTTTCTCTCTCTTCACGCATCATAATCACCATCCATTCTCTTCATTCATGCTCAAAAAATGCAAAAAATGAATAAAAATGCATATACACAGCTATAGTAGTTAGAGAACTCATATCAATGAGTGCATAGTAGAAAAAGATGTAAAATTTACACAATTTTCCTCAAAATTGACCCATATTAGCTTGTTTATAGTTGTGCAATTTACAAAAGAGCTACAATAATTGTGTATATGCACGATTATTATAGTTGTGTATACATTATTTAATTAATTTCCTTTGTTTTATCACTCTTCTTACCAGAGTCCTCTTATCTCTTGGTTAGTTGGTCTCTTTCCCTTTTTTTTTCTCTCTCTCTTAGTACCAGACTTCTCTTCTCCCTTGGTTTCTTAAAAAAAAAATCTCTCTCTTCATATAAGACTCCTCTTCTCCTCTGATCCCTTTTTTTTTTTTTCTCAATCTTTGTTTTCCTTCCTTGTTTATTTCTCTTCCCCTTTATTCTAGACCACCACCCTAAACCAACCACAAAACCACTGCCTGACCTAGCCTTTTTTATTGCTTGACTAAAAAAAAAAAAAACCAAACAAATAGGTCACGTAGTCAATCAAGGGAGTGTTGATGGAGGCTGGTTACTTGATGAAGGGTAGGTTTATGATGGTTACTTGATGATGGGTGGGTTGATAATAGGTGTGGGGTTGATTAGTTGATGGTGGCTAGGTGGGCTGATTGTGGCTAGTTGCTTGATGATGGTGGGTTGATGATGGGTGTGGGTTAATCTGTTGATGGTGGTTGGTTGCTTGGTGATTTTGGTTGTGTTAGATCTCTAAGAGAGAAGGAGCAATGAGAGGATTCTAGAAAGAAGGAGAGAGTGTGAAGGAAATAATAAAAAATGGAGAAGAATGAATATTTTATTGAAATAAATTTTTAGAATAGATAATCTATTATAGGTGTTTTTTAAAAGTAATTATGTAAAATAGAAAAGTATGTTATTTTTGTTAAATAGACAGAAATTTTTAGAAGAGCTAATGTGAATGCTCTTAAAATGAAAAATGAACCATAAATGCATGACTTTACGTAGACTGATTTTTAAGACTGATAAATGCATGGACTGATGCAAGTTCTCTCTTACTTGCACATGTAATTCTTTTCTTATTTTATTACTTAAAAAAAAAGTTTATGTTCAAACTTTAGAGTTATTTTTCTCCAAAATATTATGTGACAATTAAAGAGATTATCCATGTGTAGTTTAGTCACATAACTTTTTTAAATAATACACATAAATAGTCTTGTAAATGGGCACGTATTGGGTTGGAGGAAAATTGACAGATTTACACTTGATTGATAGCTTTTGATGGCTTTTGACTACCTTAATGGTGTTGGGTTATTGATCGCCCTTTATATGGACAAAGTTTTCCTCCAAATCAATTTGAAATAATCTCCTTTAACCTGCTATGTGGTGATTTTATAATATTATCCATGTGTATTATTTAAACAAGTTACATGGCTCGTTAAAAATGTTATGTGACTAAAAATACATATGTATAGTTTTTTCAACCGTCACGTAGTGGGTTGGAGGAAAATTCCTTCAAATCAATTTAGAGGTAAACTTTTTTCTTTAATTTATTCCCCTCTCCCTAAATCAATTTGTCAAAATGTTTATTTTCCCTTTTTTTGGTCGTTCTCAACGTTTGGGGTTTTGGCCAATTTGTCAAAACATTACTCAGATCTAATACCAAAAAACATGCACAATATTTTCTACAACTCTCCCACTTGATTGATTATGATTGGTGAATAAAAAGTAGTGAGTCTATATAAAAGTACCAGACAACCGGCACAATTTGCCATGCAGGAGAGTTGTGGTAAAAGTGGTGAATTTGTTTGTAGTGGTAGAAGAACTCTACATGTTTACTCATGTCAAGCACCAAAATCTACAAGGGCATGTTGATCACATCATATTGCACACTTTTGTTTAGGGTAGGACTTAGGTACAATACTTAAGTATTGTTCCTTAGATTTTCTTCTTAAAATTCTGCCATATGGATATTTTCTCATGAGATTCAAGTGTATTTTTTAATTAAGTAGCCACATGGTTGAATCTTAAAAGGGGATCCTAAGTAACAACATCTAAGGTACTGTTCTTAAGTTTTGTCATTTTTTTTTAAGTAAACATATATACACATAAGGGAGAAAGAAAGAGGCTCTAATAGTGTATTGCACTATAATTGCATGTTAAATAAGCATATTTCTTTGAAAGGACCGATGGGAAACAAACCAAGAAAACCATGCTCACACCAAATCTTATTTATTTATTTATTTATCAATACCTAAAATATTTGTATTAAGAAGAACAACTTAAAGGAACAGAGTGAGAGGAAGAAGCCCCTTCTCCTCTAGTAGGATTCAAAACAAAATCCGGGATGGTGGAGATGGAGTGTCTTCCTCTTAGATTACACCAAATCATTATTACATGTCAAATACACACAAAATCATGTATCGAACACCAAATCATTATTACATGTCAGATACACACAAAATAGATGCCTTCCTCAAATGTTAAAGTAAGGCATTTTCACGAGCTGCTCACAAGTAAATTTGTTTGAAAATGCCGCCAGGCTCCAAAGCTAGAGCCAAATCCACCACAATTGTTTAGTTACTACTTGAATTGTATTGTTTTATCACATAAACCACACAGTCAATACCCAATTGCATTCCTGGCATGTGTACCCCAATACAACTTAGATTGAGTCAACATCTCAGCACGTTCTTCAGTTAGTCTCTCCTTCCAATAGTCTTTGCACCTATAAGAACTTTCAAGAGTCAATAATTATAACGTTTTTTTTTTTTTTTTTTTTGGTTTCCCACAGTGATTACTCAAGGCTTTCAACCAGAGACTAATCACTGTTCGTGCCGGGTGGGCCCACGAAGGGGTAAAGCACTGGCCCTGGAAATTCTTTTCAAAGTGCAGGTAGCAGGACTCGAACTAGGGAGCACACCTAGTCAAGCCCAGTACAAGCACTTTGAGACCAAGAGCCCAACCAACTTGGCCAACCCCCTGGGTTAATAATGATAACGTTTTCTTATACAAAGAAAGGAGGCTTATAATTCTTAACCTTCTTTTCAAGAGCATATCCAGTTCTAACATGTGCATTGCTTTTGTATATACTCCAACCTGCACCAAAGCATTTTAAGAAAGAGACCAAGAAAATGACTTACATGTTAAATCTCCATTCTATTTAGATCTAACAATTTGCATAGCAAAATAAGCATTAGAGGTTAACAGCGACATAATTTTTTTGAATTTTTTTTTTCAAAAGTGAGAGAGATATTCAAAAGCAAATTTGCCATAGAAGAACTTTCAACTAGTTTGCTAAAGAAGAAAAACTCCAAAAAGATTGTAAGGAATATATTTAATCAAATCCATGTAAGTTAAACTTTAGCATGTTTAAGTATTGAATATAAACTTGCACCACTAAGAAAAATCCACCACTTATAATGCAAAATTCACAACTCACTTTGGGATATCTTCAATAAATTTTCGCATGTAGGTCATTCAACACCTGCTTTAGAACTCTGCTTCTTAACTACAAAAATATACTCTTTTAAAAATAAAATAAAAAAGGAAATCACGAATTGTTGGTAGCAAAGCATCCGATGATTAAATCAGCAGCAGAAAGATAGAAGAAAGTAAAAGGACAAGGCTCTATCAATTTGTATGACAAGGTGATTATGTTTATTAATATGTTTTTTAAAACACAAACTTGCACCAGCCAACTGGCATGTCTGAGCATACCGGGATTACCTAGCTACAATTTCATATTTCAATTGGTTATTAGCTAGAAAAAAATTAGAAACCAATTGTTTAAATTTCAACATGTGCTATGGAACTTTGCTCATTTACTACAAATGTACTTCTTAAGAAAGGAAATCGCAAATTTTAATTGAGAAAGCATCTGTTATTAAAATGGAGAAAGCAAGTGAGAAAGCCCTGCCAATTGTATAATAATAAGATCAAGTTTATATGTTTGTATAAAGTGGAATGTCAAATTGTAATTTAAAATATCAATTTTTTTCATTTCCTAGAAAAAATAAATAAATACAAGACAAGACAAGAATGACATAGAAAGGGGTGTTTTTTATATCAATTACTGCTGCCCAATTTCTTCATATACTAAATACAAACCTCTCTGCATATTGGACACTTCGACTCTGGACTTGCTGCTCTAAGGCCTTCCAAGAGAAACACAGAAGCAGATGAACAAGCACAGGACTGACAGAAAAGATGACCACAACTCAAAGCATACGGATTAAAAACAGTATCCTGCGAAAGCATAATGAAATAGACATAAGAGAACGCATACAAAATCCAAAATTTTCTTTTTCTTTGCAGTATGCTGAAAGTAAGATCTCACCAAGCAAACAGCACAAGTCAGATCAAATTCTAGCTTTATCAGATGTGGAAGCTTCAATGTCATTACAGGTGGGTTCGCATTGAAATCGCAGGAAAAGTTACTTGAAGTCTCCTTAAAGCCTCCATCATCTGATCCATTAGAATTCAAATAAAAGGCAGCCAATTCTATAAGCCAAGGTGATTGCAAAAGCTCAACATGTTCAGGCCGCAACTTGGATTTGAATTTCCTCCCATTTACAGAGCCATGAATCTAAAATAGAACATTAAAATCACCGAAATCATTGTTTGATACAGAACAATATCAACAAAATCAGTAAGTCTAATTAGTAGATATAGACGAATTGGGGGCATACTTTGTCATACTTCTTAAGAATTTTTCTGATTGCAATTGCATTCATGAGAGCATATTCAATCAGCATCCATCCTTCTAGTATCATGGCTTTCTGATCATCCTTGAAACAATGACGCAAGCTCAATATGTATCTTTGCATTCCAGTAGCAACATGAAGATGAAGGAGATGCCTGACTCTTGAGCTAAAGCATCCAGCTATTTGTGAAGCTTCCTTCATCAACTCAGAAAAGAACTTCTGATCACACGCTACAAATTACACAAGGCTTAATAAGAGGAACTGCAAACTACCCACATATAAATATACACAAACAAACACATAAAGAATGTATAGTACGGCAAAGAAGCAAAATCAATCATCGCACAAACCAAAATGATTGTGTTTGACAGATATCAAGCTCAAAATTTTTTTTACCTAACCATAGAAAGCCTTATGCTGAATTCTCACATAAATGGGAATGATAATGATCCTACAAACATTCCTCTTCCTTCATCCTTCAGACACTCTTACACAGAAATTTAAAATTCACATTTAGTACAATTTAAAATAAATTATTTAAATACAAAAGTCAATTGAAAAACAAAGAGACAATACTATAAAATTTTCAAATACGTGTCTTATCACAGTTGACTCCATTTGCAAGACCACAACTCTTGTGGCCAACATTCATAGTCCTTTCCTCAAAAACAAAAACTCAACTTAGATTGGAGCTAACCCATGATTCTTATAATTATTTAGAATACGTAATTGACCATTTCTTTAAATTTTTTTTAAAAAAACTAAACTATTATTAATATCATCATCCCCATAGCTGAAAAACTAAAAAAAAAAACACTTACATGGGCAAGAATGGCATTGGCATTCAGAAGAATCAGAGGAGCAAGAGTGACGTAAAGTGTTGCAGCTCCGACAGGTGTTGAGTACTTTCTTGAGAGTCTTATAATCGACATGCCCACAGTTTTCCAAGAACTTGTCCTGTTCTCCATGCAGGTACTCCGTGAACGCCTCACTAAATTTCATTTTTCCCAATTTTTCCTTCTTTTTTTGGTTTTAAATAATTAGATTTTGTACAGGTTGAATGGTATTTATATGAGAAAATTTTTGAAAACTCTTTCACCTTCCTCAATTCTCTCAACGATCAAGAATGTGAATATTCTTGTTCTTTTTATAAAAAAAATACCGATCGAATCGAATATGAAGGAATAAAAAATCAACATTTTCAGACTTGGGGTTGTAACTTGTAACTTGTTGACCAAACAGGCGATTTCTTTGGGGTAAATAAAACTGTGTGCCACTTGAAAATTGTAAGCCGGGATACTTGGAGTAGTTTAGTCTTTTAGAGTATCCGCCTCATGCATTTTTTTATTTTTTTCTATTTTAGGTGGATAAAGTTTGGTTTCAAACATTTGTAGAAATATTTTTTCCAACTTATTACACGACAATTTATGTATATTATTTAAACTAATCTCATCACACAGGTTTCGATCCTGCGTTGATTCTATTTTTTTTGGGAGAGGGTTTAGTGCTAGTATAATTTTTCATTTATTCCAATTTGAAGTTTACACATTTGCTCACTCAGGAGTGTCATGAGGCTAGCTTAAACAAATAAACAAATTATTTTTTTGAGAAAAATGCAATGCCTAAGGCAGTGTAACAATTAGAGAAAAATGAAGAAAGAGAAAGAGAAAGCAATATAATAAAATTTATTAAAAACAAATGATATGTTCATCTTTATATATTATCTCTATATATTAATAAGATTCGTCTCTAGATATTAAGAGAATTTCGAGAGTTAGTTACTTCTAAATCTATTGACTAAAACACCCTTAATATATTATATCTAATATTATCATTACAGTTAAAAAATAAAAAAAAAAGGGCATATAAGGAAATTCAATAGCTAAATTCAAAAATAATTTTAAAAACAAAAAAACAAAAATCAAATCCCACATACAACCCCACCACAAAGTAGTTATATAATCTCAGGATAAGGGAGAATGTAATAAGGTTGCTCACAGTTTGGCTAAATTTGTTGTTAATGTTCCAAACTTTCTTGTGTGAATGGAGGATATTCCATCACAGTTTATTTCTTTACTTCAGGCTGATTTGGCTGGTTTTATAAAACAATTACACAATGTTTTAGCAAAACTTTAGGATTTTGTTTTTTAAACTCATCCATAACGTAGACATCATTATCTTTTCCTTAAAAAAAAAAAAAAAAAAACCCACTCTTATTAGGATCCTTATCCGCAAAGACGTGCTCAACACTTTCCATATATCTATACTATAGGATTTTTCGTTTGAATTTCATCATTTTGCGTACTAAAATATCTTTATAGAACTATCTAAAATATTTCAATATTTTAGTTAAATAATTTTATATTTTAAAATATAAACGGTTAAAAAAGTAATTTATTATTATTTTAAATTTTTTTAAGTTTTAGAATTAAAAAATTATCAATTTTTTTGAGAGAGTTTCAACCTATGACGTCTGCTCCTAATGATAGCTATTTATCATTAGATCAAGACACCAATCAATTTTTGGTGTAGACAGAGATTGAATCCACCATCAAAAATTTTACTAATTAAACTAACTGAAACCACAACCAATTTTTATTTTAAATTCAAAATTTCAAACCTTTTCCTATAAAAAAAAAAATTCAATTTTTTTTAAAGGATACAGGTATACGCTCAAAACAAAAGGCAAAAGTGGAAAACCGTAAAATATGAAAGGGCATATTTAGAAGAAGCAGAAAAAAAAGAAGAAGATCGGCTAATCAGCTCTCCCAAAGAAGAAGAAGAAGAAGAAGAAGAGACAGAGGAGATAGGCGTGAGAGAGTGAGACTGAGAGAAGGAGAGAGATCGATAGAGAAAGGAAACTCAAGGTGCCAAGGGATACTCTCAAAACGCAGCGTTTCAGGTTTGGATTTTTACTTTTTTTTTTTCTCTCTCTCTCCTCGCCGTGTCCGATTATTTTAAAAAAGGGAAGGACACGCGTGCAGCCGTGTCCCGTACGCGTACGACACGGGCACGGCAGGCAAATTGCCGTGTCCGCGCTTTCTTGGCTACTAATGCCATGATCAAGTTCAACTAAGCAGATGGCCAAGCTAGATAGGTTTTGAGAGGCAAGAATTGCTAATATCTAATATCTGTACTCCGAATTGATTTAGGAAGCCTTTATACTATTGGAATCATATCATAAACCGCTTAGCCTGGTAAGGGTGAATGCCCATGGATTACCTGGCAACTGGTTCTGGCAGATGGGTTCAGTTCCGTATATGTTTCACTGGCTAGAGACGAGTCCAAATGGCTCTTCTTTAGAAATGTTCCCTACATTATCAAAATAATAATAATAACAATTACCCAATATTTGGATAGAGGGATATGAGAGGGGAGGAGAGGAGAGTAAAAGGGAAGGTAGTCGGAAGATTAAAAAAAAAAGAGTATATTCTGGCGACCTTCCCTTCTATATTCTCTTCTCCTCGGTTTGAAACGTAAATGAATAAACACGTTTTGTAGGTAAATATCTTAAAGGTAGATAGGAATGATGGTAAATGTGTTGAGATTAAACACACGTGGTCTTAATGAAATGGAGGTGCAGTTTCTGATGAGCTTTTCAGATATGCAACAGTTGACAGTTATACACAACTATTGCGACCTTTGTTGTTGTACCAACCATGCACAAAATAATTTAATAGAATCAATTCTGAATAGGTACACTTAAGCGGCCTTATACACTAAGAAATGAGCTTGCTCATATGATTTTAGCATTTAACCGAAACCCCGGATGGGAAAAAAGCGCCAAACCTGCAATTCTGTAAATAAAAAGGTACATTAGGAGTCATACAAATGTTTAAGGATTCCATTCAAAGTAGGGTGTTGTGCAGCTTATAAAGGATTTATTTTTCCATGTTTGATATTTTGATGCTGTTTGGAGATGGATGTGTCTTTGTTGTTTTGCTTAGTATTTGTAGTGTAGCCTCTGTTGCTGTAGTTGTTGTTTGGTCAGTAGTAGTTTAGCTGCTCAAACTTGTCTTGTATGTTAATGTTTGTACTCTGTTTTGATTGAATAAAACCTTTTATTCATTTAAATAGAAAAAGAAAAAAGAAAGGTCTAATTAGGAGACATAATTTTTTTTTTTTTTTAAATTACTGATCTTTAGTGGAGTCAAAAGTCAGCTCTTTTTCTACAAAATTATCCTGTTTTTTAAATTAAAAATGCTGAGCGTATTCATAGTTTTGTCTTCCATGGTCTTGTTTATTGTATGACTAAGCAATGTATTTACTTAAGCTGAAAAATTAACTATGTAAAGATGGTTTTAAAAAAGGCAGTATGGCCTTTTGTCAATTCATAGGGAGATACATGTATTATACTATTAGTGGACCCACAACTTTATGTTAGGAAGAGTTTGCTTTTCTTTGGATGAGTTGATTGTAGGGATGCTGGCATTTTTAAATTCAGCCAAGAGCAAGTTTATCAGGAAGGCACTGTCTTCACAAATTCTTTCAGGGTGCAATACAAATGGTTTATGCAAAGTAGATCATGAGCAGTCACTGGTCATATTTCAGATCTACTCACATTTTAGATGAAGTCTATTCCATCCAAACAACATTATTTATTTTTTGTGAAATTCACAGAGGCAAAAGGAGGATTCCAGTTTTAGTTTAGGACCATTTGATTTTTGGGAAAAGCAAATCACAATAACAGAATAGACCTTCTATTGTTGTGTTTGAAACATAAGAGCATACATAATTTGGTAATCAAGTGTTGGGAATATAAGAATACTACTACAAGAAGAGGTAGGGGTCTTTTTTTCAATAATTTTTTTTTGATAAGTAAGAAAGATGTATATTCAAGAAGCTACCTCATGAAAACAACATAAGGCAGAACAAAGGATACAGGGAAGGAAACAAACATGAAAAAGCAACAGAACAAACAACAACCAACAAAGAACTAAGAACAAAGGAGAGAACTTAGGAACAAAGGGAGAGAATCACTAGAGGTGAGTCCCCAAGCCCTAGACCAATCAAAAAGAGAGCCACTAAAGAAAGCGAGCAACTGGTCATCGAATTTATCCATGTCCTCAAAAGTTCGCCAGTTTCGCTCCCTCCAAATACACCACAATAGGCACAGTGGAGCTAAATTCCAAATGCTAGAAAAGTGCTTTCCCAATAAATTCCACCAACCAAAAAGCGTATCTGCAACCGATCTTGGCAAAACCTAAGAAAAACCTAAGAAATCCCAAAAGATTCGAAAACCAAGCTCCACAGCTGATGAGCTTTGTCACAATGGAGTAGCAAATGATTCACCGTCTCCCCGCTACAGCGACACATAATGCACCAGTCAACAAAATCAAAGCCTTTACCCCGCAGATTGTCCCCTGTAAGAATCTTCTCCCAAGCAGCATTCCAAACAAAGAAAGAGACGTGCGGAGGAGCCTTAACCTTCCAAATACCTTTCCAAGGAAAGATAATAGGCGAGGGACTACGAAACTTATTGTAGAAAGAGCGGGTGTCAAAATCCCCCTTCTTCGACAACTTCCACCTCATACGGTCTCCGTGCTCAGATTTAGGTAAATTAGAACCCAAGGTTCGAAAGAAATCCTCCACCTCACCTGACTCCCAATCATTTGGATCCCTGAGTAAGCGAACATTCCAGCTTTTTCGAGCCTCAGTCCCCAACCTTTCGAGAGAAGAGGCCACAGATGCCTCTCTATTATAAGCTATCCCATACACAACCGGGAAGGAAAGATGGAGTGGTAACTCCCCACACCACTGATCTGTCCAAAATTTCACTCTATCTCCCACCTCTACCTCAAACTGAATGTATCTACTAAACACCTCCCAGCCTTTTCGGATACTTCTCCATAAACCACACCCGTGGACACCCCTGCCCAACTTGGAAGACCAACCCCCCCACTCTTCCCCAAACTTCAAAGCTACAACCCTCCTCCAAAGACGAGTCTCCTCAACCCCAAACCGCCATAACCATTTTCCTAATAAAGCTTGATTAAAAGTATTTATTTTCCTTACTCCCAAACCACCATTCGCCTTAGGAGCACACACCTTATTCCACCCCACCAAATGAGCCTTCGAATCCCCCCACAAGAAGTCCCTTTGCATCTTCTCAATCTTATTAGCCACATGCGAGGGGATGGTAAAGAGAGATAAATAATAAGTAGGTAGGCTAGCTAGTGTACTCTTAAGCAACGTAAGTCTTCCACCTTTTGACAAATACAGCTTCTTCCACCCAGCCAACTTCCACTTAATTTTCTCCAAGATAGGATTTCAAATAGAGGGGGACTTATGGGAAGCTCCCAGCGGCATACCAAGGTAGGTCATAGGCAATGTCCCAATCCTACAACCCAGAATCTCAGCCAATGCATGCAAATTATTAACCTCCCCAATTGGAACCATCTCACTCTTCAAGACATTAACCTTCAAACCTGTCACAGCCTAAAAACAAAGGAGAAGCATTCGAACATGAAGGATCTGCTCCACTTCTACATCACAAAACAGAATAGTATCATCTGCAAACAAAAGATGCGAGACACATTCCCCTTCCCCCTGTCTACCATTAGCCTTGAAACCCCTGATCAAGCCAGCACCTTTGACTCTTTTCAACATCCTGCTTAAAACCTCCATAATAACCAAAAACAACATAGGAGATAACGGGTCCCCTTGTCTTAGACCCCTCGTGCTCCTAAAAAAATCAGCTAGAGCCCCATTAACCAAAATAGAGAACTGGACAGTAGAAATACAAGTGTGAATCCATCTACACCACTTCTCCCCAAAGCCCATTCTCTTCAATAGATCTAAAAGAGCCTCTCAATTCACGTGATCATAAGCTTTCTCAATGTCTAGCTTACAAATAACCCCCGGAGTCTTACTCTTCACTCGACTATCAACACACTTATTGGCAATAAGGACTGAGTCAAGAATTTGTCTACCTCCCACAAAACTATTCTAAGACTCAGAGATTAGTTGATCTAAAACCAGCTTCAAACGATTTGCCAAAACTTTAGACAAGGTCTTGTACAAGCTCCCCACCAAGCTAATAGGCTTGAAATCTCGAATATTGGAAGCATCATTCTTCTTAGGAATTAAGGCTATGAAAGTAGCGTTCAAAGATTTCTCAAACTTACTGTGAAGATAGAACTCTTCAAAAACTGCTAGAATATCTCTTTCCACCACTCTTCAACAATGGTGAAAAAAGGCCATAGAGAAACCATCTGGACTTGGAGCTTTATCTCCAGCCAACTCCTTGACAGCTAGAAGAGTCTCCTCCTTCTCAAACCTCCTTTCAAGCCAGCCCCTCTCCGACCCATCTATCTGATCAAACTCCAAACCTTCCGTAAAAGGCCTCCATTCCTGTGTCTCTTGATACAAATTTTATAAAATTGTACCACCTGAGCCGCCACCTCGGACTCCTCCTCATAAATCACCCCATCCACCTCCAAAATGCTTAGATGGTTAAACCTTCTACGGGAGTTAGCCACCCTATGGAAGAATTTGGTATTATTGTCTCCTTCCTTAATCCATAACATTCTTGATTTCTGTCTCCAAGAGATTTCTTCCAACGAGAGGAGATTTTCTACTTCAGATCTCACCACAACTCTCTTACAAGTCTCTGCATCAGAGAGGCCAAACTCCCCTTCCTTGGCATCTAGCAATTTCAAAGTCTCCAGTAATTGAGACTTTTTGCTTCCGACATGACCAAACTCCGAATGGTTCCACTGAATGATATCTTCTTTTAAGGCCTTCAATTTTTTGGCAAACACAAAACTAGGAGTACCAGAGAAAGAATGTTGATTCCACCAAGAATGAACTCTATCAAAGAACCCGTCCGTCTTTAACCACATATTCTCAAACCTAAACGGACTTTTCCCCCTTGCCATTCCCCCTACCTCCACTAGAATTGGAAAATGATCAGAAACAGGGCGAGTTAAAATCCGCTGGATCACATCCGGATAGTGCTCCTCCCAATTGTGAGACACCAAAACTCTATCTATCCTAGACATCGAAGGCTGATCTGAGCCACTAGACCAGGTAAAGCTCTCTCCCTCCAAAGGCAGATCAATCAAATTAAGGTCCTCAATAAACTCCGAAAAAAGTTCCATAGCCGGAGTGAGACGAGAATTACCCGACCGTTCACTCGGAAAACGAACAATATTAAAATCCCCGATGCAACACCATGGGACGTTCTAGTATTGCTGAATACCAACCAACTCGTCCCACATTAGCCCCCTCACATTGTTGTCAGTTGGGCCATAAACCCCAGAACACGCCCAGCTGAAGCCATCCCCTACCCCTTTCCACCGAACAGACACAGAAAAGGAACTCACCATAAACTCCAACCTCTCTAAGACCCTCCTATCCCACATCATCAAAACCCCGCCAGCCGTTTGGGCAGTATCTAATGCCACCCAATCCACATAAGGACAACTCCACAAGCTGCCAACCATTTGCTTGTCCAAGCCAGTAAGCTTAGTCTCTTGAAGACATATTACATCACACTTCCACTCACGCTATAAATTTTTCACTATCGAACGTTTCCGACAGTCATTCAGACCCCTAACATTCCAAGAAAGAATTTTTAAATTCATAAAGACAAGAGAAACCCAACTGATATATTAGCTCAGCAGCCAACACTCTACCTACCATCATAATTAACCGAAGAAGCTTTCTCATCCCTTTATCCTTATTATTAATGGCAGCTTTTTTAGGAACTGTAACTTTCCTGTTCAACACTTTGGCATCCTCCGTCTCCTTCTCAATCTTTTGTAGCAAAGCAATACATAACTTCTCATGTCGACTTAGAGGTAGCCCCACCAGTTTACTAAAACCAGGAAGTCTGTTCTTCACCCAACTAGAGATATCCAACGTATTCACACACTCCAATGCCTCATTACCACAGTTCAACTTAGCTGACACAGGCAACCCAAAGGGAGTGATAGACATCAGAGGGATTGCTAGGCTATCCTCTCCACCCAAACCCATATCCGAATGACTCAATTCTCCCACCACCAAAGCACTCGCCCCAAGGACATCGCACACTACCTTTGTGGGTATCATCGCTAAACTGGACAAATCCTGTTCCAAGGCATCTTTCGGCCTGAGGTTGGCACAGCTGTCCCAGCCCCGTTTGACCCCATCGTTGACACCCATAACCACAAGCCCAGCCCTTGATAAGCTCCAAAAGAAACCAGAAAGGAAAAGCTCAACCGATGACCGCGAAATCACCGTATCAGACTTACCCGGTGACACCGTGAGCTCATCGGAGCTAGTTCCGGCGGGGAAGGTGCCGTCGCCCACCGTCGGAGGCCTAGCGCAATGGTCCGGCACCTCTAGCTCAAGGTCGAAGGACTGGGGAAGAGCCTTGGGGCATGCCACTGATGTCGGAGCCTGGGCTGAGTTTCCATCGCCATTCAGAAAACTCTCGCCCACTTCGAATACACTTGGGCCCGAGAAAATTGAATTAAAAGGACTCTTATGTGTATCGGTCAGCAATGGGCTTGAGCCCAGGCCCAAAACATGCATATCTTCAGCCTTTTTGTTTCCTCGTGCAACCCATTTAAGGGCCTTTGGTGCTTCTTTATTGCAGACCCTATCCACTACCCATGATACCCCTCTAAACATCATATCTCCCCCTTTCTTTCTATCCCAGAAAACCCGTCTGCTCCCTATCACATCAACCTCCACGATAAGACCTCTTCCTGTCCAGCAAAATCTTTTGGCATCACTCTTCTTCCCCTTTTTATAATCTTTTGAATTCAAACTGAAGTTTGGGCAGCGTATCCTAGTGTCTACCAGATTTTGCTCACCTACCTCTACCTCCTCATTAATGCTCTGCTCCCTCCAGTCCCCTCCCACCACCTCCACCTTATTAGACTTGCCCACCGGAAAATCACCCACTTTGGCACCTTTAAGTCTCAGATTCACCCCCTTCTCCTTCTCTCCTAACTGTGTCATCTTCCCCTTTGCTATGAAACCTAGCTGCTTTAGTTGCTTTCTATCCTCTATTCTTCCATGAGAGCCTTGCACAACTTCAGCAAAAGTTCTAGAGTTTTGAGCCTCCAAGTTATACCTCCGCACCTGACGAATAAATTTTGGAAGACCATATCCACCCACCGTATAATGGGATGGGTTCAGCAACTTTCTTAGTTCAAGACCGAAAGCCCTCCAACCAAATTTCTCTTTGCCTTCAGGGATAATAATCGATCTCCTAGACCCACTAGCTTTGAGCTCAGTCAATAGCAAGAACTGACCAGAAGAGTTGAAGCTCCTTTGGAGAGTAAAGGCAGTGTCACCTTCTCTGAAAATAAAAAACTGTTTGGAACTCTCCCCAACAACAAGTTCTTCAATATTATTCATCAGCCAATGTGCTGCATTCTTGCCCATGAATACTGATCTCATAAAGAATTTGCCCCTCTCAAAAGTGGTTTGAACAATGGGGAAAAGTGGCAGAGGATCAGAAATTTATCAAGGGACTGGAAGGTAGACGTTTTGTGTTTCTAGGAAACCAAGATGGGTTACATAACTAGGGAAATTGTGAGGAGTTTAAAAGGTAAACTGTAAACATTTTGTAGACTGGACCTGTTTGCACTTTGTGAGGTGGTTTTCTGGTGCTCCAGGACAAAAGAATGGTTAATATTTGGGAATTGGCCGTGGCAACTACTCTGTTACCTGTAAATTCAGAGACATTGATGATGGCTTCATTTGGGTTTTTCTTGGGTATACGGCCCCAATTGTGGTTGGAAATGGCAGAGGTTTATAGTTGGAGCCTTGGAGGGGAGTCCCATGGTGCATGGGGGAACTTTAATGTCACTCGTTTCATTAGTGAAGGAGTGGGAGCAGAAAGGGTTGCCACTGCCATATGGGATTTTTTTAAAATAATTTTAAGATCTTGGTTTTTTTTTTAAGTAACGAAATTTTTATTAAAAAAAACTGCAAATAAGTACACTGGGGGGTGGTACAAGGTTATAGAGATAAAGCTCCAAGTCTAGATGGTTTCTCTATGGCCTTCATTCAATCATGCTGGCATATTCTAAAGCTGGAAATTATGGAGTTCTTTCAGAATTTTCATGCCCAAGCTATTTTCGAGAATTGCCTTAATGCTTCTTTTCTGGCTCTTATTCTAAAAAAAGTGGATGCTATGGATGCAAGAGATTTTAGGCCCATTATTCTGGTGGGGGGGGGGGGGGGGGGGAGTTTACAAAATCATTTCTAAAGTTTTGGCTAACAGGCTTAAAAGGGTCTTGCATAGAATTATTTTGGAATCACAGAATGCCTTTGTCGTAGATAGGCACATCTTGGATTCCGTTTTAATTGCTAACAAGTGCTTAGATAGTAGATTGAAGGCAGAGATTCCAAGAGTGTTGTGTGAATTGGATTTGGAGAAAGCTTTCAATCACGTGTCTTGGGACTTTCTTTTGTATATGCTATAGAGATGCGGGTTTTTAGAAAGATGGAGGAAGTGGGTTATATTTTCTGTATTTCTATTGTTTGATTTTCCATTTTGATAATGGCAGTCCTGGTGTTTGTTGGTGTTAGCAATTAATGATGGGCTTATCTTGGGCTTCACAATTGGTACCACAGACTATAGGTCTTTGATGGTGTCTCATCTACTAATTGTAGATGACACCTTGATCTTTTATGATGCTGCTTTGAGTCAAATAGAAAAATTATGGGATATACTCTTGTCGTTTCAAGTGGTATCAGGTCTAAAGATTAACTTGGGAAAATCATAGTTGGTCCAGGTAGGGGAAGTGATCAATTTGGGAGAAATTGTGGCATTTCTTCCGATGAAATATTTGGGTCTTTCTTTGGGTGATAAATTCAAGGAGAGGATAGTTTGGAATTCAATTCTTGAGAGGTTGGAAAGGAGGTTAGTGGGGTGGAAGCGGCTTTATTTACAGTAGGGTTACTTTGATTAAAAGCATGTTCTCAAGTCTACATACCTACTTTCTTTCTCTCTTCCCTAGCCAAACGTATTGAAAAACTTCAAAGAGATTTTTTATGGAGTGGGATTGGCGAGGAGCATAAATTTCACCTAGTTAATTGGACTCAGATTTGTAAACCGGTTCGAAATGGGGGATTAGGTATAAGTAACTCTTGGCTTAATGAACTTACCCTTATAAGGTGGATCTTTATGTGGTCTAACAATCACAAGTACATTTCTATGTCCAGATTGGACAGGTTCTTTATCACACCAGATTAGGAGGAGCATTTCTACAATCTAACTTAGAGTCTACTCCAACGTATGTTATAAGACCACTTTATTATATTGCTTGATTGAATGGGATTAGCAGAGGGAAAGGATCCTTAAAATTTGAAATATGTGGCTTAAATAGGAGGGAGGGGTTTGTGGAGCAAGTGAAACAATGGTGGAGTTAGTTTTATGGGATACCTAGTAAAGCCTTAAAAAATGATTGAGGAATCTAGATCAAGCAAGTGTTCAAAGATGTGAGGAAAAGGAATTAGATATTACTGGAAGATATAAGGGATTTATTGTCTAGAAGAAGAGTGAATATTGTCCTCGAAGGAAAAAATCAGATGGGAAAATGCCAAAGCTTTTTTGATAGGTAAGAATTCAATTTTATTGATAAAGAAAGAAAAACCTTGTGCTCATGATGATGAACACAAAGGATCATAAGAATACAAGTAAGTCAAATGCTAGATCTAAGAGAATCTAGAAACTCAGAAAAAGCATAACAATGTGTAGAAACCCAAGCCCTGGATTAATCAAAAAGAGTACGAACAAACAAAGATTTTAATTGATTTAGGTTTTTTCATAATTTTGTGGGAGACTAGCTTTAGACGGAACTCTCAGGCATTATTGTTGAAGGAAGAAGATAGAAATACAGGATTTTTCCACAGGTTGGCTAATTCTAATAGGTGCAACAATTTCATTGGGGATAACATTGTACAACTTTCTGGTGATTTGCACCACAAATCTGTATCATCGCGTCCCATTGGCGGTTTATTTTTGCCTAGCTTGGAAGCTACAGATGCTGCACTGTTGGAGTAGCCAAATACCCTTATCTCAACACGACACGCTAACCCGAATTGACAATTTAGCTCAACTATTAGCAGGCTCCATCCATGAGGTCATATGTTGGGCCATTTTCTCTATAGATCTACATGATTGGAAGCCTGTATCTTGTATCCGCACTAAGATGACTTTTCGATTTATTTTTAACCAAGTCCGTAGGGATGTGATGCAAACTGAGGTGATGAAATTCTTTCATTACTTCCACGAAAAATATGTAGCTCAATTACACTATTTATAAAAAATTAAGCTATTTGCAATGCATTCTCATCTACTTCGAAGCAGTCCTGGGGCTTAGATTGAATCTGAGTAAATCTGAAATGGTTCCTGTAATGGAGGTGGTAATTTGTTGGGCTGTAATAGCACACATTCCAATGAAATATTTGGTGCTTCCCAAGGGAGCACATTTGAGGCGAGGAATTCATGGGATAGCATTTTAGAAAGAATCGAGAATTGACTGGCTGGTTGTAAGAAAATCTATTTATCAAAAGGAGGGCAACTCACTCTGATCAAGAACAAGCTCTTCAATTGTCCCACTTACTTTGTCTTTATTCCCTTTGCCTACTAGACTCTGTACTAGGATGAACAATTTTTAGAGAGACTTTCTTTGGGATGGCATAGAAGATGATCACAAAAATCCATCTAGTAAATTGGCGAATAATTTGTCCCCTGCTTTAAACTGGAGGTTTGGGGATTAAAAAGCTTTTGCCTTTTAACTAAGTTCTACTTGGCAAATGGCTGTGGAGGTATGTGGTAGGGAGGGATGCTCTTTGGAGGCAGGTAATAGAAAAAAAATATGGCTCCACTTGGGGCTCTCAGAAGTTGTGAGGGGCTCTCATGGAATTCTCTTATGGAAACACATTAGAGGGGGTTGGAATAAATTTGCTAGTTTTATGAGATTTGATGTGGGAAATGGTACTAGGGTTCATTGTTGGCACGGAGATTCTTCATTCTTGGAGAAGTATCCTGAGCTTTTCTAATTCCTAGTGACAGATGCAAGAGTGGTATATAATATATTACATATAAAGGGAAAATGTAAGTTTCATTGGAATCCTTTAGAGCGGTTCAAGATTGGGAGGTTAAATCTTTAGATAATTTCTTGGAGGACTTATATTCTATCAAACTCAGACAAGTGGGAGAAGATTGTCAAAAGCTATAGTTTTTGTGATCAGGGGATGACCATTCATTTCCCTGGAAAAGTACATGGAAGGTAAAAGTTCTGTCTTGGGTTGTATACTTCACTTGGGCCATGGCTTTGGGGAAAATTCTAAAAAAAAAAGATAATTTACAGAAACGCGGCATATTTTTGATGGATTGTTATCGTATGTGTAAATCTGATGGGGGAGTCTGTGAACCATCTGTTTCTTCATTATTCAATGGCTTGAGAGATGCAAACGCTAGTGCTAAAGCCTCTTTGGGGTAAGCTGGGTAATGCCAGGCTTAATAGTGGATCAATTTTCATGTTGGAAGTGGAGTTTTATTAATCATATTCGTACAGTAATTTTGGGGTCAATTCCGTTGTGCTTTATGTAGACTATTTGGAGAGAGCAGAATAGATGAACAATTGTAGGAAACGAGACATTGACCGTTTAATTGAAAATTTATTTCTTTAATCTCTGTACGTGTGGACATCAACTTCAACTACTTTTTCCATCTAGAACCTGGTTGATTATCTAGTGGACATGAATTTAGATAATACTCTTAAACCCTCTCTTATCTTTCTTCTTTTTTCTTTCTTTTTGGCTCCTCCTTTTGTATACTTACTGTGTACTAGGGTTGCACCCCTTTCTTCACCTTTTAATGGAATGCTTTTAAAAAAAAAAATTTGGAGCCTCTGTAGCAGTTATTGATGCAAAACCTCATGATAACACCTTTGTAGTTCACAGGAACTCTCACTTGGATTGACTGTTCTCATGTTTAGTCAAACTTTGTTATATTTGTGCCTTAAGATTAAGTGGATGGAGTGGACTGCTCAATCTGGTTCCTAGATAATGCAAGGATTTTGGAAAAGATCTTGTTTCCTCCCCAGTATGTTTTGCATGTATTTAAATTGTTATATTTTGAACAAAGCAATTCTTGTTTGGTCCATCAGCTACTATGTCAAAGTTGTACTTGTTGACTTGTTCCACTTTCAAATAAGAAAATATCTAGGACCACAAGTTTTTGTGCCACAACTTTGATGTGGCAGACTATGAGGGTGGAGAAAAAATAGTGGGTTCATGTGAAAGTAATAGGCAACTACTCAGTCTCTCCTCCACTCATGGTCTGCCACATTAAAGTTGTGGCAAAAATTGTGATCCTAGAAGAACTCTTCAGATAATGTCATCATTATGGATATCACTGCTTGTAATCAAATGAATGTATTGAATTCTAAGTCTATTGCACAATTTATGACTAGCAGATTCTCTACCGATGGTGAGATCAAAGCAAAGACAGCTTACGGCAATCCGTAAAAACAAGAATAACACTCCAAATGGCCACATTGATTTGTCAAACTTTAATAATGATCTGGACTGGCTGGGAGAAGATAGTTGGGTGATCGTGAAAAGGCAGAGAATCACCATTTTGGTGCCTCCTCTACCAGCTGCTAAAAATTTGACAACTCAAAACCAGGGACCAAGTCAGCTACAAGCTTTACCCAGAAAAACAGTGAGTAACCAAATACAATCTCCAATTGATATATGTCCCAGAATGCCATCAGTTGACGAACGTGAGAAATTCACATATAAAAAGGGTACTCGGTTTGCAAGAAAAGCTCCTGCCCAAGGCATGCCAACATTAGCCAAGGCACCAAGGCACGATTTAAGAAGGGATCCAGAAAATCCAGATCAAGCTGATACTCCAATGATTTATAAAAGATTTGGGGTATCTAACACCCCAGGAGCTATCAAGCGGAAAAGATTATTACATTGCCCCATTAGCTTTCTTGATGGGGGAAAGTTGCTAAATCAAAGGCTGAGGGCGTCAAATCTTGAGAGGAATCTTCAAAAAGCAGGTGGGTTGAGCAGGTGGTTAGCCTCACTTGGACTAGGTCAGTTTGTGAGGATTTTTCAGAGGAAGAGTGTGAATAAATTTCAGTTAGTGAATTTGACAATGAAGAAGCTCAAGGATATGGGTGCAAATGCTGTAGGTCCTAGGAGGAAACTGATTCATGCTATTGACTGTGTTTGCCAGCCCTATGGTTTTCAGATGATCTGAATGTTCCTGGGATCTTGCAACGATTGAAAATAGGGAAGAAAGAAATTGTAAAAATGCAGCAGCGTAATTGTGTTAGCCTGAGACATGTCTCAACAATTATGTATGTTATGACTTATGACAAACTAGTTGGGAGAGAATAGAAAGCACGCTTTGCTGTCAGGGAAAAAATTGGTAATGGGCATGACCATTCTTGCTGTGTAACTTATGAAAAATGTATGCAAAATCATGACAGTTTTTCATACATTAGTATGAGCTGTGTTCTTGGTATAATTGATCAATGAAGTAGAATCCTTCATGCATTGAGTTATAATCTGGCTATTACTGAGCATTATATTGCGAGATGCCTTAATATGTACATCTGGTAACAACAATTTTACGTTTGCACTAATAACCTTGAACCAAGAACCTATTACGAGCGGTAAAAAAGCAAGCTGTGCCTTTAGACTTTTAAGAGATCCTTTCTCAAAACTAGCCGTAAACATGTGGGATGCACGGGAAACTTTGACGTTGTTTTTATTTATTTATTATTTATTGATAAGTGAAAAAAGAAATAAGTGCATGGAATTTATAAGTATTAGTCTTAAACTCAAAATTATATAATTATTTTTCTAATGGAATATAATTGATAAGTAATGCTATAGTCATAAACTATTTTACAATATTTTTACAAAATGTTGATATGGTCAATCTCTTATTGGTTTTCATCTAGGCCTATTATTAATATTATTTTTTTCATTTACCAATAATCACTCACCACATCAGTAGTTTGTAAATTTTTTTTTAAAAATAGTTTGTATCTTTAACATTATTCATAATTAATATAATGTAATATATATTTTGTAAGTTAAGCGGATAATAAACAGTTTGCTTTTATAAACTCCATTTATAAACATTTTACTTTTATAAAATGCAAACTTATTCAAGACGAAACTGTTTATAAATGTCCATTCCATTTTTTTAACTGAATTGTTCTAGGAAAGAGAAATGACACTGTAGGGACATGGGCCCAGAATCATATATTGGGCTTTGGGCCTTATCCAAGGACGTTTTCATGTCCGATGAGAGACCAATGGTTAAAGGTGATTCCAGTTTGGAGCCTTATGAGTGAGAAAGGAGAAGAAGGTGGTCTGAGGAGAGATTCCTCCTCGGCCATAGCATATATAGCCCAGACACGCATCCTAATGACGAAAATGACCTCTATGGAAGCCCCATTATTAGAGGCGTGCCTCAAGAACGCACGAGAAGGGAAGGAGTTCGAAAATATCTAAGGGAAGGCTACTACCCCTGTATTAAATACACTACAGCTACTGTTCTGATCACATTTATGTGGAGAAGACCCCTGAACAATGTTTTCTTGGCCATCGCGACTCATAGAGAGCCAGAAGGGATGTCTGATGAGACAGGTACTCGAGTAGTGGCTTGGACGGTTGACAAATAGAGGGCCAAGATCACCAGGAAGGAGATATATAATGTGAGAGACCCCTAAAGGAAAGGGGACCGAGCTTCATCCGTCATAATCTAAATGTTAATCTGTCTGTCGCTCCTAAGAGGCAACCTCCTCGGCTTTCATCCAAAGAGCACTCTGATGCTGTCAGAGATGAAGTGAACAAACTAAAGCAGGCGGAAGCTATCAAGGAGGTATTTTACCCATAATGGTTGGCCAATATAGTGGTAGTGAAGAAGAAGAGTGGGAAACAGTGAGTGTGTGTGGACTTCACAAATCTGAATAGGGCTTGCCCAAAGGATTCTTTCCTTATACCTAAGATAGACTAGCTGGTGGATGCAACTGTAGGCCATCCTCGGATGAGCTTCCTAGATGCCTTTCAAGGGTACCGCCAAATACAGCTAGCTCTGGATGATCAGGAAAAGACAACCTTCATCACCCCCATAGGAAACTGCCACTATAAAGTGATGTCTTTCAGTTTGAAGAATGCAAGATCTACTTATCAAAGAATGATGACAAGGATGTTTGAAACTCAGTTGGGCAAGAGCATTGAGGTCTATATAGACGACATGGTGGTAAAAAGTAAGGAAGTGTCCTAACACTTAGGAGACCTCAGGAGCATATTCGGAGTTCTGAGGAAACACAAGTTGCGCCTCAACGCTTCCAAGTGTTCCTTTGGTGTGGGATTAAGCAAATTTCTAGGCTACATGGTAACCCATAGGGGAATTGAAGTTAACCCTAACCAGATTAAAGCAATCAACAATCTACAGCCATCTCGGAATCCCAAGGAAGTCCAGAAATTGACTGGAATGACTGCTGCCCTGAACCGATTTATCTCTCGTTCCACGAATAGGTGCTGACCTTTCTTCCTACTCATGAACAAGTGGAAAGGGTTCGAGTGGACCGAGGAGTGTGCCTTGGCCTTCCAACAGCTTAAAGATTATCTCTTTCGGCCTCCTATCATGTCCAGCCTTGAGGTCGATGAAGTCCTCTTCGCCTATATTGCTGTGGCCCCTCACGCCGTAAGTTTGGCCCTAATTCGAGTTGATAACGGCACTCAAAGACCAGTTTATTATGTGGGCAGGTCACTACACGAGGCCGAAATCCGCTATCTACCGCTGGAAAAAGCTATCCTGGCAGTGGTACACGCCACACGCAAACTCGCCCACTACTTCCAAACACACACGGTCATTGTCCTGACTCAACTTACCCTTAGAAATTTGCTCTGGAGCGCTGATTACATTGGGAAGATTGCTAAATGGGCCAAATACATGCCTCGCACCTTTATCAAATACCAAGTCCTTGCGGATCTGGTAGCCGAATTTGCTAAATCTCCACTAGAAGAAGAAACATAAATACCACACATAGATGGAAAATCAGTTGGCATGATATCCCAGTAGGACCCCCTGTCTTAGAAAGTGTACGTTGATGGTGTAACAAATTAGAAAGGTTTCGGAGTGGGGTTAGTACTAATATCACCCGAAAGGATCACCATCAAAAAATTATTAAGGTTGGGATTCTCAACCACTAATAACAAAGCTGAATACGAGGCTCTGCTGATAGGAATGGCCATGGTGCAAAAAATGGGCGAAAATGCCATAGATATGTTCTCAGACTCCAGATTGATTGTCGGACAAGTTAAAGGAGAATTTGAAGCAAGGGATGAGTGAATGCAAGGATACTTGAATCAGGTTAGGCACCTGTAATTAGAATTCGAATCTTTCAGCCTGTTACACATCCCCAGAAGTAGAAACACACGCTGATTCCCTAGCCACGCTTGCAACCTCCTCGGCGCAGAGCTTACCTCGAGTCATCCTCATAGAAGACCTGTGTAAGCCCATAGAGACAAACAAAGAGGTGGTTCACGTTCACCAAGTTAGGGTGGGGCCATCACTCAAGGCTATTGGTGGCCAAACATACAGAGGGAAGCGTAAGACTATGTTAAG
Organism: Quercus ilex subsp. ballota; assembly: GCA_032727855.1. Lineage (NCBI taxonomy): Eukaryota > Viridiplantae > Streptophyta > Magnoliopsida > Fagales > Fagaceae > Quercus > Quercus ilex. Next base: position 29,763,576 of record CM064914.1, on the reverse strand, counting down.
AAGTGCGACCAATGTCAAAGGTTCGTGCCAAACATACACCGACCAGAAGGAGTCCTTAACCCCTTGTCCAGTCCTTGGCCGTTCGCACAATGAGGCTTAGACATTGTAGGCCTTTTCTCCAAAGCAGTAGGAAACAAGAGATATCTGCTGGTCGGCATAGACTACTTCACCAAATGGGTGGAGGCTGAGCCTCTGGCAAATATTAGGGACGTGGACACCAAGAAATTTGTTTGGAAAAATATTTTCACCCGGTTTGGGATCCCTAATGCCCTCATCTTAGACAACGGCCTTCAGTTTGATAGCAAAATCTTTCAGGAGATATTGCTGTGAGTTGGGAATTACAAATAGATATTCTACCCCAGCTTACCCCCAAGAGAATGGGCAAGCTGAGGCTATCAACAAAGTCATAGTGAATGGACTCAAGAAGAGGTTGGATGATGCGAAGGGAAAATGGGTGGAAGAGCTGCCGCACGTCCTCTGGACATACCGAACCACGCCACGCAGATCCACCAGGGAAACCCCCTTCTCCATGACCTATGGAGCTGAGGCTGTCATCCCTCTAGAGACTGGCTTCCCAACCTTAAGGACCAGCTCATTCAATTCGAGCAGTAACAATGGGCTACTGGAGAAGAGCTAAGAGAAAAGGAAAAACGCAATGGTTCAATTGGCATACTACCAACACAAACTCAAGCAGAGTTATGATGCTAACGTAAAGCCGAGACCATTAGTACCTGGTGATCTGGTGTTGAGAAAGGTTCTGGGTATTGCCAAGAACCTGGCATGGGGAAAGCTAGGACCCAATTGGGAGGGACCATATCGCATCACCTCGGTGGCTAGTATAGGAGCATATTTTCTAGAAGATTTAGATGAACATATAATACCACGCCCGTGGAATGTAAGAAACCTGAAAAGGTATTATTATTAAATGAAAGTCTCTCCTATCAATATGTTCATCTATTTAAGGCATTATATTTCTCATTATTCAAACTTTTATAAGTGTTTAAACTGAAACTCAATCATGCCTGAAGTCCTCAGACCAGATGATGTGGGGAGGTTAACACAATAACAACTTTTATAAGTGTTTAAACTGAAACTCAATCATGCCTGAAGTTCTCGGACCAGATGATGTGAGGAGGTTAACACAATGACATCTTTTACAAGTGTTTAAATTGAATTATAGTCATGCCTGAAGTCATCGGACTAGATGCTATGGGGAGATTAACACACGATGACCTATTTTACAAGTGTGTAAATTAAACCATAGTCATGCCTGAAGTCCTCGGACCAGATAATGTGGGGAGGTTAACACAATGACAACTTTTATAAGTGTTTAAACTGAAACTCAATCATGCCTGAAGTCCTCGGACCAGATAATGTGAGGAGGTTAACACAATGACATCTTTTACAAGTGTTTAAATTGAACCATAGTCATGCCTGAAGTCCTCGGACCAGATGCTATGGGGAGATTAACACACGATGACTTATTTTACAAGTGTTTAAACAGAACCATTGTCACACTTGAAGTCCTTGGACCGGGTGCCAGGGTTAAATTAACGTTCTGTGATATTTGTTCATTTTTCACTAAGTGTCGAAACGGATTCCAAGTTACAATCAGCCTCTTGGATTTCTAACTCTGTGTAAGTCAGTCTTTAATTGTTTAGCCCAATTCATGGTACAACTGTATGTTAGACCTCATCTTTACTGGCACTTAATAAAATTATTCGAAGTGTTAGCGATTCAAAACAACTGTGATAAATTCCAAAGCATACTAAGTGAAAACACAGGGGATAGAAAGAAGAAAAACATATCCATTAAATAAAAAGAGGAATACAACGTTTGATGGCAGATCACCATTACAAAAAAAAGAGCATACAAACAAAGGAAAAACACCCTACATCTATGCTTCAACTGGGGGAGGGTCATTCTCAGGGTTAGTAGCCTTGGAATGAGCGCCATCAGCTTTAGACTTGGCTGTCGTGTCCTTGGCCTGAGAGACCACATCCTTGATTGTAAGTGAGTCCTCGGAGGGCTTGTCCATCACTGGAGGCCGAGCCTCCTTTCCCACTTCAACCCCTTCTGGAGTGAGAGCCTGGGCGGGAGGGAGTTGCTCAGTTGGAGGGTCCGCATCTGGGATTTCACGGATGTCTTTAGGGAAGAAAATGTTATCAGCCCTCCTTAGCTTGAAGTCTGTAGGAACTCCCTCCCGGTCCATTGCTACTCCCCAGGACTTGGTGCAGTAATCCCTGCACACTATGGCCACCTCCTCTACTAGCCGGGTCTCAGTGTCCTTCACCCCACGCTTGTAGGATGCAGTCACCGTGGCCTCAGTGACTTCCTTGGCCACTCGAGTGATGTCCTTGAGCTTTTGCAGCTCGACCTTGAGATCCAGAACGGCCTGCTTTTCTGTGGCCTGGTTTATCTCAGTTACGTGCAATTGCTAGCGCTGGTCCTCGGCTTGTCACTCCGCGATTTTCAGACCTGCTAAGGCACTGTTGCGAGCTTTAACAGCTTCTTTTAGCTGCTCTGACAGTTTAGCCTGCTCTTACTTTAGAGCTCCCTGCTACTTCTCAACCTCCTGCCGGGAGTGGGCCTCAACCTCTGCCTCGTCCTGAGCGTTACTGACCCACTCCTCGGTGACATAGACTTGCTGGGTAAATTGCATAGAAGTAGCAAAGGAGTGATGAAGAATACACATATATATGAATGGACCTTTAGCTTGGCATTCAACAAAAAGAATATTGATGGACTTACCATTGCAAGATCTCTCTTCAATGACATGAAGAGGTCAAGCTGTCTGATGCTCTTGAGGCCCTCCATGTCTCTAGGAAGGAAGAGGGGCTGTTCTAGGGCCTCGACCAGAACACCGGCGTACCCTCTCTGGGACTCCCAGATGGTGGCATCCCAAGAGATAGGAGCACCTTTCACCTCTAGCCGAGGGGCCCAGGAGCGCTGCTCTCGACGCATGTTGGCTTCATCCCTGCTCTCCACTGACTTGGCCCTCTTATCGTTAGGCTCATTGGTCTTCTTCTGCTTCGTGGCACCCTTCAAAGGTACCAGCTCACCTTCCTCCAAATCCTCTACCGGTCTCTTTTTCCTTAAGTCCGAGTTGGCCTTTAGTCCGAGGTCAGTAGGAGGTAGAGGGGGTGGAGGAGGAAGATTTGAAGGAAACTGTGTTTTGGGGACATCCTTTGAAGTTTGTCCCTTGTTCCTGTTGACCATGAGGCCCTTCAAACCATTCCTCTGCCTTAGGTCCATTCCTTCTTCTTCTACTTCTGAACTGGTGTCGACCTGAGCGACTATCAACCTTGGAGATTGGGCAGCATAAAGTTTGTCAAAATCACCTTCAGAGTCCAAGAGCTCTACGGGCCTTGTTGGCACTTCACCTTCCTCGCCGAAGCGGAATCGGTCGATCTCGGCCTCAAGGGATAATTGAGTAGAAGCTACCTCCTCTCTCGGAGTGGCTACCTCCTGAACGACATACTGGATGGGCAGCTAAACGGGCGGGAGGTCTCTCCGAGCTAAGAATCCAGGCTTGGAAACATCTATCCTGGCTAATTAAGAGCTTCCAGCCTTTATTGATCTCTATTCCTCAATGTGTTTCTAATCTGTTACTAATGTTGTGAGTGTTTATCTATTGTGCTTTATTCTTGTGGCATTGTCTGCTATGTCTACAGATGACTCCTACCAAGAAGAAGAAGCATGATAAAAGACTGAAAATGGACAACTCCAAGTTCAGATCTACTCAACACTTTGAGAGATAAAAATAGTATTACCTGAAGGCAACAATCATTCAAGAACGATTTGTGGACTTAGTGGAGTTGAAGGACACTTTCATTCCCAATTGTTTTGAGGGGAGAGGTTGGGATAAATTGTTGAGTGACTTGCCTGGAGTGTGTGAGCCTTTGATCAGGGAGTTCTATGCAAATGCTATGCTGAAAGAGGATGAAATTAATTGCTGGATAAGAGGAAAGGAATTCACTATAGATGCAAGTGATATAGATAAGGTGCTAGGACTTGAAGGTTTAGATGATCATGAATTCACTAATTACAAGGACGAGATGTTATCCATAGAAACTGTCCAATCTCAGATTGGTGGTGTTAAAGACGGGAGATGTCTCAACACTAATGTCTTCCCAGCTGACATGAGGTGTCTAACCACCATCATGATGTTCAACTTGTACCCAGTAAGGAAGCTGACTACAATCAACAATACTAGAGCTATCTTTCTCATGGAGCTCAAAGAGAAAACCTTCATAAACATCAGCTCTCACATATTTGACACAATTGTGGATGAGACTAGAACAACTTCAAGGGCTAAGCTGGTTTTTCCCAACCTACTTATGAGACTTTTTAGATTGAAAGGTGTTGAAATCCCTCAAGATATCAGTCCCATGACTCCACTCTTAGCCATCAACAAACAAACCATCACAAGGATACAAGTTCGTCTTCCAGGTGAAGAAGAAGAAGGTGAACCAATAGAAACTGAGACAGAGGCTGCAGGAGAACCCTCAAGCTTAAGAGGTCGTGGCAAGAGAAGCAGAAGTTCAACTTCATTAGCTGTACCTTCAGATGCATTCCAGATCATCCTAGAAAGGATAGATGGACTCAGAGATGTCCATAATGAACAATCTGATAGGCTGGCTGCACTTTAAGATCAGATGAACATCTTCTCAGCAAAGTTTGATAGCTTTTCCACTCCGCAGTGACCCTTTGGCCATTTCGGTCAAAAATTGTAGAATTTTTGGGGAAGCTCTTGAGGGGGAGCCTGTAAAACTTAAAGTGTTACCTTAGTTTTACTTTATGTTTATGTTGTTGGTGCTGGTATTATGTTTTGGATAATGTTGTCTATATTTTTGAGTTTGCTACACTTTGGTTAATAGTTTTGTTTAAACTCATGGTTGTTTCTGTTAAATTTTTTGAAAATTGTGGATCATTGGTTTAAGCTTCTTCATATAAGATGTTATTCAGTTTTTAATTTACTGTTTGTACTTGTTGCTTTTGTAAGCTTTTAAGATTCTATACCCATGTTTTGTAGCTTAAGTACTTGATGTTAAATGTCATGCATTTTCTTTTAGTACATCACTCTTGTGCCCTTTGTTGGATTTTTATCCTTAATGCAATTACCTTGAGCTGTTGCATTGGTTGAGTGTTAGACATGCAAATGATACTTTGCAATTGAGTTTATTAGCTTGCATGTCCGGATGTTCATTCCTTGTGTGAATGAACATTGTGATCATTATTTATAGTGATTGCTCGTTTTTGGGTCAAGCCTTGGTTTATTACTTATTTCCATTTTGCTTGATCGCATTGTGCTTGCTCCATATGCATTACAAGTTTTCTGCATACAATGATCATATTGTGTTGTTGTGTTTCAGGAGATACTTGTTCTTATAGTTCAAGAGCTTCACAGATTCTAGAGTTAGGTGTGAGTGAGTTTTGATCAACTGTTCCCAACTCACGCGTTAAGTCTAGAGTTTGTTGTAAGGTTTTGTCACAGAATAGCCAAAGGGGGAGATTGTAAGGTTGAATTTAATCAACCATTCTGTTGGATTTATTCCATGCCAAATTTGCTTGTATTTTAGCATTTAGTAACCCTGTATTTAGGTGGGATTCATCTAAGGGTAATGTGTGTGAGAGTGTGAAGAAAAGCTCAAGAGTGTGCAGTGTAGCAAGGACTTGTGGCTGGATCTCATGGGTAGCTCGTGGCTTGCAAGCCGCCAGAAGATGCTTACGTGCCAAGCATGCGGAGAAGCTGAAGTGTCATGCCAGCTGGAGCACTACAGGACAAAAAGTCCAGACTGGCCATTCAGTTATCTCGCGGCTTGAACTTGCGACTCAGTCAAGTCGCGAGGCTAAGCTGCCAGCTAGCTCTGTTTTGGAAAAATGACTCTTCGCATTCCAAACACCCACCACTATATATAGACCCTTATACCCACGAAATGTAGAGAGCTTCCAGAGAGAATTTTGAGAGAGAAACCCTAGAGAAAAATAAGATTGATTCATCCACAATCTTTACATAGAGACTCTTCAAATTCCTCTACTCTCACCTTCTCCATTGTTACATCCTTGAGAGGTTCTTACCCAAATCCTTTTCTCACTATACTCACATCTGTGAGAAGGCTATTTGGTGCTTTGGGAATCAGTTAGGAAGGGACTAATGGTTATTGGTTGATGCTATGGGCTATAGCAGAATTCGGTAAGCTAAAGAAGACAAAGGTTCGGCGTAACCTCGTTGGAGCAAGAAGCTTGGAGGGCTTAGGTATACTGGGTAGATTAGACTTGGAGGGTCTTCTACTGTTCATGTATCCCAACTTCATTCTTTAGTGGATTATTGACCGCTTAAGGGCGGCGAAGAGGTTTTACGCCGAGGGCTTCGGTTTCCTCTTCGATAACACATCGCTGTGTTGTCCTTGTATTTGCATCTCTCTTCCTTTAATCTTTGCCATTTAATTTCTACTGTAGATGTGATTTTATTTGGTTTAGATTGTTTATCAATTTTGGTACAAGCTTATGTTTATTTTCTGCACATACATTGCTTGATATTAAGCTTGAATTGGTATTTTGTAAATTGGGGGTCTAAACGTTCATAGTGTTATATACACTAATTGAACATTCATGGATAAATACTTACGAGAATGGGTGTACTGAACCCTGAACCTATAGGAAGAATCCTTGGGAGATTTCTTAAGTAAAAAATTTAGGAAGATTTAGTGACTGAGAGAACTTTGTGATTTTGAGCACTTGGAATCTCTGGAGAGCTTGAAGACTTGTAGAATGGGAGAAAGGAATTCTTCGGGCAATTTATATAGGGGGTGGGGTTGAGTGGAAGTTACACCACTCAAAACCCAAGAAAGAATGCCATCCATTGGATCTGTGCTTAGCCATTGGATGTGGGGAACATAAAGCAGCCTAGAGTAATTAATGATACCTCGCAAGGCGCGAAGCGTCAGTAGCAATTATAGGGCGCGTAAAACGGCACTCTCGCACATGTAAACTAGAAAGATAAATGGTCTTGTCTTCTAAAAATAAAAACGCCACATTTTCTCCTCGGATGAGAGGGGAAAAACCGGAGTTTTAAGGGGCTATTGTAGGGACATAGGCCCAAAATCGTATATTGGGCTTTGGGCCTTATCTGAGGACGTTATCATGTTCGAGGAGAGACCGATGGTTAAGGGTGAATCCAGTTTAGAGCCTCATGAGTGAGAAAGGAGAAGAAGGTGGTCCGAGGAGAGATTCCTCCTCGGCCATAGCATATATAGCCTAGACACGCATCCCAACGACGAAAATGACCTCCATGGATGCCCCAGTATTAGAGGTGTGCCTCAAGAATGCACGAGAAGGGAAGGAGTCCGAAAATATCTAAGAGAAGGCTACTACCCCTCGCATTAAATACACTGCAGCTACTTTTCTGATCGCATTTATGTGGAGAAGACCCCTGAACAGTATTTTCTTGGCCACCGCGACTCACAGAGAGCCAGAATGGGTGTCTGATGGGACAAGTACTTGAGTAGTGGCTTGGATGGTTGACAAATGGAGGGCCAAGATCACCAGGAAGGAAATATATAATGTGAGAGACCCCTGAAGGAAAGGGGACCGGAAAAAATAGAGAAAGAACATTGTAGCAACCAGAATTGCACTTGTAATCAGCTTCATTGGTCTATAAAAATATTTGCCTCCTCGGACAATACATTCACCTAACCTTACGTGTTTTGTTCTTACATGATGGTCATTCAAACCTATCCTAGCCGTTGTTAGATTCACTTAGGCCCAGTTCTATGACCTATTCTCTACAAATTTATTGTATTGGGCTCATTAACCCACAATCTCATACATATTGGGCTTGGGCTGTAAACCGTGCTCTTACAGACACCATGGTCAAAGCAACATTTAGATGTGTACATTTGAACATGATTCAATTTGCAATTTATCATATAGTCTATGCTTTTGTAAAAAAGTTATGTAAATTATCTAAATATCTAGATCATGCATATGCTCATATACTAAATTTGGTTTGACACCAACGTTTATTTTTGTGATACCATGGAATAATGAAGAATCGCTTCATTATGCTGAGGTACTGATTGGAATATCATCTTAATTTCTAAAAAATCAAATAATTGGAATATCATACATGTGCAATATGGAAATGACAACTCTTAGTGGGCTAATTTTCTCAGAAAATTTGTAACTATATGCCAAATTCCCATCTCACAGAGAAGTTAGAGGGAAAAAAAATGAAACACTTATGAGCAAAAATATTTATACATTTTACTCATTGCTTATTGAAATTTAGTTACACATTGATTGATTTTAAGAAAATCATGGTTCTTCCAAATCAACTTTACTACTCTTGTTCTCTGATGATTCATTTAGTAGCTTTGGAACTGCCTACCTCTTCAAGGTATTTGGCTTTCACCCAAAGCACAACATTTAAACCAGTGATCATAGAAAAAGAACCTAGCAACTTAGCAAGCTGAAGATAAACACTTCTTTTATTACATAAAATGAAAATGAATGGTTACATTGAATGTGAATAGAGAGTTGGACATTGTTGAGAAGAGGGGACCTCTTTGTGATGCACCAAGCCTAAACAAAAAAGTTAACTACATATCCAATTCAACATCTGTAAGAAAAATTTTAAGTAATCAAAATGTGTACATTACAAAGAGTCATTGGAAAACATCCAAGTAAGAAGTATGGCCATGAAAAACTTATTCCTTACTTCACATCAAAATTCCTACCCCAAAAAAAAATAAAAAAAAAAAAAAAAAAACACCAAAAGAGTTATATGCATATACCATTTTTCTGAGTCATACCTCGAGAGTAATGCAGTATTGACTAATTTGCTAACGCTAAAGATCGTCCCTATTATCTTGGCAATACTTCTTGAGCTTCATATATTAACCCCCTCCATTCTAATCAAGTTAAAGAGTTTTTTAGAATATTTAAAATGTTTATATAATTGAATATAAAGAGACACACAAAAGAAATATGCATAAACATTGACATTTTATAAAATAAATCAACATGGACTAGTTGCTTTCCTATTTTATCTATCTATGTTATTTTTATCACATTTTTTAAAATTCCAAATGAATCAGGAATTGAACAATAATATATCATGCCGTGAGCCTTGTAAAACAATAATAATATATTTTTGAAAGACCCATTAAACAAAAAGCCACCTACAATCGCTTTACACTTGCATCCTCTGTATTACCTCAACACTTTCCTTTGTCCAGCAGCGAGCAATTAGAGTTTTTTATAACGTTAAAATCAAACATTTAATCTTCAGCATAATGGGAGAAAATGCAATTTGTACCAAACAAACCAATGAAGATGGAGGGGAAAACAGAAAAGGCAAAACTCACCTCAAAGGGACTTTCCAACTCTGCTTGTACTTTGGCGACTTCTACAAGGGTGGAGAGAGAATAGGAAATCTATATATAAATAAAAAAACAAATGAATGGGTTTTAATTCCAAAGGGGCAGGCATTGAAGGTTTTGATAAGGAGAGGAAAAGCCCAAAAAGATAGAGCTAAAGGAGGGCCAAAATGATGAATGTGATTTAATAGGAAAGTAAATAAAGGGAGAATTGTTAACCATTTTGTGTTTTGATAAGGAGATGAGAAGTCTTGTGAGTGGATGGATAATATATAATGGAAAATTATTAGGTACTTCCGGAGTACCATAAATGCGTAATCTCCCCTCTCACATGAATAATGGGTCCCACCATGAATTTAATTAGTGGGACCCACTATTCATGTGAGATAAGGGAGTACGCATTTATAGTACTCCAAGAGTATACAATAATTTCCTATATATAATACATGAGACACTTGAACAGAATTAATAGAGAGTTGAAGTAATAAATGAGGAAGGAGAGTTTATTGGAAATATTAGAGGAAAATATAGCAAATTTTTTTTGCCGGGGGGAGGGGGGAGGGGGGGGGGGGGGGGGGGGGGAGAAGAAGAAAGAGACAAAAGCTAAATGCAAATCACTCTAATAGAGTGTCACATGGCAGAACCTCATGCTCTCCCACATGAGGTCTCTGCTTTTATATATATATATATATATATATATTAATTCATTGATTTGTAGGTCTTTATACGTCGATGGAGTCTACACACTATGAGAGAGATGAATCAAATGATACATGTATATGATAGATAAGATCTTTTTTCTCTTGTGGGACTTGCAATTCCAGCATCTTCAGAATGTATTGTGAGATGAGATCCAATTAATCTAATAACCAATAACTCTAGAACAACAATTTTGACGAAATATTTCACAATTGTTGAGGTGAAAAATTGTTAATGATAGCTAAGAGCATATCCAGCAAATTCTTCAAATTTCCAATAGATTCTCTATCCTATTTTCTATCTCATTTAAATATTATTTCTTCATTCATTCTTTATTTTTTTTTTTTATCATCATTTATTCTTCCTATATTCATTCCCAATAATTATATTTTTCAATGAAAAATATTATATTCACAACATTTTTCATAATACTTTCACAAGAATCACATCAAAATCTTATGTGGAAAGTTGTTACTAGTTCTAATTTGAACCCACTGCTGAAATTATTTTTTTACTCACCAATATTAACTAATAACAATCTATTACTTAAAATTTATTATGAAAATATTGTGATAGCATTTCTCAATTAAGATTTTTTATTTTTTATATATTTTTTTTCCTTTCATTCAATTTATTCTCATCCATACATTTTCATTTCTTTTTTCTTGTTTTTCTCTTCCACACACGTGTCCAGCCTATCTTTACTCACCCCACCCCTTCTTTTATTTTCTTTTTCTCCCACACATTCAAGAACATTCCAGCAACTCTCATTCTTTTTTCTTTTTTTTTCTCCTGCTCTCTCTCTCTCTCTCTCTCTTTTTTTTTTTGAGAAGCAATAGAGAGAATAAGAGGAAAAAAGAAGCAACGAAGATGAGAGAGAAAAAAAAAAAAAAAAAGAAGCAACGGAGACGAGAGAAAAAAATGTTTTGAAAATTACTCATCTATCCTTTTTTTTTTTTTTTTTTTTTCCTGAATGGTTACATGGTAATATGGTATCTATGACGTAACTTTCTGGGGGCCTTTTTCATGCTACCACCAACCATCCAAAATTGGAATCTTTTTCTGCTAAAACGCCTTCCTAAAGTGGGCCATACCTGAATAGAGACTAGAGGGTCACATTATGAAGAAGTCAATCTCATTCCAAACTTACTTTGGCTTACGTGGGATGATTGGGATTTATATTCTATCAAAATTCCTTCAAACACATAAAACACCACAATTTTTATCACATTTATCTACGCGGTTAATGGTAAATTAGAAGTGACAGAGGAAAAATGATTGGTCTATAAGAAAGTGCCAGATAACTCACTACAGTTTACCCAGTAAATAGTAAATTATAGTTTTGTTTTTCATGTGATTACTCGCATGAGTCATAACTCTATACACACCAAACAAAACAACCACAGAAAAAGGCAAATTGGTTCGTGACTCAAACAGTGGATCCAAATCCCAGAACAACCTTTTCTCAAAAAAAAAAAAAAAAATCCCACAACAACCAAAATCAGATCCCTCCTACCAAAACGAGTACAACACTAATGAAACTACCTTTGATGCCTTAGGAGAAGTCGAGTAGTCCTATAAAACACAAGTAGATTGAGTGAGCAAAGCATAGGAGTTGGGTTTTTCTTCTTCTTCTTCTTTATTTATTTATTTATTTATTTATAACTATGGATTACGAGCAACAAAGAAAGGCCGGTTCTTCATCCTCTTCTTCTTCTTCTTCTTCTCCTTGTTCGGTTCCTTTGCTTGAATCTTCTTCGAAAGGAACAGCTTCAATTGCTCAAACACTTGGAAATATTATAGTGTCTGTTATTGGGACCGGTGTGTTGGGCCTCCCTTTCGCTTTCAGAATTGCTGGTTGGCTTGCTGGATTGTTTGGTGTTATCATTGTTGGGCTCTGCAGCTACTATTGCATGCTCCTCCTTGTCAGTTCATTCATCTCTCTCTCTCTCTCTTCTTCTTTTTTCTTCTTTTTTTGCACCAACTTTTCTTTCTTTTGCTAGTCATAGATAGATTGAGATTTGGACTACAGGCTCTTGAAATTGACTCATTGATGATTATTCTGTGAAAGACTATTTTTTTACTCCTGAAGTTATTTCTTTAAATCTTTTATCTTTTGTTGTTTGTTGAGCAAAAAGATTTTCATATAAGTTATTTGATTTTCAAAGTTGGAATTGAACGGGGCCGAATTATCATTGTACATCATTATTAATGTTGATCCTGTCTTTTTTGCTACAAGTTCTTTAATTTATAAGTTGTATGAATTTACAACACTCTTTTAAGTCTTAAAAACCAGAATCAAGAGGTTAGCTAGTGAGTTTAGATGCAACTTTTCGCTAAAAACTTATTTCCTTATTTGTTGAAAATCGGTTAAAAGTGCTATGAAAAGCTGCAACTTTTGGAACTTCTTATTCAAATGTTACATTTACTTCAACAGGTTCAATGCAGACGAAAGTTGTCATCAGAAGAAGAATCAATGGATCTGAAGAGCTATGGCGACTTGGGTTATAAATGTTTGGGAAGGACAGGTCGATATGTAACAGAATTCCTTATTTTGATTGCCCAATGTGGAGGTTCAGTGGCATATCTGGTATTCATTGGACAAAACCTTTCATCAATATTCAAAGGCTATGGCCTCAACTTGGCGTCTTACATATTTTTGTTAGTCCCAATTGAAATTGGCTTGTCATGGATAAGCAGTCTATCAGCTCTATCACCTTTCAGCATCTTTGCCGATATTTGTAATTTGTTAGCTATGGCAATTGTGGTGAAGCAGGATATACAAAAAGTGGTAGGAGGTGAATTTTCATTTAGAGATAGGACGGCGATCACATCCAACATAGGAGGATTGCCATTTGCAGGAGGGATGGCGGTGTTCTGCTTTGAGGGGTTTGGGATGACATTGGCATTGGAAGCCTCTATGAAAGACAAATCCAGTTTCCCAAAGTTGCTAGCTACGGCTTTCACAGGGATAACCCTTTTGTATGCTTCCTTCGGATTCTTTGGTTACATGGCTTATGGTGATCAAACTAAAGACATCATAACTCTTAATCTCCCCCATAATTGGACATCTATAGCAGTTCAGGTAATGTGTTAGCACCTTGTATATTGTGTATATGAGTCCTCATTCTACTTGCTTTTATTTTTCTTGACATATATTCTATATCTTTGGCATATGCTTGCTATGTCTAGTGCCCTGCCCTTTGCTGTTTCAGGGTTTCTTTTAGAATTAAGAATTCCCAAATCCCAATTCTTTCAGTTATGCACTCCATGCTTTGTGTTTAAGCAGAATGCTTACCTCACAGTATGGAGTGAATAAGTGAAAGATGGTGTGAACATAGGGCTAACTTAGAAGAGTAAGATCCAACTTCATTCACCTACTACTGCAATTAAATATATGTATGCAGTGACTAGATGTATATCTTTTGTCTAATGATGTCTTGTCGTTTGCATATAATTTCTATATGCATTAAAGTTGTCTTATAAAAATTTATTGGACACGTGCACATGCTTGTCTAAGTAAGACACTTTTTTAATTTTATCAATAATGCACCTAACTCTGTAATCCATATTAATTGACGATCATACTAACGGGTGCTTTTAGAGCAATGGTTAACAATCCATTTTAAAAAAGTTTTAACACCACTTTTATAGGAAATGGAAAAAGTTGTTAAAACATTAATTGCTTTTTTTTTTTTTCTTTTCTCATAATAACTTTCTTTAAATGGATTATTAACCATTTTCCTAAGGACATCCGTTAGCATTTCCCATTAATTCATAATAAAAAAATGTGCCTACCCATGTGCTCATTATACTGTGTTTCATCGAACTAAAGAACTTTTCAAAGTATTGCTAAAAGGATCTCCTGGTATCATTTTCCCATACAACATTAATAGTTTGGTAAATTACAGATATCTGTTTAAACTATCACTTCAAATATGTTTTCCTTCTCCAAAATTAAATTTGAGTAATCAACTTCTTATTATCACTCAAAATTTTAAATGACTATCATTTTAGGAGCAAATTACTGGACAACTATGCTACCAAAACTACTCCCCCAAAAAAAGAAAACATTTTTCTTCAATTTCTCCTTTTTGTGCAGTTGTTTTTTTCTTAATTTAATGGCTATTGGAGTGTTAGGGGGGTATTTAGAATATTTAGCGACATTAGGTGGTTGATTGCTCAGTTAAAGGTGGATATTTGCAATTTAATCTATTATCTTCATCCATATATGTATAATGCCATGGTTCAAACACTATATAATCATTGAAATGATGAAGTGGTGATCTGGTGCACTTTTCACTAGGAATTAAGGTTTGGTTTTCTGGGTTATAATTTATTGATCTAGTGAATTTTGTATTATGGACTTGTCAAGGATTCAAGTTCATTTAATCTTAATGAGCTTGTCATATGTGACCGATGGTGCAACATGTTCCTTTGTCTCATATTCATCACTGTAGCTTTTAAGATAGCCGGTGTTTTGTAGCTTAAATAATTTTATTGATATAGTGAATTTGTACTATGGACTTGTCCAGGATTCAAGTTCATTTAATCTTAATGAGTTTGTCACATGTGACTGTTGATGCAACATGTTCCTGTCTTATAAATATTCGACTGTAGTTTTTAACATAACTTTGTTTTGTAGCTGAAATGATTTTATGATGTCTACTAACAGGTTGGCCTGTGCTTGGGAATAATCTTCACATTCCCAATCATGGTACATCCAATTAATGAGATTGTGGAAAGGAATTTAGTGAAGGGAAAATGGTTTCGGAAGCTCCACCATAACAGTGAGTATTCAACAACAAGAATAGGAAAGTATGCAATGTATATGACTCGTGCAATTTTGGTGGTGGTTTTGGCGGTCTTGGCCTCGTATGTGCCAGGGTTTGGTGTATATGTGTCGCTTGTGGGGAGTACTGTTTGTGCACTGATCTCGTTTGTCTTGCCAGCCACATTTCACCTAGTATTATTTGGTTCTTCTCTACATTTCTGGCAAAGAGCCTTGGATATTTGCGTATTGTCATGTGGATTGCTTTTTGCTGCTTATGGTACTTATAACTCTGTAGTTGGAGTTTGAAGGGTATTTGGACCCAATTCATAATTGATTGCAGCTCTGATTTTTTTTTTTTTTTTGATTGAAAAAAAAATGAGTAGACGGGGGACGACCTGAGTTAGATAACCAGAGATCTTCATGAAAGAGATATTTGGATAACCAAGAGAATCTATCCCCAAATTAGTTCATTTTTCTGGGTTTGAAGTGGCAATGTGTACAATTGTAATTTCGTTCTTAGTGGCTATCAGCCTTTTGTAACCAAATTGGGCTTTGGAAGCAACCCAATTCGATGCACCATTTGGTGAGGAACGTATTTGGGAATAGGCAGAAATAAGAAGAAAAGATTTCTACGTCCACAGTTTTGTTATTTTGTACACACATTGATGTGTTACAAAATCCCTACCGCCCTGTGCATGTAATTTATATTGATGAATATAGCTGTTGGCTGTTGCTAGCAGTTGCCTTTCTTGAATGTTTGATTGAGATGGTCACAGGGAATAAAAATGGTATTTCTGTTTGTTGAAATGTAATAAAAACTTTTGTTCCGCCTATGGACACCCAATTGCACTCCCAATTTTACAACTTGTTCATTTGTGTGACTATGAGTAGTTGACACTTTTTGCCAACTGATTATATGGATTATAGACAATCCCCGAGGAGGACTTAGTGGGTGAGGGGTTTTCTAAATCCAACTTACCATGGGTGAATTGAAAACATCCCAACTCATTACAGGGGTCCAACCCAATCCACATGGGTCAAGTTGGATCCACAGGTTGGAATTAAAAAAAAGAAAAAAGAAGAAGAATAACAACAGTATTACAGTTATCTATGCCTTTGCCATTTAAAAACTCTAAATTGTAGCACCACCAAATACAAATTATCATATCAATAAAATATCCAACCAAATGACATTTAATTAGTATGAAATCAAATAGTTCTATCCCATCTCAGTTAAGAAACAAAATAAATTTGAACTAGTTCAATAATTGACACGACAGACCAAATAACTATCCCAGCTCAGTTGAGAAATAAAATAAACATAAACTCGTATTTCTGTTTTATTAAATTAGGGAGAGGGGCAAAGAGTAACTAACAAAAACATATGATATATATTTAAAATATATATTAAACATAGGCGAGTTAGGTTGGATCGGATTATGCGGATTTATAAATCTACTAATCTGAACCCAACCCAACCTATAGCCAAAAAATGTCAATTTGACCCAACTCATTAGATTGGGTCGGTTTTGACAAATTGACTGATTTGTTGTACACCTCTAAGTGGGTTAATGATCCAATCTAGGAGTATGGTAACACTTTCTAACCACTATAGTCTACAGATTATGAACTTATCACTTTTCATCGATTATTCACAATTACATGAATTAATAAGTTATAAAATTAGGTATGCAATTGAGTGCTAAAACAATTCGGAGACTTTTAGGAGATCAGTCCCAACGAGCAGAAACTTTGCGTCAAAGTGACTGCTTCATTCTATAGGCAGTTAGGCACACCTAAAACGTCAACTCAAACAAGGCTAACCGGCCTAACCCCAATCTTTAATTGTCTTCATATGCGAGTTGGGCTGATTGGCCTTTACACGTTATCATCATGTCGTTTTAGTATACTTTTTGCTGTCAAGTAATGATGATTAAGGTTTAAGGACTTGGGACCACTGAACATCAGATTATACAAGAAGCCATATATCAAAATCAATCACAACAGAGCAATTTGTTATGGATTCTAGGTTGGGTCTATAATTGAAATCAGTTTTTTACCTACCATTAACAAATTGATAGGAACCAACAATTTCAATAGGAATTGGAAGAAGAATCCACAAAAATTAAGAAGAAGAGAAGGAGTAGAGGATAAGAAGATAATGAGGGAGAGAGGGAGAGAGAATAACAAGAATGGAGTTGTCTTATTCCTTATATGAATTGTACAATTGATATTCCCCTCAATATAAGCACCCCTGCACTAGTTAACTAATTGACAGCCTGACATAATTAACTGAACTGACAGCTAGCCAATCCAACTCAGCACTAACTGTTAACTGCTATAACTCCCTCAGCTAGTAACTAACAACTAACTCACTCACCATCTCACTCTCAGCAACACCACAACACACTTCTCAACAATCACTCACTCACTACAAGCACAAGCACTCTCAACAGTAGCAATTGCCTTCCAAGCAGTAGCAATGCCTATCAATACACCCCCCTTCCAACCCTAACCACCCCCCCAAATCAAAGCACCTTGCCCAGAAGGTGAGGTAATTAGTTCTTTAAGGCATAGAGAGACTCCCAGGTAGCATGTTCCTAAGCCTGACCTTGCCATTGGACCAGGACCTCAGTGATAAGTCTACTTCTGAGTTGTTTAGTCATGCGTTGCAAGATGGCAATAAGTTCTGGTTGCAAGGAACCGTCAGAAGCAATAGGTGGAAGGGTAGGAATAGGGGTGATCTGAGTACCCAACTTTTTCTTGAAGCAAGAAACATGGAAGATTGGATGGATAAGGCAATCAGAGGGAAGGGCCGACTTATAAGCAATAGGTCCTAACTTCTGCAAAATCTAAAATGGACCATAAAATCTAGGTGAAAGCTTGTTGAATCCCTTAGACCTCAGAGTAAGTTGCCTTTAAGGCTAGAGCCTCAAATAAACCCATTCCCCAACATCAAAGCTCCTATCAGTCCTATGTTGATCAGCTTAAGTTTCATTCTTGACTGAGCAGCAAATAGATTGTGCTTGAGCAATGACAAAATCTCAAACCTTGTCTTGAGAAGCTGATCCACTACTTCAACCTTGGTGTTGCTAAGAACATAATCCAACATCCTTGGAGGAGGGAAACCGTACAAGGCTTCATAAGGTGTTAGTTTGGTAGAAGTGTGGTAATTAGTATTGAACCAAAATTCTGCCAAATGCAGCCAATCCACCTAAGTGTGAGGCTTGTCACTGACAAAAGCTCGAAGGTACTGCTCTAAACTTCTGTTGACCACCTCAGTTTGGCCATCAGTTTGAGGGTGATAGGCTGAAGACATGGCCAAATCACTCCCTTGAAGCCTGAAGAGCTCTGCCTAAAACTTATAAGTGAAAACAGCATCTCTGTCGCTAATGATGGACTGGGGCATACCATGAAGCCTGAATATGTCCTTCATGAACATGGCAACTACCTTAGCAGCTGTATATGGATGAGAGAGAGGCAAGAAATGTACATACTTAGTCAATCTATCCACTACCACCAAAATGACCTCAAAGCCATGAGACTTAGGAAGGCTATCCATAAAGTCCAAACTGATATCAGTCCAAGGCTTGGAAGGAATTGGTAAGGGTTGTAGCTATCCCCTTGGTCTGGTAGTCTCCACTTTAATTCTTTGGCATACCTCACATTGCTTCACATGTTCCCTGACATCAGATTTCATGCCCCACCAAAAGAAATCCTGCTTCACTCTATACAAGGTCTTCAAGTAACCAGAGTGACCACCCAGGGGACTGTTATGCACATGCTAAAGAGCCAGGGACTTCAATGGAGAAGAAGAGCTCAAAAACACTTTATCTTTATAAAAGATTAGGACATTTTGCATAGAAAAATTAGTGGAACTGGATGTCCTGCTAGAGAGAGAAGAGAAAAGTTGTTGATATTCCTCATCCACCTTGTAACTATCCTTTAAGATTGTTAGCCAAGTAGGACAAGGAAAGGTAATAAGGAATAGAGATCCTTGTTGAGCATGAACATCCTCTGAATACAGACCTGAGCTTTCCTCCCTTCTAGATAAGGCATCAACTGCCTTATTCTCTTTGCCCTTCTTGTACTCAACTAGAAAAGAGTAACCAAGTAGTTTGGTGAACCATTTCTATTGAGCAGGTGTCCCAATCTGTTGCTCTAAAAGGAATTTAAGACCTTGTTGATCAGTCTTGATCATAAATGGCTTTCCCACAAGGTATGGTCTCCACTTCTTCACTTCTGTGACCAAGGCCAATAACTCCTTCTTATATGTAGACAAATGGAAACTCCTACCCTTAAGAGCTTGACTATGAAAACCCGAGGGTCTATGGCTCTTCATAAGGATAGCTCCCAATTTAGTGCTTGACGCATCACACTCAATAACAAATGGCTTAGTGAAATCAGGTAAAGCCAACACAGGTGGTTGAGACATGGCCTGCTTAAGAGTGTTGAAAGCCAATTCAACTTGAGCAGAACAATGAAATGTATCCTTCTAGAGTAAGGCTGTCAATGGGGCTGCAATTAACACATAATCCTTAACAAACTTCCTGTAGTAGCCTGTCAAGCCTAAAAAACCTCTCAAGGCCTTAACAAAAGTGGGAATAGGCCATTGCAACATGGCCTCAGTCTTTTTAGGGTTAGTTCTAACACCCTGACCATAAATCAAATGTCCTAAGTACTCCATTTCCACACAGCCAAAAACACATTTACTTCTTTTAGCATACAATTTGTTCTCAAGCAACACAGTGAGTACAACCCTCAAATGACTCAAATGAGATAACAAGTCCTTACTAAATACTAGTATATCATCAAAGAAAACAAGTACAGATTTCCATAAGGTTTAAAAATATGATTCATGAGAGATTGGAATGTTGATGAAGTATTAGTCAAACCAAATGGCATGACCAGAAATTCATAATTATCTTTATGTGTTCTAAAGGCAGTCCTTTCTATGTCTCGCTCTTTCATTCTAATTTTGTGGTACCCTGACCTAAGGTCCAGCTTAGAAAAAAATAGAAGAACCATGGAGTTCATCTAATAGTTCATCTAACACAGGAATATGGTACCTATCCTTGATGGTAGCCTTGTTAAGGGACCTATAATCAATGCACATGCGCTAACTACCATCTGCCTTTCTAACTAACAACACAAGTGAAGAGAAAGGACTTTAGCTGGCCATAATGGAACTAGCTTCTAATAGTTCATGCACAATTTTCTCAATTTTAAACTTCTACTAGTAGGGGTGCCTTTAGGGTCTCTCACTGATGGCTTGGGTACCCTCCTTAAGCAAAATATGATGCTCATGGCCTCTCAATGATGGTAAGCCAGATGGTACTACAAAGACTGAGCTGAATTCAGTCAGAAGGTCCTCAATCTCTAGTTGGATCTGTACTGGAACTGAGGCAAGTGTTTGTGAAAGGACTTAAAAGCATAACCCCCTTTTTACTGCTGGTTTGAAGAATTCTAGCTATCAGTCAAGGAAGAGGTGGCACCATTGATTACCTGCAGTCAAGACATATAGGCATACAACACAACTTTTTCTTTTTTGCTTTTTTGCTTTTATGGTTTTTTTTTTTAATTTTTTATTTCCCTTAGCAAACATTTGGATTTAGTTTGAGACAACATATTGTATTTAAGAACATCTTTTTACATTTATGCTTTTAATTAGGACTTAGCACTTAATTTTACAAGATATATGACTAATTGTATGTTTCTATACAACTTTGCCTCTTGGATGCTTGAAATCTCATGCTTGGAATATGTCTTGGATGATCCTTTAGGTTGTAGGAATCCTAGAAATGCCTTGAAGTGAAAACTATGCTCAAAATAGGGGAGAATGGGCTTCTGCCAAGCGCCATGCATACGTGGGGATAGGCCTGCGTACGTAACTTTGACTTTGCATACGCAGGGTTGACCTTGTGTACATGAGACACGAATTAGAAAAAAAAAAAAAAAAACCCTAATCAACTTACTTCTTAAGTATAAAATTACCTGTTTGAGTCTAAAACACTCACCAACGTAATTTCAACCCAGAGAGACCTTTTTTGAGGTCCCCCAATGGTAGAAAACTCTCCACTTAATGTCTTGGCTTGGATTAGGAGGCTTGGTCCCAATTTCAAGGATTCCATTGCCCCCTATGATTTTTCTTGTGTCTTCCCATACCATCAAATTAGGGTGGATGAGCCCCTTCTTCATGCTGCTACCAATTATTGGGTTCCTTCTCGGCATGTTTTCTGCTTCAATGGAATAGAACTATGCCCCACTATCGAAGAGTTTTATGCCATCATGGATGAATTGGAGATTGATGATCTCATCTTCCCTACCATGGGTGTGGATCTCCCCTCCTTGTTGCAAGTCGTGTTAGGCATCCCTTCCACCACGACAAATAGGTGGTGTGTCTTTGGCAAGCTCAACCTTAGGTTGGTTTTTGAGTACTTCTTTGGTTCGGCCCTTACTGTGGGTGAGAGGCCACGTTCATACTTTCTTCGTGTCTTTTGCTCATGTGCCCTTACAAGATATTTCTTTGTTCAAAAGTCATTTTGTGTGGACCTTTGGATGTGCATGGTGGCTCATGAGCTAAAGAGAGGTAACCCGATGGGCTTGATCTTGATGGAAACCCTCAATGGTTTGGATACCTTTCATAGGAAGGAAGCAAGCTTCTTTGCGAGTAGTCCTCTTCTTCTTTAGGTATAATCCCTAACTTTTGCCTAGGTTCTCAACCTAGCAGGATCCCTTTAATTTTTGCATGGGTTGCCTTTCGGTTTTCAACCCATTGAGGCACCTTATATCGTCTTTCATCATTATTTTATTTTATTTTATTTCCAGATATGGCTACAAGAGAGGCTTTGGTTACTTCAACCTCCTACTGTACCCCTTAGTATATACCTCCCTAGAAATCTTAGGGACCGCTGGCTTCATCAAAATGACATGAGCTTTAAGGCGTATATGGAGTTTATGGGTCACCTCAAGGAGACCGACATTTAGTGGGTCGTACAGTGGTGGCACATCTCAAGCGTGGTCCACAATTGTTGCAAGGACTATTGTGTGACTTTAGTTGGACTTCGTTGCTACTCATACTACTTCAATTTTCGTATGTCAAGGCAATTTAGGGAACGTCAAGGAGCCCCTGATGATGAAGGTGCCTTCCATACCGAGGTGTTTACCAATAGGATCTTGGGCAGGATTAGTGAGGCTTGGCCACACCGTAGGGTGACGAAAGGCATTGTTCCTTCTCGATACCTTTATCCTACTACGGGGTACAAGCAATGGTTGGAGGATGATATGAAGTGGATTCTAAGGGATGAAAAAGCTTACATGAAGACTAGCAAGAAAGCAAAAAGGACTGAGTGACCACCTTGATGTGCCCCATATTTTACTTTTCTGCACTTTTATGATTCTCATGTTTTGGTTTTTGAATTTAATAAAGGATTGAAATATTCCAAATCCCCTATGAAAACAATCTTATCATATTTTAATTTGAGCAATATGAGAATCACCTTTTTATTATCTTTGCTTATTGTCATTTATTCATTTTTTTTCTTTTTCTTTTCTTTTTCCTTTGCCATGTAATTTTTGCCCATGACATCCCTTCGGGAATTTTCGCCATGCCCATGGTCTTTTCCCCTAACTTTTTCCTAGACCGCCCTTTCGGGTTTTCAATCTAACAGGGTTTTTTCCTTAACTTTTGCCTAGGCCACCCTTTCGGATTTTCAACCTAACAGGCTTTTTTCTCCTTTTTTGTTTAGATGTTGTATTTCCGGAGTCTATCCATGTTAATGGGGCAAAGCACCTCTTCCCCATCCAAATTTGTGATCCTTGTAGCTCCTCTAGACATGATCTTCTTAATGATATAAGGCCCAGACCACCTTGGCATCATCTTTCCCCTTGGGTCAAAAGTCTTATCTCTAAGCATCTTTAGGACCAAGTCCCATTCTTTAGGGTTTCTCGGTTTCACTTTCTTATTAAATGCTCTAACAATCCTTTTTTGGTACCCTTGTGCATGATATTGTGCCCTGGCCCTTTTCTCATTTATCAAAGCCAATTGTTCGTATCTTGCCTTAGCCCAATCCTTTTCCAGGACTTTGGTTTCCACCAATACCCTCAAAGATTGTATCTCCACCTCAATAGGAAGCACCACCTCACTACCATAAACCAAAGAGCAAGGTGTTGCCCCAGTTGATGGACGGATAGAAGTTCTATAACCCCATAAGGCAAACGGAAGCTCTATAACCCCATAAGGCAAACGAAAGCTTCTCGGCTCAATCTTTGTATGTCAATGTCACTACCATCTTGGCTAGGATGTTCTTCACATTCTTATTAGCTGCTTCTACGACACCATTAGCTTGTGGTCGATACGGCGAAGACTTATGATGCTTAATGTTATACAACTCTATGATCATTTGAACCTCCCCCTCAAAGTGGGAACCGTTATTAGAGATGATCTCTTGGGGCACTCCAAACCAGCATATGATGTTGTTTTCTAAGAACCGAGCCACATGCTTAGCTTTCAATACGGAGTAGGAGGCTGCCTCCACCCACTTGGTGAAATAGTCAATTGCCAACTGAAAGTATTCATGCCCATTTGAAGCCTTAGGAGCTATCCTTCCCATCATATTTATGCCCCAAACCGAGAATGGCCATGGAGAAGTCATTCTATACAATTCACTAGGCGGTACATGGTTCAAGTTGGCTTGCGTTTGACAATTATGGCAACTCATCACATAGTTCACACAATCAGTCCCCATTGTATTCCAGTAGTACCTTATCTTTAGGATTTTCTTGGCTAACATTCTTCCATTCATAAGAGGGCCACAAATCCCTTGATAAACTTCCTCCATTACTCTCTTGGCTTCTTCCTTCCTCAAGCAACAAAGATGTATACCATCGTAGGACCTTCTATAGAGTTATCCTCCACATACGATATATTGTGTTGCCATCATCCTAATGGAACGAAATTCTCTCTTGTCGGCACCATCCGGATATGCCCCTAGTTCCACGAACCTCATGATGTCATAGTACCACAGAACTTCCTCTTCCTCTATGGTCATTACTGAAGCTTCAGTCTTCTTTTTATGAACTTCTTCATAACTTTGCTCAATCTCCAAGGGTCATGTCCACACTCCCTCGGATATTTCAACCATGGAGGCTAAGGTAGCTAAGGCATCTGCAAATTGATTTTGAGCTCTAGGGATGATTGTGTACTCAATCTTGTCTTGGTCAATTCCTCCATGTATTTTTGATAAGGCTTCAAGTGTTCCTCCTTCACCTTCCACAACTTTTGTGCTTGGGCTATAACCAAAGTTGAATCTCCAAAGACTTCGGCCTCCTTTACCCTCAACTCTTGAAGAGCTTCCATTCCGGCAATACAAGCCTCATATTCAGCCATGTTATAAGTTGCTTCAAAGTTCAACTTGATTGCCAAAGGTATGTGAGATCCCTCGGGAGTGATCAAGAGTATTCCTATCCCATTCCCATATTGGTTTACGGCTTCGTCAAAGTAAATTTTCCATGTCCCTAACTCAACATCCAAAATGTCCTCATCTGGAAAGTCTTCTTTACCATCTTCTCCCTCTATAGGATTCTCAGCACAGAAATCTGACATGATGCTTCCTTTGATAGTTTTCCTAGCCACATACTTCAAATTGAATTCTACCAATAAGATCATCCATCTTGACAATCTTCCACTCAAAGCGGGTTTCTTAAAGAGATACTTCAATGGGTCCATTCTTGCTAGCACCCATATTTGAAAAGGTAAGATGATATGTCTCAATTTTTGTATGGCCCAAACAAGTGCAAAGCATGACTTTTCTATGAGAGTGTACCTAGTCTCATAATCATGGAACCTCTAGCTCAAAATAGTATATGGCCCTCTCATTCTTGTCATCGTCTTCTTGTGCAAGCATACTTTCACCGCATCCCTTATGATAGAAAGGTATAGGGGTAAGGGTTTTCCATGTTGTGGAGGCACTAGGATAGGTGGGTGGAGGAGATATTCCTTGATAAGCTCAAAGGCCTTTTGGCACTCATCGTTAGGGGTGAGCAAAGCATTACTAGAGCCGACCTAACATACCAATGCCGACGACACCGTCTCGACACTAGTGCCGATGGAATGATCCGAGGCTGGTGTTCGAAGGGCAAAGCCTGTTCCGATTTCGGTGCAGTGCAGTCACCGGATTGAGAAATCTAAAACCGATCTAAGCCGAACTGAACCAATACCAGTATACCAGTATTCGTTTCTCCCCAAGTTTGGATACGGTGTCGTTTCACAGGTTCTGATTTTAATTTTTTTTTTTAATAAAATGATGTCGTATGGTATGGGTGTTATTAAAAAAAAAAAAAACAAAAGCAAAACGATGCGTTTTATGCTAGGTTTTCAGATTCTCTAGGGGTATAAATTCACTCTTTTGTCTCAAAATCGTTTAACTCTCTCTCTCTCTCTCGCTCTCACCTCTCGCCTAACGCAGTGACGCCTCGCTTGAGCTCTCGCCATTGTTCACCAATCACGGAAAAACAACGGTAAGCCTCTCATGTTTAGTCTTCATGATTTCACTGATTTGTCTTCGTGTTTTCGGTTTTGTTTGTATTCGTGTTTTTTTGTTTTCATTTGTTTGGGAAAGCATGAATGATTAAGTTGGTTTGATTAAGTTTGGCTGTTTGGGAAAGCATGAATGTCTTCGTGTTTGATTAAGGTTGATTAAGTTTGGCTATTTAATTAAGGTTGTGATTTTTATATAAGACTTTAATAGTGGAAATTGTTGGAAAGACTATTATATTATATAGTCTAATAAGTATCTGGTTAGACCCCAAAAAAATAATAAAATAAAAAATAAAAAATTCTATACCCTAATATGTCTTACTGTCTTTAATAAATTAATATGTCTTAGGGTTATAACTAACCTACTTTAATATGTATTAAGTAACTTACTTTAGTCCCACTTACTTTAATATGTCTTAACTTACTTTAATATGTGTCACAGTCTACTAAGTACTACTAACCTTTTTTTTTTCCTTCTTTAGCATTTTAATTTTTGAGGGAGATAGAGATTGAGAGAGTTCTCGCTTTCAATCCTTCACCGAGAGGTAATCACTAATCACTCACTATATTCAACATTTTGATTTTAAATTTTTAGTACTTAGTAACAATTGCTTTAAGTTTATATATATATAATTAGTTTTTATTTTATATTTGTTAGGTTCTAAAGATTTAGGATTTTATGTATTTAGAACTCTAATTTGTATTGTTGGCAAACGATGATCAAAACAGGTTATTTAGTCTTGTTTAGACTTGCTCAAAGTTGGGTCTTTCATGTAAAGTTGGAATCGAGTGGCTGCAGATGCATTGGTGCATTTCGTCTTGGCTCGATCGATCGAAGGAAAGGCTCAATCGATTGAATCTCGGGCAGAATGTTTTTCTGCAGAATATTCCAGCTCAGCCCTAACTCATCAAACGTTTTGGGTTTTCTGTTTTTACCCTAGGTATATAAAGAAAAACCCTAACCACGTTTTTAGAGTTGCTCCAGTTGTATTGTTGCTCATACATTGCGGTTTTGTATAAATCCCTTGTGAGATCTAGAGGAGCTTTCCTTTACACAAAACTTAGGGTTTTCAAGATAGAGATTGCTTCAACATCTTGATGATCAACTCGGTTGCTACCATTGAAGCTTAAAGACTATCAAGCATGGGTGCTTGTAGCTGATTGAAGAATTCAAGAAAGAAAGAGTTCGTGGATTCGGAGCTTGCACGTGGTCGTGTCAGTAAGTTCTACTGGTGGGTACCATTAGGAAGTCGAGCGGGGAGCTTGTAAGTCCTTTTGTATGAACTTCGATTCTTTCATAGTGAATTTTGGTTTGCCTTGAGGATCGGTGGGTCAAATCCTCCCCAGGTTTTTACCGTATGGTTTCCTGGGTGATCATATCATTGTGTCTTTTATATTTCCGCTGCTTTATACTTTTGATATGATTATTTGATTGCTTTAACCTAGAATTGCATAATTTGACTAAGTAACAACTTGGCTAATTAACTAGGCTAACCAATCTGGTTGTTTTAAGGGGTCTAAAACCGTTCAATATTTATTCAATATAAATATAGAATAGAAGCTAATTCTCTAGTTTTGAATTGTTGTTAATATTAGTGATATGAATTGTTGAGTAATGACTAATGATTGTTAGTCTGTTATTGTTGCCTTATTGTAACTAAACTGATTAGTTATTGCTATTATTGGATCTAGTTGTGACATTCATTGATTGAGAGTGAGCTATTTGATATTGTATTTGTTGGAGAAATTATAATTTGATATTGTTGTGGAAACTTTGTTTTTTTGTTGGTTGAACTTTTTTTTTATTAGATGGATGTCAATGCTCCACCTGGATTTGGTGCCCCTGGGGGATCCTAACCCACCTTCTCCTAGTCCTAGTAGTGCTAACCCTAACCCACCTGAACTTGTAGCACCAATTGGACTTGGTGCATCACTTCCCCCACTATCACCTAAACAAGGTGGTAAGGACCCATCTATAGTATAGCAACACTTCATTAAGTTGGCTAGTTCTGATCCCAACAATCCTAGGTCTGAATACAAGTATTGTAAAAATCAATATAAATGTCATGGAAAGGAAAATGGTACTTCGGGCATGTTGCAACACATGAACGTGTGTAAGAAGTGGCCTTTTACCCATGATGATAAGCAAAAAACTTTGTCTTTCCAACCCAAGAGAGAAAGGGAAAGTGGTTCAAATGTGTTAGTGGTTGCAAACTATAGTAAAGAGAGGATAAGGTTGGTGTCGGTAAGGATGATCATTATTGATGAATTGCCTTTTAAATTTGTGGAACGTCAAGGCTTTCAAGAATTTATGGAAATAGTTGAGCCTCGGTTTCCTATTCCCCATCGCACTACCATTGCAAGGGCTTGTATGAAGATTTATTCTAGTAAGGTGGATATTTTGAGAAGGGATTTTGTTGGGCAACGAGTTTGTGTGACAACGGATACTTGGACATCCATACAAAACTTAAACTACATGGTAGTCACCGCACACTGCATTGATGGGGATTGGACTTAACAAAAGAAAATATTGAACGTTTGCCTTATAGCTGCTAATCACAAAGGGGACACCATAAGTAGAGCGGTTGAGTCATGTTTGTTAAAGTGGGGTATAGACCAGTTGTTTACAATTACTGCGAACAATGCTAGTTCTAATGATGTGACAATTGATTATGTGAAGAAGAAAACAAAAGAAAGAAATAGTAGCATATTGGGTGGTGAGTTCATGCATATGCGTTGTTGTGCGCATATCTTGAATTTGATAGTGCAAAGTGGGTTGAAGTCTATTCATGAATCAATTGCCAAAGTTCGGAATGTGGTAAGATATGTGAGAGCCTCTCCCGCAAGGTTTGAGAAGTTTCAAGAATGTGTTGAAAATGAGAAAATCAAAGCCAAATTTTTGTTGTCCCTTGATGTGCCAACAAGGTGGAATTCCACTTATCTCATGTTAGATTGTGCTTTGAAATTTGTGAGAGCATTTGATAGGTAGGAAGAGGAGGATGGGCATTACAAACTTTATTTTTGTGAAGCGGATGGGAATCGAAAAAAAACCTATTGGTCCTCCTAACTATCTTGATTGGGAAAATGTCAAGACCTTTGTGATTTTTCTTGGCATATTTTATGAGGCAACACTTAGATTTTTTGGGTCCCTGTTTGTCACTTCTAATACATACTTCCATGAGCTAATTAGCATTAAAGATCAATTGCAACAGTTGTGTAGTGTTGATGGGGATCCACTTTTGAGGAGTATGGTGGTAGAGATGAAAAAAAAAATATGATAAGTATTAGGGAAGTATAGATAATATCAATTTGATGCTTTTTGTTGCTGTTGTTGTTGACCCAAGGTATAGAATGAAGTATATAAAGTTTTGGTTTAGGGAGTGGTATGAAAAGACAAGGGGGATGCGATGAGCTCTAAGGTTCGGGATGCATTAAAGAGGTTGTATGTGGAGAGAGTGGGTCAAAATGGAGCTTCAAGTTCTAGTGGTAGTGGTAGTGGTGCTTCATTGTCTAGGGAGTCCAGGCCAAGTGTTGGTAATGCTTCATTGTCTGATCGCATTAAAAGCTATAATAATAAGTTTAAGCAACACTTGGCAGACGAGGACAGGGTGGAAAGTAAATTTGAGTTGGATAGGTATTTGTTGGAATCTTCTGAGGACCATGATGTGGAAGATTTTGACATCTTGATGTGGTGGAAAATGAATTCTTCTAGATATCGAGTCCTTTCCCAAATTACTCGTGATGTGTTGGCTATTCTTGTCTCTACAGTTGCATCTGAGTCTGCTTTTAGTACAAAGGGGCGTGTTTTGGATTCGTTTCGTAGTTTACTATCTCCTAATACAGTTGAAGCCCTTATTTGTACCCAAAATTGGTTGAAGGATGCAAAGAGAAAAAGACCAATGAAGCTTTGGGAATGCATGGATAATGTGAAGGATATGGATGGTCTTGAGATTGACACTAGTAAATATATATTTTTTCTTTTTGTTTGTTGCATGTATCAATTGTTTATTTATTTGCTTCATGCTTACGAATCATTTTATTTTGAATGTGATTATAGAAATTGCATCGGTTTGCCCAATGCTTATAGAGGAGGATCCAACCACCGTTGTGTTGGATGATGATGAGTGATGTGCTATTCTTTGCTTGGAGTTAGTTAGTAGTTAGTATTATGTAAGTATACTTGCTATTATCATTCGTTTGTTTTAATTATAAATATTTTATTGTTCACAAATGTTTTATTGTTATTAACACGTATTTATTTTGTTTTGTTTAGTATTTTGTAGGAGTTCTAGAATGATGCATAGTGCACAGACTTACTGGACAAAGGACTTGCAAGAATTAGCATTCTTTTGCCTATATACTAATTATATTTGTACATGTTATTGGTAGTGGACTTTTCACTAATGGTAGTTATTTAGGTATTCATGGGTGAGATTATCATTGGCGATTCAAGCAATTAGCATTCTTTTGCCTAAATGCTAATTTAATTTGTGTATCTTTCTTTTGGCATTTGTGGATAGTGACAAATGGTTCTATAATACGTTATTAAGTGGATACATTAATGCTTATTGTTATTAATACTGACACACATAATGACACTAATGATATTATATGCTACATGATACTCCCTCCGTCCCATTTTTTTTATCCTCTATTCCATTTTGAGATGTCCCAAAATATTGTCCTATTTCTAAAATAAAAGTCATTAATTTACTAATATTCCTATTATACCCCTATTAATTTACTAATTCAATTTTTTAATAAATTTTTTAAGGGTAATTTTGGAAACTTATACATTTTTAAAAGGTAGACAAGACAATAAATGATGTTTCCTTAAAAAGTTTGACTTTTCAAACAGGACAAAAAAATTGGGATGGAGGGAGTAGTATTTTGGGAGTTGAACTCTTATTGAGGCAATTTTAAAATATTTTTGCATGGTGAATGAAATGAAAAAATTTGGACAGGTTTTTGGGAGTTGAACAGATTTTTTATTTTTAAGTGAACAAATTTTTTGCACAGGTTTTGAATCATTACTGTTTGGCTGAACAGATTTTTTTTATAAAGTTTTTGTTGAGCAGATTTTTTTATAGGTTGAACAGTTTTTTTTTTATTTTTTATTTATAAAAAAAAAAGAAAACAAAAACAGAAACAAATTGTTAATGTTTCAAATCAAACCGACCAAACTGATTAAACTAAGCCGATCAAACCGCACCGCTATAGGTCAGAAAACTGACCATAATCGATACGCATCGGTTTTAATTATTACAAAACCAATCCTTATCGGTTTGGTAACAAATTTGAAAAAAAAACTGAGCTGACCGAACCATGCACACCTCTACCCATCATTCCATGTATGTTGTTTATTCTTCCTTAGGATTTTGAAGATGGGCTCACAAGTAGAGGTGAGCTTGGCAATGAATTGACTAATGTATTGTAATCGACCCAAGAAACCCCTTATCTCTTTCTCACTTCTGGGTGGCAGCATCTCCAATATGGCTTTGATCTTGGATGGGTCAATTTCTATCCCTCTATCCCTTACTAAGAAGCCTAGTGATTTTTCGGTGATTACTCTGAAGGTACACTTTTATGGGTTCAATCTTAGCCTATACTCTTTAATCCTCTCGAAGAACTTCCTCAAGCTTATAGTGTGGCTTCTTCTATCCTTGGATTTCACTATCATATCATTGACATACACCTCTACCTCATTATGCATCATATCATGTAGCAAGGCCATAGCTATCCTTTGGTTGGTTGCCCCAGCATTCTTGAGGCCAAACAGCACAGCCGTGTAACAATAGATTCCTTATTCAGTAGTGAAAGTGGTTTTGGTCATATCTTTGGGAGCCATCTTGATTTGGTTGTACCCCAAGAAGCCATCCATGAAAGACATCAAGGCACTTCCCGCTGTGTTATCCACTAAGACATCAATGTGAGGGAGAGGAAAGTCATCCTTAGGGCATGCCTTATTCAAATCCCTAAAATCCACACACATCCTCACCTTCCCATCCTTCTTAGGTGCGGGCATGACATTAGCTATCCATTCGGCTTGGTGTACGGGTTTAATGAACCCTACCTTTAATTGCTTAGTGACTTCCTCCTTGATTTTTAAGAGCCATTCGGTCCTCATTCTTCTCAACTTTTGCTTGATGGGCACCATATGATCATGAGTATCAATGTGATGTTGAGCTATCTTAGGGTCAATTCAAGGCATATCTTCATAGGACCATGCAAACACTTCTTGAAATTTCATGAGGAGTTCTTGAAGATCTTTTATTTCTTTTTCATTTAGAGTTGAGCCAATTTTAATTAAGCGTGGATTCTCATCATTGCCCAAATTAATAGTTTCAAGAGTTGGTTCCATAGGTTCAACTTTTTCCAATTGTTTATTAATTTCATTTTCAAATTCATTTGAATCATTTAAGTGCAAAATTTCAATGTTATGGGACACATCAAAGCAAGCCAAATCAGAATTCATCTTATTAAAAATATTGAAAAGAACATTGGAACTTGCATTACAAAACTTTTTCCCCATGTTTTCAGAAAACTCAACCCAAGTCCAATTATTAATGGACCCTACAATAGGCATGATGAATGTGGAAGGATCACTTGGCTCTTTATTGGTGATGGCGAATACATCCCCACTCGTCTTCATTGCTTTAGCATCCATGTAGTTCACCCAATCGACCTCTTCTTGTATCTCTTTGATCACCACAGTAGGCTTTTCCTTAAAGGTGAGCTTTTCATTAAAGAACATTTCCCAACCCGAATACACATTCTTATCCTTACCAACTCAAGGTTCGGAGAAGCCACAATAAGGGAGGTTTCCCCCTTCCTTCATGAAGTTCCCATTGAGAGTGCCAAGGGTTTTCTTGATTCTGTCACAGCCTTTAAAGAATCCTAAACCTTCCCTAGTTACTTGAGTCTTGATTTTGGAGAACTCGACTACCCCTTTTCCTTCTTTTTAGAGGCCCATACCAGGCACGTATCCCATGTTCTTCATCATCGCAATCACCTCATGGCTACAAAAGGGGAACAAGTCGGTAGCATACCTTTCATCCTTCAACCCATAGTCAACCATATTCACAAACTCAAAGCCACTCATTTGAAGCTCACTTCCTCCTTCCTCAAGTCCACAAACCGGTGCTAGAATTTCACCATCTCCAAGCACAATGGCAATCCCTCCTTTCCTTGGGATCTTCATCTTTTGATGTAGTAAGGAGGGGATTGCCCCATTAGGGTGAAGCCAAGACCTTCCTAAGAGAAGGTTGTAATTTGGGGTGATGTCCATGACATGAAACTCCACAATGGTTTCTATTGGCCCAATCTTGCAAGGATCCTTGAAAGTACCCATGACCTTCCTTGAAGTGTTGTCATCTGCCTTTACGGTCAAAAGACAAGGGATGATAGTCTCCATATCTAGGCCAACAGTGAGGGTAGCCCTAAAAGGACAAATATTCAAGGTGGACCCATTGTCAATAAGTACCATCGAAATCTTAGCACCCATGCATTCAATGGTGACTTGCAAGGGTCTAGTGTGAGTAGCTCCTTCGAGAGGGAGATCTTTATCAGAAAAGGCAAGGAGGGGGTGTGAGGAACCTTCGACTCCCATGAGGGAAAAAACTTCTTATGGTGTAGTTTCTATAGGTACTTCTTTCCCATTCATGGCGTCCAAGAGAGCCTTACGATGCTTTTGAGAGGCCATAAGTAAGCCCCAAACGAACACATGAGCTTAGGTCTTCTTCAATTACATTAAGACCCTATCTTCTTCTTCTTCTTTTTTCTTCTCTTCCTTTAGGTTCCGTGGGCTTAGACCCTTCCCCTAAATCTCTACCAGGATGATCATTTTCCAAAAAAAGATGGCTTGTAGTGCTTCCCACTCCTAGTGATATTTGCTACATTGTCCTCTAAGACCCTTTTCTTTAATTCCGTCACTCCTTTGGGAAGCGTTCCCTATATCGCTATTGCTTCCTTTAAGACTTCATCTTCTTCATCCCATATTCCTTGGACTTCCACGACATTGATATTGACTTTTGTTGTTTCTACTAACATTGAGCAATCCCATTCAATCTCATTTACTTGCACCTAATTTTGATATGGAGGAGGAGCCCTATGGTAATTGGGCAAAGGGTTCTTTCTAATGTTGGGTTTGGTGATAATGTTGGGATTTGGAAGGGTTTCATTGTCTATGAGATCTTGTATCTCGTGCTTGAGGTGGAAGCAATTGTCGGTTTTGTGGCCAAATTTTTGGTGGTAATGGCAATATTCATTGAGGTTCCAAGTGGGAGGTATAGGATTAGGCATGGGTGTGGGGTCTAAAGGTTTGATGAATCCTTTGAAGGACAGTTTTTCATATGCTTGGGTGAGGGTCATTCCTAGGTCAGAGAATTCCCGGCGAGCTTTCTTTGGATAGGCTAGTGTTTGTTAGGGTATGATGACACTCACATTTACAGGGTTGGGTGCTTTGGTGGTGGTTGCTCTCCCTCCATACGTTTTCTTGTTTGGAGGCTTACTCTCACCTTTCTCCAATTGTCCATTGTTGATGGCGTCTTCAATTCTTGTCCCACAATCACATAGTTCTCCAAATGAGCTAATAGGCGATGACAAGAGCCTACTATTATAAGCCAGAAGCAAATTCTTGATGATTATGTTGATTTGGTCTTTCTCATTTGGCCTACTGACCATTCTAGATGCCTTGGTCTTCTATCTAGTCATGTATTCAAAAATGTCTCCCCCACACCTTGTTTGGTAGTCTCCAAATTCCTTAGAGTCACATCAATCATGGTGTTGAAGATAAATTGGTCCACAAATAAATCCACTAGTTCATTCCACACCTTAGTTTTGCTTGGATCAAGGCTATAGTACCACCTTGATGCACCTCCCGTGAGTGAAAGGGGAAATGCATGCAAAGTTTTCTTCTCATCTAGCCCTTTCCTTTCAGCAATGCTTAGGTATCTTCTTATGTGTTCCTTTGGATCTCCAGTCCCATCAAATTTTTCCTCATCGGAGATCTTGAACTTAGGAGGCAATGCAATAGGAGCCTTTGAACGTACTCCCCCTATGTTATAGAGGTAATCATCCATTCCTTGCGCCGCAAGTTGCATTTTTCCATCTTTTCCCTCATAGCTATGGTTTTTGCGGTGAGCTTCTCAAATTGCTTGTTCCTTTCATATTCTGCTTTGTCTTTTTCGTCCCATTCTTCCGCTTCCTCCTCATCATTATGGACTTCCACATGTGCAGATTTCTTGAGCTTAGATTCCTCCAACCTAGTGAGATGCCCTCCCATTTTCTTAAGGGCCTCTCCATGTTCATCCAAGACCTTAAGGATCTTTTGTGCCATTGAGTCTTCCACGGGAGTAGTCATTGCTTCTCGAAACATAGGCTTTTGATCCATTTACAATAAGGCTCTCATCTTACTCTCATGGGCTTTCATTAGAATGCACTTAGAAATTTTCAACCCTTTGTCTCAAACATGGGCTTACAATGTACTCATCACTTTTGGGCTTTTCCTTTTTATTTATCATTTCATTTCATCATCATTTTTTTTTTTTTTTTGAAAAAGCCTTTTAGCTAGAATATATTGTAGCCTTCCT
Organism: Quercus ilex subsp. ballota; assembly: GCA_032727855.1. Lineage (NCBI taxonomy): Eukaryota > Viridiplantae > Streptophyta > Magnoliopsida > Fagales > Fagaceae > Quercus > Quercus ilex. The sequence goes on along the minus strand of CM064914.1, from coordinate 29,728,593 downwards.
CTCAAAGTCCATAAAGTTCTCATCATTTTGGGCCTAAGAATGCAACAAGGAGGCCCAAGATTAGGGAGTTTCATTTTGGGTTTTGAAGGATGTTAGATGCTAAGTCCATAGCATACTTGTTACCTTAGGCCCAAAGTCCTCTTTTTCAAAAAGGCTTTTTCCACTTGGGCCTATGATAGCAAATAGGCTATGGTCTTATGAACTTTTCAAGTTAAGATATACCTTTGGATTTTAGGGACAGGCGTCTTATATGTGATAACTTCTTTTCTTTTATCTCATGACATCTTAGGGTATACCATAACTTTATGGCCATCCCTTCTATTTTTACATCTTTAATTTGTCCTTTAGAATTAGGTGAACACATAATATATGGTTGAACAAACAAGAGATATAAGAGGTATCCTTTGTGATAAGGTCTAGAATCTCTGTAGTGTGGGTAGGCTCCCTAAGCCAAAAGGGATAGATAAGTAGGTCACTAACAACTAGGAAGGCTATGATTCCAACTGAGGGCCTAAATGGACCCTATAATGGATTGGTAGCAAACCTTTAATGTACTTAAAGCCTATTATAAGCGATGGCACCGATTGTGAGTTAGTAGGATAAACTTCGGAAGATTTGGGCCCGAATGGAGCCTTCCATCTTCCAACTCATCACCAACCAAGTTTACGCGACAAAAGAGAATAAGTGATGTGTGTGCAAACAAGTATTGAAATAGTTTTTATTAAGGTTAAGAAGCAAGACACATAGAAATTAAACTCACTATCCCCAGTAAAGTCGCCACTGTGGACACAAGGGGGAGTCGCCACTTAGTTTTTGCAATGGTCTAGAAATCATATATATAGCATCCTTTCGAGGTAGGACCTTTGATCTTACTACTAGAGTATGGGTTTAGAGTTTAGGTACATTCTTGGGAAGGTATTAGGCACCCAAGATCGCTCAACCCTAAGGTTGGCCCCCCATCATTGTGTCTTATGTCTTAACCTTATTAAAAACAAATTCAACACTTGTATTCTAACTCACACACACACTAGCATGCATCTAACATACAACATGTCATCATTCATCCCAAAACACATATCTTTCCATAAAGCAATAAAGAGCCAAACACGTATGATAAACCCTAGCATGTGAAACCCTATCATACATCTTAAGGCAAGACAATAACCCAAACATGGCAGTAAAGCAAGTCATATCATGAATAAAAAACAAGGCATCAACTTCGTACACATATACCAAGAGAGGATTAAACAAACAACATGCATGTACATGTGAATGAATGACCTACCTTACTTACCTTGCAGCATTTCAGCACCTATGGCATTGCGCATGGACATGTGAATGAATGATCATGGTATTTAAACGAGACATAAACATGAAACTCTAATCCAAACACATTAAATATAAGCAAGCATACAAGACAGAAACTCAGGTATGTATAAACATAAGAAAAGGGGGCTTAAACAGAGACAAAACATATGGAACAAGCGAACTAAACAACATAAGAAATCTGAATTAGGGTTTCTGGGCAAGTACCTGCGTGCACAGCCAGAGGCCTATGTATGCAGGGTTTAATCTGCGTACGCATGCTTATAGCATGCATGCATGAGACTTGTTCAAAACCCTAACCCAGAAACACGAAATAGAAAAACAAAGCATAAAAGAACCCTAATTCTAACAACCTAGCATGCTTATAAACATCAAACAAGCATAAAACTAAACTACATAGGCATATAAAAACATAAACTAAGCAAAGAAACAAGATTAAAACTGAAAGAAAAAGCAAAAAATAAAAAGGAAGAGTTGAAGCTTGATACCTCAAAAAAGAGTTCCCAAGCTTTGATTTTGACCGTTCCCCTCAATCAAATCTATCACAAGTCATTAAAAAAACGATTAGCAATGTTGAACTAAAAGGATTGGGGCCAGAAAATGTCTCAATCAAATAAAATTGACTCAAGGGTGTTTTGTGAAAAAACTCCATTTTGATTCACTATTTTTTGGTGAACCTTAGGTTTTTCTCGTGGGATTTTTGTGTGTTTTGAAAATGTACCATGTAAGGCTTTTTATAGTGAAAAAAAGGGGTTTGGAATGGCTCCTAGACGATGTGGTATTCATTCCAAACCTCAGCCATTATTGCAGAAAACTTGCATTTTCCATGCTTCTGAAACCCTAGCTGCGTACACAGAAGTGTGCCTACGTACGCATGCTTTGGCCTATGTACGCAGGCTGCTACCCACGTACGTGGGCCGAGAGCCACTTTGGTCTTTTATTTCCAAAAAATGTTTTTGCTCATTTAAAAAGTTATATTTTCCATTTTAACACTTCTCAAGTCAATTTGATATCTAATTGGGCTCTAAACTAGCTTTGGACCTTAAAGTTCGAGCATCATTAGGGAACGGGGGACCGAGTCATAAGTGGTACAAAATGTGGTGTCTACAACTACACGCCTTCCATAAGAAAAACCTTAAAAGTCTTGCATTTATGCCCAGCAAACCACTTCTCTTCACAGTAAAAACACAACCCTTTCTTCCTTCTTTCTTCAATCTGAGCAACTGAAATCTTCTAAGATGGTGGTTTGGAAGGTCTAAATTCATTCTTGGTGGGTGGTGGACCAAGAGTTGAAGGCTTTGGCGCCTGTGCTTCACCCCATGGCTTAGTGCCTCTCTTGCTAGCACTGAGGTATTCCTCTTGAATCTTGGCTAATCCAAATGCAGCACTAAGATTTTGAGGGTTGAACGTCTTCACAGGCAACCTATTCTCCTCCTTCAAGCCACTCAAGAAACAAGAAAGCTTATGCTTATCTGAAAATCCTTGAAGTGATTGGATAAAGCCTCAAACTTGCCTCAACTTGCCTCAACTTTGTCAAGGTTTCTGTAGACACTCGATTTTGCACCCATAATTTAATCTTGGAAGATGACTAGAGTGACCATTCATATACCCAAAATTTAGAGTTGCATTACTTGTATTAATTCATTCATTCCATATCATAAAAATGATCTTGAGATTCTAACGGTCGCGATGGTATGTCCGATTTCCAAATTGGACAGTCGGATTGAAAGATATCACATGATTAAGTTTGCATGGTCTGCATGCATTTTGTTTGGGTGGAGCCGACCGCGCATGATTAATTTAAATTAATTCTAATTGGTTAAACAATTAAAATTAATTAAATAATTTTGTAATTGGTTGTTGGTTAGTGTCAAAAATAGGCCTGCTTGCATGGAAATAAAATGAATAATCAAATAACAAAGGAGTTGTGGACAATCAAGGCTTTTTTGGAATATTTATCTACAAGATAATTATCACTTTAAAGACCTAAACATCAAGAAAAAAAGGGGTTAATTTTTAGAAAACGGATTAAAACGCATCTAGGTGCAATTCTCGGATAAAAAATCCTCAAAAAAGGAGTCCAAGAGGGCCTGTTGGAACTCTTAGAGTGTCAATTGGCCCAAATTTGCAACCCGGCCCGGGGACTTCCTGATTAAGATAAACCTTATCTTTTTTGACTTTTTAGAGATAAGGACGCATTCCAATTCGTATATGATCTCATTCAGCATCCCAACCTTTATAAATAGAGGAAATAAATCAGAACTAGGGGCTCTTCTCTTCTGACTTTTCAATTCCCCTTACGTTAAAGACATTCTAGAGGCTTTTGCTTTAAGAACTTCTTTTTTGTAAGTAAGGTATTTTACACCTCAAAGAGGTGAACAAACTTGTTTGATTTCTAAAATATTCAATCATTAGAAGAGCACGCTCATGCAAGAGGTATTCTGTTTTTCTTCTTTCTTTTCTTTTTCTGTTAATTAGCATGTTTGGTGTTTGGTGTTTGATGCATGAGTATGATTAGCATGTTTTATTATAACTTGTTCTTAATATATAATTGCCATGATTAGATGTTTTAGATGATTGTTTATTTCAATTCTTTCTCTTTGACTTCAAAATCTGTAATGATTATTGATGAGTCAGAAATTTACGATCGTCATTAAGATGATACCGTCATTAACAAAGAGACGATATCAAGCATTTATTACGCTCATTGATGACAACATGTAACAGACGGAGCAACGGTCACAAAGTAAGCTGTGAACTTCAGACAAAGATTTTGTAACGCACTAGCCGTTGAACATAAATACAACAATTTATTACCCATTGATTAGGCACTTAACTATAAAAGAGAAGGTAACAAAAGTTAAAGGTACACACAAATACTCAACAAAAATCAATCTCCAATCCATTTCTCTCCTGAATCTTTCTTCCTTATTGACTTAAGCATCGAAGGCAGTTTGGCTAATGCCACACTGGTGTGTTATTTTTCCACCTAGTTCATTTTGTAGGTTTTCCTCCAGCAAAGACGACCCCAACTGCAGCATTTTCCATCAACTACGACGATGACCTCAATTGCTGATTTTTTACATCATCAGTTTGGTGCCGTCTGTGGGAAACACTAATCATTCAAGCCATCTTTCCTAGTGACAAAAGAGTTTCTCGAAGTACGAGATGGAAACGAAGACTGCACCTCAGCCAGATGCTGTGCAACAATAATAAATCCAAGCCCTCTTGGCTAATGTGGAAGAGCTGACTCGCCAAAATGAAGAACTGCAAAAGACAATGGAATCCCAAAATGCAGAACGTTAGCGAACAGGTGAAAACCAGAATAAAGAAGAATCAAACTCTTAAGCCTACAAGCGAGACAGGACCTCAGGAGAAGATTCCACCATAGTGAAGAATGAGCTTCGTAATATGAGGAAAGAGATGGACGAACTAAAAAATGCTATAAAGGACAAAGGTGGAGAGAATTTGGATGAGATGATTTAAAGGACGAACTCACCATTCACTACTGAAGTGCTGAACCTTCCCTTACTACTGAAATTCTATCTCCCACAGTTGGAGTCGTATGACGATTCCAAGGATCCCTTGGATCACATCGAATCATTCAAGACACTGATGCTATTGCAGATGACCCCAGACGAGGTGATGTGCAGGGCATTCCCAACAACATTGAAGGGAGCAGCCAAAGTATGCTTCAGCAAGATACCCCCTAAAACTATTACAGATTTTGAACAACTCAACAAGGGTTTTGTTCGTCATTTCATTAGGGGGTAAAGACATAGAAAGCCAACTGGCCATCTTCTCAACATTCAACAAGCAGAAGGAGAATCACTAAGACAGTACGTTACCCACTTCAATAAGGAGCTACTGCAAGTAGACGAAGCTGAAGATCAAGTCATTTTAACAACTTTTCAAGCAGGGTTGCTGCCTGGGGATTTCTTCTTTTTAATCACTAAAAGTCCACCAAAAACAGTAGCGAGTTGCTTCAAAAAGCTCAGAAGTACATGAATGCGGAAGACGCGATACTCGTAAAGGAAATGAAGGAAAGAGGAAGAGAGACAAAGGAACAAGTAGTAATCATGACAAGAAGAAAGAGACGCGGAGTGTTGGGTAGACCATAGGGAAAAAGAAGGAACTTCCGAACAGGAAGCCAAAGTCCACCAACTTTACACCTCTAATAATGCCAATTGAGCAGGTCCTTATGCAAATAAGGGATGATCCCTCCTTGCAATGGCCGAAGCCAATTAGCACTCCAATAGAAAGAAGAGACAAGTGCAAATACTGTAGGTTCCACCAGGACCACGGGCATTGTACTGATGAATGTAGGCATTTAAAAGACCAGGTGGAGACTTTAATCCGGCAAGGAAAGTTACAGAAGAACATCAGGAAGACAGAGCCCCACAGATACCAACAGAAGGACGATCAGGACAGAACTCAAGGAGCAGGAGATAGCAAACCTCCTGCAGGAGAGATAAAGATGATCTCGAGAGGACTAACAGTAGACGGAACACTAAAGTCCCTAAAAAAAGCCTATGGGAAAGAAATAAGCAGTGTCCATTCATGGCTCCCTCCAATGAAGATGCCAAAGAATGACGAGCCTGATATTCTTTTCTCAGAGAGAGACGGTCGCAGCATCAGGTAACCCCTTGACGATCCACTTGTTGGGAAATTTAGACCCCGGTTGATAGAATTAACAAGTTTTAAACAAAAGTTGTTAATTAGATTTATTATGAATAAAACTTGTTAAACCAAATAAACATCAATATCATGTCAAAATCATGTAGTGGAAAAATAAATAAGACAAGATATGATTACCCAGGAAAACCAATGAAACAAACTAGTTTCACAGTAAAAAACCTAAGGGGAAACCTTCCAGAAAAGCAATCCACTATAGTAAAGAGAAGTTTCAGATCTAGTACAAAACCTTTGTCCCTAGACTCTACAATCCCCATAGATGAACTCACAGTAAAAACCTTCTACCACTTCAGAACCTCTGAACTCTTCAATATATGAACGCCAATCTTTGATGATGCACGAATCCCAGTACGTGACTAACCAATTGCGCGGATCCCAGTACATGACTTAATCACCAACTAGAAGAAGAAGAATGTTGGTTGCAAAGTTCTTCACTTCATCAACAATGAAGATCAAGAAGCACTTGGTTACAAAACTCTAAGGTGCAAAGATGCAGTAACTTCTTTCAGAGAGAATAAGGCATCAGTCACCTTTTGCATATGTTCTCCTTGTATTCTCTTATGTGACAGCCTCTAAAATGAGCCTTATATAGGTCTAGGGTTATGAGAAAAGAAACCCTACACATACATGTCATCATGGGCCGAAAATCAGATCTGAAAATCTGAATTCCCGTAACCTTGACAGATAGCAGGTGTCGAGATTTAAACTTTGACAGATACAGAGGTGTCGAGCAGGTGTCGAGGGGACAAAAGCTTTCTCGATTGATCGACCAGCTGTCGAGAAGCTATCGAGATTGTGATAAGAATCAGCTGAAGAGCTCGACAGATAGCCTAGCTGTCGAGAGGTATCGAGCAGCTATTGAACTTTAATGAACTTGCACTTCTTCAGCTTGTTTCTTGGACAGACTTGATGACTTCAACACTTGATCTTGAAACCTTGTTTCTTGAAGTATTAAAAACACCTAGAACTACCAAATTACAAGTGAAGTGTGTTTTGTCAAAGGATTAGCCAATTACATAAAAGAATGACATATGTTCTTAACAAGTGAACCACATATGTCCTAACACCACTGGTAATCTTGCTCAGAGTAGAAGAATTCAACATCTATCGGGTGCTCATTCACAACAGAAGCTCAGCAGATATCATCTACTTGCCTGCGTTTCAACAGATGAAACTGGATAAGAAAAGGATTAGGCCTTTCACCTCTCATCTGGTAAGTTTCACTAGGGACTGAATCGTCCCTAGGGGCATCGTCACTCTATCCATAATTGCAGGCACTTACCCAACACAGGTCATCAAGGAAATTGATTTCCTCATAGTTGATTGCCTTTCAACGTACAACATCATCCTGGGAAGACCTGCACTTACCTGGCTAAAAGCAGCGATGTTAACATCACTTCAAGGTAAAGTTTCCAATAGCCCATATAATAGAGAAAATCAAAGGAGACCAAGTTCTGGCAAGAGAATGCTACCAAGCTGCCTTAGCATCTGGGGAGAATTACACGTGGGTGATCAACGAGCCAGAGCCCATCCCCGAACCATCAAAAACACTACAAGAAGCTGAGATCGTCCTAGGAGATTCAATGAAGGTGTTGAAGATAGGATCAGCACTCCCAACTCTGGAGAAAGAAAAGATGATTTCCTTCTTAAGGGCAAACCTAGATGTTTTCGCCTGGAAACACGAGGATATGCCCGGAATTGATAGGAAAATCATATAGCATCTTCTTAACGTTAACCCATAATGCAAACCTGCACAGCAGAAGCAAAGAATATTTGCACCAGAGCACAACAAAGCTGTAACTAAAGAAGTAGAGAAGCTACTAGAAGCTGATTTCATTAGGGAAGACTTTTATTCAGATTGGCTAGCAAACGTGGTGATGGTGAAAAAGAGCAATGACAAATGGAGAATGTGTGTTGACTTCACAGACCTGAACAAAGCTTGCCCAAAAGATAGCTTCCCCTTGTCGAGGATTGACCAGCTGGTAGACTTAACTGCTGGACATAAGCTCTTAAGTTTCATGGACACATTTTTTGGATACAACCAGATTCTTATGGACGAAGTTGATCAAGAAAAGACCTCATTCGTTACCAACCAAGGGTTGTACTGCTACAAAGTTATGTCATTTGGACTGAAGAATGTAGGAGCCAAGTACCAAAGATTGGCGAACTGTATGTTCTCTCACCAAATTAAAAGGAATGTGGAGGTGTACGTAGACAATATGCTGGTGAAAATTAAGGACGAAACCAACCACTTGGACGATTTAAAAGAAAACTTTAACACACTACGTAAGTACAATATGAAATTAAACCCTGCAAAGTGTGTTTTTGCTGTTGCTTTAGGAAAGTTCATGGAATTCATGGTATCCTAACGAGGTATAGAGGCAAATCCAGACAAAGTGAAAGCAATAATCGAAGTCAAATCACCAAAAACAGTGAAGGAGGTGCAGAGCTTGATAGGAAAAGTTGCAACCCTAAACAGATTCATCTCTAGGGTAACGGACAAGTGCATGCCATTCTTCAAGGTATTAAAAAAAGCCTTTCAGTGGACTAATGATTGCGAGGAAGCCCTTGCCAAGTTAAAGGAGTATTTGATGAAGCCACCTCTATTAAGCCCCTCGGTGATGGGAAAGAAGCTGTATCTCTACCTAGTAGTATCCAACACAGCCGTAAGTTCGGCACTGATCAAAGAAGAAGGGAATGTCCAGAAGCCAGTATTATACCAGCCAAGCATTCCAGGGAGTAAAAGCAAGCTACCCAAGGATGGAAAAGATAGCTTTCGTATTATTGGTCGCCTCCAGAAAACTTGGTCCTTACTTCCAAGCACACCTCATCGTCGTCATAACAGACCAACCCATAAGAAAGACGATGAACAAGATAGATGCAGCAGGATGACTCATTCAATGGGCAATTGAATTAGGCTAATTTGACATCGAATATCGGCCTTGAGGCAATCAAAGCCCAAGTGCTAGTGGACTTTATTGCAGAATTCGGTTGCCCCTATAAGGAAGAAGAACCCCCTATGGAAACATGGACGGTCCAAACGGATGGGTCAGCCACGAAGAAAGTAGGAGGAGCAGGAGTAGTTCTCATATCTCTAGAAGGAGAAACGTTGAAATATGCAGTCAGATTGCAATTCCCAACAACAAATAACAAGGCAGAATACGAAGCACTGCTAATAGGGCTAAGTCTAGCAAAAGCTCTAGGAGTAAAGAGTCTTATCGTCCAAGCTAATTCTTAGCTAATAAATGGACAAGTGAAGAGAGATTACAAAGCCAAAGAAGAAAGAATACAGAAGTACCTCAAGATCGTCCAACGACTATCACGACATTTTGACAACCTAGACTTTGTGCAAATCCCTCAAGCCAAAAATGCAGAAGCTGACTTCCTAGCAAGATTGGCCTCATCAGACGACTATGATGCGACCTCCGAACTATGTATAGAGATAAGGGGGCAACCAAGCACAGAAGGTGAGCAGATTCTGAAGGTAAAAGAACAAGACGGGTGGATGACTCCCATTGTCCGTTACCTGAAAGAAGGATGGCTCCCTAAAGATAAGATAGAAGCAAGGAAGATACAGATCAGGGTAGCTCGCTTCATCATTATTGACGATGTGCTGTACAGACGAGGATATTCACTCCTTTATCTAAGATGTGTCAGCTCAGAAGAAGCAGATTATGTACTTCGTGAGATACATAAGGGAATTTGTGGAAATCACATTGGAGCAAGATCTTTAACAGGAACGCACTCAGAGCAGGATATTACTGGCCAACTTTACAGAAGGACGCATACGACATCGTCAGATCATGCGATAAGTGTCAACGCTTCACAAATGTCCAGACGAGACCAGGAGAGACAATGACACCCATATCTTCACCATGGCCCTTCGCCCAATGGGGAATTGACATTATGGGCCCATTCCCTCTAGGAAAGAAGCAACACAAATTTTTGATCGTCGCAATTGATTACTTCACAAAATGGGTAGAACCAGAACCAGTGACGACAATAACGGAGGCTAAAGTCACAAGCTTTGTATGAAAAAACATCATCTGCAAGTTTGGAGTCCCACATGTCATAATATCAACCAATGGAAAGCAGTTTGACAATCCCAAGTTTCAAAAATTTTGTCAAGACTTAGAAGTCAAGAACCACTATTCTTCTCCAAGACACCCTCAGGCCAACAGCTAGACAAAAGTAACGAACATAAGCTTACTCAAAATTATCAAAACTCGGCTTGAGGGGGCAAAAGGGGCATGGCTTGAGGAACTACAAAATGTCCTTTAGGCATATAGGACGACCATAAGAGTTCCAACAAGAAAAATAACATTCAGACTGACATTTGGCACTGAGGCCGTCATACCAGTGGAAGTGGGACTGAGAGCTTTCGAGTCAAAACTTATAAAGACTAGAAGAACCAGCAAGAGCTCAACGGCAACCTGGACCTAATTGATGAAGTCAAAGAAGAAGCTATGAAGCGAATGGCCAAACACAAGGAAGCAATGGCCAGATACTACAACAGAAAGGTTAAGGAAAGAAGGTTCAACACAGGAGACCTCATCCTTAGGAAGGTATCACAAGCAACAATGGATCCAGCCAAAGGAAAACTAGGACCAGCCTGGGAAGGCCCCTACGAAGTAATCCATCACTCTAGATAAGGCTCCTACTACCAAAAGTCTTTAGACAGCCAGGAATTGCCTCGACCATGGAACATAGAACACTTGAAAAAATACTACCTGTAAGGAATGCTTTATATTTTAAGTTGCCTGCTCTTTATATCAGTATGTACGACAATTATTACTTTCGTCATTCATAAGAACAATAATACATGAAAGTATTATCCATGCGTATTTATCATTGATTATCCATGAGTTATTTATCAATGAAGATGTGTACAACAACTAGGAATTATCCTTGGGAAATGTCCCAAGGATCTCCGTCATTAAAATTTCAAATCAAAAGCTGTCCACACATAGCCAACGGCGTCATAGCCATCAACGTTGTTAATGCATAACTACCAAAGTCGACTAAATCAAAGTTGTTTAAACACAGCTAATACGATCGTCATTCAAGCATGAATAAACAAAAAAAAAATGGTTAACCTAAAAGACGCTCCAATACCACGACCTTAAGTCACAAGTACAACACAATATCGTCATTCAAACATGAGTCAATAAAAAGCTATTCAAACACAGCTAAAAACTATTAAATTGTTCAAACACAACTAAGATCTTCATTCAAAGATGACTCAATAAAAAGTTGTTCAAACACAGCTAAAAAATACTAAATTGTTCAAACACAACTAAGATCATCATTTAAACATGACTCAATAAAAAGTTGTTCAAACACAGTTAAAAAATATTAAGTTGTTCAAACACAACCAGAATTGTCATTCAAACATGACTCACTAAAAAATTGTTCCAACACAACTAAAGATAAAGAGCTGTTCAAATACAAGCTAAGTGTAAAAAGTTGTTTCAGCATAACTAACACTGTCATAAAAGATTGTCTAAACACAACCAAGCATAAAAAAGGTTGTTTACTGCAGCTAAAGTATGAAGTCCATAAACCTACCTATCATTGTCAAAGAAATTTTTCAATTGCCCAAAACAACAGGCCTAAAAAAATTGTTCAATTGCCCTAAACAATGAGCCCAAAAGAGATATTGTTCCTACCTTACAAAAAAAGAAAAGAAAGGAAATCTGGAAAGAAAAAAAACATATAAGTTACTGTTCATCAGGGACAGGGTTTGCAGGGGTTGTAGTTGCAGCCTCTTCCATTACCTCAGCAACGATTATGGCTTCTTCCGTCTCTGGCGTAGCCTTGGAAGGACGATCAGACAAGAGCTCCTTCTCAACATCATCCACAACCAGGTTAGAAAGGTCCAAGTTAGGATGATGCTTTGCCATCCACTTCTTGAGAAGGTCAAAGGCTTCCACATAGTACCCGCATAACTCATCAGAGTACTCATCAGAGTCTTTGAATTCCTTCACCGCTATGGCCCCAGCCTTCTGCAATTTCAGCTCCAGATCACTAATTTGCATGTCCTTTAGCTTGCAAAAATCTTTCTCCACTTGCAGGCTCTTCTCCAAGGCTACCACACATTTTTTTTCATATTTAGCTTCAACGGTAAGAATGGCAACCTTGTTCTTGAACGTCTCATTCTCAGTAGAAAAGGATTTGATCATAGACTCAGACGTGGCCACCCTCTTCTCCAAGTCCAGGAGTTTCCCAGAAACAAACAAAGACTCCCCCAAAGCCTACAAGAAATCTCCCTTAGCAGAGGCAAAGAAAAAGAAGAAGTAAAGACAACCTACATTATCAACACATACCTGCACAAGCTTTTGAATGTGAGATGACATCACCTCGCTGGACGACTTTGCCATCAGAGGACTTAAGTCATCCACGGAAAATGCCTTATGAGCCTTCAGAGAAAGCCGCGTCAGCATCGTCCCAGAAGGTAGGAAGGAAAGATTTGCCACCCACCTTCTTCTTCTTCCTAGCTTCCTCTCCAGCAGAGGCAATTACCTCCAGAGACGAAGTGGGAGAGGCAGGACACTTTGTAGGTGAATGAGCAGGAAAAGGAGTTACCACAGGATCTTCCTTAGAAACGTCATCAATCTTTGAACGTTTCTTGGACAGAAGACCACTGATAAGGCCACCCTTGGCCTTCTTCTCTTAAGCCTTGGCTAGTTTTTGCTTACTAAACCTAGTCGTCATTCCTAAAGAGAAGAAGAAAATATATAAAAAAATAAAATAAAATAAAATAAGAGAAGATAAAAGCTCAAGATTTCAAGAGAGAAAAGAGAAGAAGCACTTACTCTTCTTCACAACTTCCAAATTTCTTCGAACATTAGTAGACGGTTCTGGACCCAAGAAATGGGGAAATAAAGATTGAGGAGAAACGAGCTCATCAAAGTCTTTGACGATCTCCAAATATTCCTTTACTTTTTCGGCACGACGCTAATACCTCTTCTTCAAATGAGGACATTGGGAAACTGCAAACAAAAGCACAAGTAAGTCGTATACCATCATCACTCACAAAAAGAAACGAAAAAAAAAAAAAACAGAAAGACAAGAAAGACGCATCAGACACGAGAATTCTCCAATTACGAAAAAACTTAGGGGCTTCGTCCAGGTCCTCACCAGGTACGAACTCCTAACCACTTCCAGAAACAAAAAAAGAAGTTTGGCTTCTAGTTTTGGAAAGACGAGAGGTAATCAAGTATTAACCTAGAAGCCCTATCCCACGGCTTAAATTCATAATACCTGGGGTCTTTTGATTTTCTCAGTCGATAAAAATGAAGGAATTCGTCCTTCCTGATGATGTCACCATCATTGGCAGACATCCACACTATCATACAAGAGACAACGATCTGCCAAGAGTTGGGCACTAACTATGCTGGAGCAAGGTGCAAATAAGAAAAAAGTTCCCTAACAAAAGGGTGAACAGGGAAACGAAGACCACTAGTGAAGTCGGCCTCATAAAAACAAACTTCGTGAGCATAGGAGTGACAGGCCCTCTCCTCATCACTCAAGATCCTAATCTTTATAGAATCAGGGAACTGAAACCTATCCCTGATTCACTTCTCGTCCTTTCTCTTGAGGGAACATGAAATTGTCCAAGCTTTATAAGGGGTGGAAGGAGAAGTAGCCTCAGAGATCACAGTGTTGGGAAATTTAGACCCCGGTTGATAGAATTAACAAGTTTTAAACCCAAGTTGTTAATTAGATTTATTATGAATCAAACTTGTTAAAATAAACAAACATCAATATCATGTCAAAATCATGCAGCAGAAATAATAAATAAGACAAGATATGATGACCCAGGAAAACCAATGAAACCAACCAGTTTCACAGTAAAAAACTTGGGGGGAAATCTTCCCGAAAAGCAATCCACCATAGTAAAGAGAAGTTTCAGATCTAGTACAAAACCTTTGTCCCTAGACTCTACAATCCCCGTAGATGAACTCACAGCAAAAACCTTATACCGCTTCAGAACCTCTGAACTCTTCAATATATGAATGCCACCCTTTTTGTTGCACGGATCCCAGTACGTGACTAACTCTTTCGTACGAATCCCAGTACGTGACTCACTCACCAACTTAAGGAAGAAGAATGTTGGCTGCAAAGTTCTTCACTTCATCAAAAATGAAGATCAAGAAGCACTTGGTTACAAAACCCTAAGGCGCAAAGACGCAGTAACTTCTTTCAGAGAGAATAAGGCATCGGTCACCTTTTTCATATGTTCTCCTTGTATTCTCTTATGTGACGGCCTCTAAAATAAGCCTTATATAGGTCTAGGGTTGTGAGAAAAGAAACCCTACACAAATACAAAAGCCTAGCCCAAAAATCAGATCTGAAAATTCTGATTTTCGTAACCTCGATAGATAGCAGGTGTCGAGGTTTAATGAGTCTCGACAGATACAGCTATCGAAGAGGTGTCGAGAAGGTGTCGAGGAGACAGAAACTTTCTAGATCGATCCACTAGCTGTCGAGAATGTGTCGATTGCGATAACAATCAACTAAAGAGCTCGATAGATAGCCAGCTGTCGAGAGGTGTCGAGCAGCTGTCGAGCTATCTGTCCGCAGGTGTCGAGCTATCTGTCTAGCTTTATTAAACACCTTTTCTTCACTTATTTCTTGGTCCAATCTTCATGGTTTTAATACTAGACTTGAACAACATGTTCCTTGAAGTATTAAACACATATTAGATCTACCTAAATACAAGTAAAGTGCGTTTTGTCAAAGGATTAGCCAACTACATAAAATATTGATATATATTCCTAACAAGTGAACCACATATGTCCTAACACACACGATCATTAGATGAGGATAACCACGTCTCCAAGTCACTACCTCGGACATCTTTAACAACCTATCTACCTTAGCAGAGTGGGAAACCAGAAGATATAAAAAATGACAAACTTAAATGGACAATCCTCCCCCATGAAGAGATTGACCCACTTGAGACACTCTCCCTCTACAGACTCAAGCAAACAACCTAGATAAGCGAAAAGAAAAGCTATTAAAGGACAATCAACCCTAATAGAAGAGTAATCTACCATGGAAGAGCAGAAAAAGAAACAGAAGCATGAAGAACTTCCCAAGGAACGTAGGACAGAGAAAGGAAGCTTGAAGGAGAGACAAACCCTAGAATAAAAACTAAACAAGGAAAGACTATAGAAGAAAGGAAACAGGAGGGAAAAATGTGAAATAACTAGCCAAAGCACACGTGGGAAAACCGAGAAACATTTTGCACATCAAACGCATCCTAACCGTACACGTAACACTCAACTACTCAAAAATCAACTCGTCATAAATGCACAGTATACGGAATATGAAGCATCAGACAAATATGTCCCCATCTCGTCCAATAGACGAAGATTCGAACAAGGGGGCAGCTGATGAGTCGAAAATTTACGATCGTCATTAAGATGATATCGTCATTAACAAAGAGACGATATCAGGAATTCATTATGCTCATTGATGACAACACGTAACAGACAGAGCAACGATCACAGAATGAGCTGTGAACTTCGGACAAAGATTTTGTAACGCACTAGCCGTTGAATATAAATAAAGCAATTCATTGCCCATTGATTAGGCACTCAACTATAAAAGAGAAGGTAACAGAAAAGGTACACATAAATACTCGACAAAAATCACTCTCTAGTCCATTTCTCTCGTGAATCTTTCTCCCTTACTGACTTAAGCATCGAAGGCGGTTTGGCTAACGCCACACTGGTGTGTTACTCTTCCACCTAGTTCATTTTGCAGGTTTTCCTCCAGCAAAAACGACCCCAACCACAGCATCGTCCATCCACTATGACAAGGAGCTCAACTGCTGATTTTTTGCATCATCAATTATCAAAACTTTTTTATGAAAACACAAAACTGATCTATATTTTCTTCAAATACAGATCTAATTTTTTTCAAAACTCAAAACTGATCTGTTTTTAGATCTGATTTTAAAAAAAACTCAAAACTGATCTATATTTTCATTAAATACAAATTTGATTTTTTTCTAAATACAAAACTGATCTGTATTTTCAATAAATACAGATATGATTTTTTCTAATCTTAAAACTTATCTGTATTTTCATTAAATATAGATTTGATTTTTTTTTTTTAAAGTTTTCTTTGTTATAAAATTGCAAATTTTGAAATTTAAAAGAAGGGATTGAAAGGTTAAAGTTTTTTTAATGTGTGAAGCATGCACAATAAATTTGTCTCATGAATGTGAATCCTCCTTCAAAAGTCCTTTTTATTTGTTTCCAACAAAAGATCTGGTTTTTCATAAACCCAAAAATCTTTTTTTTTTTTTTTTTTACTTTACACAAAATAGATCTGATTCTTTTCAAAATCTCTTTTTTTGTTTTTTTTTTTACAAAACAGATCTGATTTTTTTTACAAACCAAGTCTTATGTTTTCAATTTTCAAAACAGATCTGAATATTCTTTTTAAAAGAGGACATCATTCAAAAGTCAAATGTATTTAAATTAATTGTTGTCAAGTGTCTATCATGTGTGTTCAACATATTATTCAACATCATTCAAAAAGGGTATATTGGTCATTATAATCTCAAAGACCAGACTCTGTCTAGGCAGAATGGGTGCCTAACACCTTCCCATTCCATCCTAAGAGCTTAGGATTTTAGGATAGGTAAATTAGTGTTTTGTCTTTTAATTTTGGTAGATTGTAACTAGAACCAAAACTTTGTATTCTTTTGCATAGATTGTAACTAGGACCCAAAGCCTTGTAGGGTTAATTTACCAACGTTGTACTTTTCTTTATTCAATCAATGACAATGAAGTATTTTGAACATGTAATTTGTATTTATATTTTTTCTTATTTTTTTGTATAAAAAATAAGTGGCAACTCCATACCACTTACCCAAAAAGAGAGGTGCCCTTAAAAGCACCCAAAACTCTTTTTTGAAAGCACCCAATTTTTCTGGTCTCTCACAGTTTTCATAAGATCATCATAGGCAGAAGTGCCAAATCTGATATGCAATAACCTGACAAAGGCTTCCCAGCTAGTGAATTGCCCTGCATCTTCAGCGTCTTGAAATCAAACCAAAGCTTCATCTTCCATGTGGTAAGAATCCAACAATATCCTTTAATTGAGTGGTATACTATACAATTGAAAAATTTTTTAAGCTTTATACACCCATCCCAAGGGATTCTCACCCATGAACTTAGGAAATTCTAGCTTCACAGTTTTAGTTGTCAAAACTGATTCTTGGTGACCGTGTACCCGTGGAGATGAAGACCTTGCTAGAGAATTGGGCCTGGTTTGCCATCTCTTCCTAACTTCAGTAAGTTCTTGAACTATTTCTGAAAGGTCTGCAACACTGATGTCATGGCATCCATCTTTTGATGTAGAATCTGAAATTTAGTATCATGTTGCTCTGTAGTCCTCGCAAGAGCATTCTATTTCTCTGTGAGAGCAGCTACGAATCGAGTTTCCATCATGGTTATAGAAATGAGCTCTGATACCAATTGATAGGAACCAAAAAATTTCAATAGGAATTGGAAGAAGAATCCAAGAAAATTAAGAAGAAGGGAAGGAGTAGAGGATAAGAAGATAATGAGGGAGAGAGAATAACAAGAATGGAGTTATCTTATTCCTTATATGAATTGTACAATTAATGATAAGGGTAAAATTGTAGTAGTAATACTCACCCTTGCAAAAGTATAAAACGACGCTCCAAGTAAATTCGTCGGGATCCATTGACAAGTGACGATGTTAGGAAGTCCATGATGCTCACCTCATACCCAACGGGAAGATCTTAGGTAACGAAGATGGGTAGCTGACACCAATGAAGCTGAAAGGAGTAGGCGAAACTGACGACCCTGACGTGGCTTGCCTTGGTCCCCACATTTATGTATATAAGGAAATGTCTTGCGCTTCACGTTTAGTACTAATCAAAAGGACTCCTACAAGGAAAGGGTTCCGCTAAATATGCTCATAAAGACTCCCATAAGGAAAAGATTTCTAACTCAAGGAAAGGATGTCAATCCTCTACTATTATAAAAGCCCCAATACCCTCACTAACTAAGGTACGTACAATTTACCCCAGCTTTGCCACTATAGAGTTGTGAGAAGTTCTAATTTGACCTTCGGAGGGTATTTGGCCGGTACCACATCAGTGCTCTCTGCAAGGCCTTCTCTTTTTGTTGTGCAGGTGTTGTTTCAAGCACGTGAGGACTATGTGACTTACTGGTGGTTTTTTTGGCATCATCATTTGGCGCCGTCTGTGGGAAACTTTAGGGACTTGTAAGCCATACTATCGCTTTCCAGACAAAGAATTTCATGGTACTTGCTCGCTCAATAGCGACCATCAACAATGTTCAGGGAGATGAGCCACGACCCACTACCCTAGAGAGGCAAGTCCAAACCCTCACAGCAGTAGTGGAACGTCTCACTAAATAGAATCAAGACTTAGAGGAACAGCTGCGACAGAAGAATGCAGTGATGGGTACCCAAGAGGAAGATCAAGAAGGTACCAACGCTAAGAGAAGGGATCAAAAGGGACCGAAAGGTAGCAACGCCCCAAGCAGACCAGAGCGACAGGAAATGAGCCGCCCTTCCATTACAGACTTGGCTCTCCCTCACATGGTTGCGGAGATGCAAATAATAAAGGAATGACTGGACATTATGATGAACGCCTTCAAAGGACGAGTATCCAGCAACCTTGACGACTTGGTCCACCAAACCGATTCGCCATTTACTACGTCTGTCAATTCATACCCCCTTCCGCCGAAGTTTTGTATGTCGCAAGTAGAAAGTTACGACGGAGCTAAAGTCCCTCTGGATCACTTAGAATCCTTCAAGAACCTGATGCACCTTCAAAAGGTTGCGAACGAAATTATGTGTAGGGCCTTCCCTACTATGCTAAAGAGGTAGGCAAGAATTTGGTTCAGTAGGCTGACGCCTAACTCCATCGGTACTTTTAAGGAGTTAAGCACCTAGTTTACCTCACACTTTATTGGGGGGCATAGGTATAAGAAATTCACTGCATGTTTGATGAGCATCAAGCAATGAGAAGATGAGATGCTGAGGTCTTCTATTTAACAAAGAGGCGCTTTCAATCGATGAAGCCAACGACAAGACACTCGTAGCTGCCTTCACAAATGGGCTGCAGAAGGGTAAGTTCCTATTTTCACTATATAAGAACGACCCAAAGATTGTGTCAGATGTGCTTTACAGGGCAACCAAATACATGAACGCTGAAGACGCGCTTCTGGCCTGAGAGGAGAAACCCAAGAAGAGAGAAAGACAGGAAGATACACGACAGGACAGAGGATGGAAGATGGCAAGAACTGGAGAACGAAGGGATGACAAGCGCTCTAAGCCCCCTACGGGGAGATTCACGAGCTTCACTCCACTACTGCCCCAATCGACCAAGTCCTAATGCAAATCAATGACGAGGGAGCCTTAACCTTCCCCGGAAAGCTGAAGAGAGATCCCAATAAATGGTTTAGAGACAAATATTGCCATTTTCACCTTGATCACGGTCATGACACAACTGATTGCTACGACTTGAAACAGCAGATCAAAGCCCTCATCACGCAAAGGAAGTTATAGAAGTTCGTCAACAGGGAGAGAGCAGATCCGCCTTCTCAAGAGCAAGCTCCCCGACAGGACAACGAGCGTCCCAGACAACCCTTAGGAGACATAAGGATGATTGTGGGAGGCACGGCGACCACCAGCTCATCCAAAAAGGCTCGAAAGACTTACGTCAGAATGTTTCAGAACATTCAGCTAACAGGCGTCATCCCGAAGATGCTGCAAGTCGACAACCCTATTATTGGTTTCGTGGAAGAAGATGCCCGACGTCTTCACCACCCGCATGATGATGCGCTCATCGTTAGCATCCAGGTAGGAGACTATAATACATACCAGGTCTTGGTTGACAATGAAAGCTCTACAGGCATCCTCTACTACCCGACGTTCCAACAGATGCATATCAACAGAGAACGTCTAGTTCCAACCAACGCTCCACTCGTTGGGTTTGGAGGAACAAAAGTATACCCCCTCGGCGCAGTCACATTGCCTATCACAATTAGAGATTATCCTCAGCAATCACTAGGGATGTTACATTCCTTGTTGTCGATTGCTCCTCCGCCTACAACTCCATCATAGGACGACCTACCCTTAACTCATGGAAGGTCGTAACTTCAACCTACCACCTGATGATCAAATTCCCCACTAAATACGGAGTAGGGGAATTGCGAGGCGATCAAGCAAATGCTATATTGCGATGCTGGAGATGGACGACCATCTACAGACCATGAGTATAGAAGAACAACGGACAAGGGCGGAACCCGTAGAGAGGCTCGAGGAGATACCCCTCGACAGCTCCAGATTAGAAAAAACCACGAGGATCAGCACTCTCGCCAACCCAACAATTAGCCTAGCACTCGTAGCTTTCCTCAAGGAAAACCAGGACATGTTTGCCTAGAGTCATGAAGACATGCCAGGAATTGACCCTTCAGTCATGGTACACAGGCTGAATGTGTCGCCTTCTTTTCCACCTGTTCGTCAGAAGAAGTGAGTGCTCGCCCAAGAACGAGATCAAGCAATAGTAGAAGAAGTTGTCAAGTTACAAGAGGCAGGCTTCATCAGGGAAGTATACTGCCCCGATTGGCTAGCAAATGTGGTAATGGTCAAGAAAGCCAATGGGAAATAGAGGATGTGCGTAGACTTTACAGACCTGAACAAAGCATGCCCCAAGGATTGCTACCTTCTCCCTCGAGTCGATGTACTGGTAGACTCTACAACTCAGCACCAACTACTGAGCTTCATGGACGCCTTTTCAGGTTATAATCAAATCCGGATAGACAAAGCAGACCAGGAGAAGACTTCATTTGTTACCAACCAAGGTCTTTTTTGTTACAAAGTGATGTCGTTTGGCCTTAAAAACACGGGCGCGATGTATCAAAGGCTCATGAACAAGATATTTGCAAACCAAATCGGAAGGAATGTTCAGGTCTACGTAGACGACATGTTGGTAAAAAGTCGAAGAGATGAGGACCATTTGAAGGATCTCGAGGAAACTTTTGGCACGCTTCGTTCCTATAACATGAAGCTCAATCCAAGTAGGTGTGCATTTGGAGTGACAGAGGGAAAATTCCTTGGTTTTATGGTGTCCCAAAAAGGTATCGAGGCCAACCCAGACAAGATTAGAGCCATAGTAGAAATGGCCCCCCGAAGAACGTGAAGGAAGTGCAGAGTTTAAACGGAAAAGTAGCCGCCCTGAACGGGTTCGTATCAAGGGATATGGATAAGTGTTTACCCTTCTTTCGCACGCTGAAGAAATCTTTTGAGTGGACTGCCGAGTGTCAGCAAGCGTTCAAGGATCTGAAGGCTTACCTCTCTTCCCCACCACTGCTAAATCCTTCACAACTGGGGGAAGAGCTCTTCCTTTATTTGGCCGTCTCCCCGACAGCCGTCAGCGTGGCCTTGGTCAGAGAAGAAGACAAGGTTCAAAAGCTCGTATACTATGCCAACCGAGCATTTTGTGGTGCAGAGGAAAGGTATCCACCCATGGAAAAGCTCACCTTTGCTTTGGTTATGGCAACTCACAAACTCAAACTGTACTTTCAAGCCCACACGGTGATCGTCCTAACCAACAAGCCCTTACAACGGGCAATGAGCAACCCTAAAGCTACTGGTCGATTGGCACTATGGGCAACAGAGTTGAGTGAGTTTGACATTCAGTATCGCCTGCGTACCGTCATCAAGGGATACGTCGTCATTGACTTCATAGCAGAATTCACCAACGGGGAAGACAAGGGGGTAGATGAATGCCCTCAATAGAGTATACATACAGACGAGTCGTCCAACAGGCAGGTCGGGGGAGTAGGTGTCGTGCTCCTTTCTCCTGAATGAGACAAGATTGAATGTATGGTCTGTCTCGACTTCCCTACCACCAACAATAAAGTAGAGTACAAAGCTTTAGTGGTAGGACTTGATCTCGCCAAAGTAGCAGGAGCCGCAAGCATAGTTCTCTACTGCGACTCTCAGGTCGTCAATAACTAAGTGAACAGGGATTATGAGTGCAAGGGCAAAAGAATGAAGAATACCTGGAGCAAGTAAGGAGAAGGGTAGACGAGCTGAAGGCCAAGATCATCCAAATCCCCAGAAGAGAGAACGAGCAAGCCGACCGCCTTGCCAAAGCCGCTTCAGCAGAACATATGATCGTCCTTAAAAATGTACTTTCTTTTGTTCAGCTTTCTCCACTAATAGATTCAATCAATGTGCAGGAGATAGGCTTTGAAAGTGACTGGACCATACCATTAGTCTCTTACTTAAAAAATGGCGTCTTACCAAGCGAAAGGGAGGTCGCAAGAAAGCTGAAGGTCCAAGCAGCGTGATTCGTCTTAATGAAGGACGTCTTGTACAAGAGAGGTTTCTCCCACCCATACCGAAGGTGTTTGGGTCCTGAAGAAGCAGACTACGTTATGAAAGAAGTATACGAATGGATCTACGGAAACCATTTGGGGTCACGATCGTTGGTACACAAACTAATTCGAGCAGGGTACTACTAGACCACCATGCAGAAGGATGCCCAGACTTATGTCAAAGCCTGCGACAAATGCCAAAGGTTCAGTAATATCATCAGACAATCGTCCGAAGAGTTGACCTCAATGACAGCCTCATGGCCGTTTGCTCAGTGGGGATTAGACATCATGGGGTTGTTCCCAATAGCAGCGCAACAGTTGAAGTTCCTGATAGTGGGCATAGACTACTTCACAAAATGGGCGGAAGCTGAAGCCTTAGCCACCATTACGGAGAAGAATGTGCGAAGCTTCATTTGGAGGTTCATCGTATACAGGTTTAGGATCCCTAGAGTCTTAGTCTCAAACAACGAGAAATAATCGACAACGACTCCTTCCGAGACTTTTGCTCGCAGTTAAGGATTAGAAATCACTACTCCTCCCCCACCCACCCTCAAGCTAATGGACAGGTTGAAGTCACAAACCGATCCTTACTGAAAATTATCAAAACTCAACTTGAGGAGGCAAAGGGTATAAGGCCTAAAAAGCTGCCAAGCATACTATGGGCGTATAGGACAACAGCAAGGACTCCTACAGGAAAGACACCATTTCGGCTAACATACGGGAGCAAAACAGTCATTCCAGCCGAGGTCAAACTCACAAGCTACAAGGTAGACAATCATGATGAACGCAAGAATGACGAGGCCATGCGTCTACAGCTCGATCTAGTTGACGAAGTCAGGGTGACGGTCGAACAAAGACTCTCACAATACCAGGACCGCATGGCCAAGCACTACAATTCTCGGGTCTGACACAGAGATTTTCAGATTGGAGATCTTGTTCTCAGGAAGGTCATGGGCGTCGCTAGAGACCCTGCCTAGGGGAAGCTCGGCCCCAACTGGGAAGGACCCTACCGAATCACATCATGGTAGAAGAAAGGCACCTACCACCTAGAGATGCTGGACAGACAGAAACTACACCATAGAACGCCGAGCACCTACGAAAGTACTACCAATAGAGAGAATGGCATGAAAAGCAGTACCCCTTTATTCCTAGTTTACCTTAGTTAATTTTAGCTATTCTCCTCAGTTTTTCTATTTACTTTAGTTTTGCTACAATAACTCTTTTAGAGCCTAAAGGGCAAGTCTTCTTCTTTTAAAGAACTACTTTTTCTACAAATACATGGTTTATCATAATAAGATGAGTTTATTAAGAAATGGCTAAGGTGTTCGTCTACAGAAAATTGTCCATAAAGTGGACGACTTCATCCCAGAAGGATGAAATATCATTAAGTCCACAAAATGGACGAGCTTATTATTATTGTCCGTAAAGTAGATGAATTTATTAAAGTCCATAAAGTGGACGACTTCATCCCAGAAGCATTAAATATTATCAAGTCCACAAAATGGACGAGCTTATTATTATTGTCCATAAAGTGGACGACTTCATCCCAGGAGGATGAAATATTATCAAGTCCACAAAATGGACGAGCTTATTATTATTGTCCGTAAAGTGGACGAATTTATTAAAGTCTATAAAGTGGACGACTTCATCCTAGAAGGATGAAATATTATCAAGTCCACAAAGTGGACGAGTTTATTATGCCCATAAAGCGGACGAGTTCAATAATAAGTCCACAAAAGGGACAAACTTAAGTCCATAAAGTGGACGGGTTCATTGGTCCACAAAGTGGACGAGTCCATTACTTAACAAAGTGGATAAGGTTATTGAAGCTGACGACTTTATAAAATTTTCATTACTTAACAAAGTGGATCAGTTTAATAGTAAGTCCACAAAAGTGGACAAGTTTGTTAGCCAACCCATAAATTAGAAAAGTCCATGAAAGTGGACGAGGTTATAAGGTAGACGGATTTATCGGTCCATAAAATGGGCAAGTTCTTTTAGGAGAACAAATTATGATTACAAAGACCGCAAGATGAAGGACGGACCCATAACGAGTGGAAGAGCCTAACTAAGCTGACAGGCTCAGTAAAAAGCTAAGAAATGAAATCAAGTCTACAAAATAGATGTCCTTAGGTGGACGAGCCTATCGTGTAAGGCAGACGGGTTCGTATCTAACTTATGAAAACATAGCATACAAGCATGAGAAATAAAGATACAAGTGTCAACTAGTAGAAAACTAGACGATGTTAAAGACAACGGGCATAAGATACCGTATATAAAATGAAGTCTTTACAAAAAAGCCCAAAAAACACTAAGGCATTTAAACATTGTTCGAAAATTAAATGAAATATACAAGTTACAAAAAAATAAGGCTAAGGCTATGTCTAAACAGTAGAAGCGTCATTTGGAGTCTTGTTATCTTTATCATGAGCAGGAGGGTTCTCCACGCCTAAAAGCTCAACGGACGGGTTGAAAGTGGTGACGGGAGAATTTGCAATAGATTGAGCAAGGACAATGCCATCATCCTTGGGAGGGAGATTTAACCCAGTAGAGTCATCACTCTCACCAACGACGGCGTCGCCAGCAGGTGTCGACGGAATGGGGTCATCCATGGTAATCCCGGATAGATCCAAGTCTGGGAAGGAGGACGCGACCTGTTTAAGGCAGTCTTCATAGCCAGTACCATAATATTCAGCACAGGAGTCGATGAACGATTGCAACGCCTTGAATTTCGTAACGGCGTCGGCCCCAGCCTTCTCCACCTTCCCGTGCAAAGTTGACAGCTCTTCCTGCAGTGTCTCCTTCTGACAACCTGCCTCCTCCAACTTCCCCTTTATCTCCTTCAGCTCACCAATTAGAGTACGAAGGGCATCTTTATATTGTTCCTGCTCCTTCAGTAAATTTTTATTATGTTTCCCAACCTTGGTGATGACCCCCTTCTTGGCAACACACCAGTCCTGAAGTGCCTTAACATGCACCAAGGCCTGAAAAGGACACAGTCATCAATCAATGAACAAAAAGAGACGGAATAAAATTAGCCAAGAAAGTAAGCTTACCCGAATAAGGTAAAAACGAGCTGACGCCCCTAGCTCCTCCGTCCCCAGCTCAGCACAGGGCTCCACATCCATCAGCTTTATGAGGGATCCCACTTCCTCGACGGCGTAGTCCTTGTGGGTGAGAAGGCGACGGGGTCCCTCAACAATGGGACTAGTTGAAGTCATCATTCCCTTACCCGCACCGCGACTCGACTTGGGAGGTGATTTCTTCTTAGGATGTGCATCCCCAGGAGTGACGGTTGCCTTTTTAAGAGGACAGTCATCCTTCCCATCAGCCTTCCTTTTGGCCGAACCATTGGAGACAGCCTTGGGGGCTGACGAGGACGCCCCCTCCTTTTCCTTAGCTCTCCTTTCCTCCTCTTTCTTACGGGCAGCAGCTGCCCTCACCCTTTGCCTAGCTGCCTTCATTTCTGCAGAAGACAACAGACATGCGTTAGAAAAGCAAACGGTAAAAAATAAAACTGACGGGGATGGTAGAAAATCTACTTACGACGGCGAGAGTATTCGTTCAATCTACGAGCTTCAAGCGTCAATTCCGAGCCCTCGCAGTACAAATGAAGAGTGTCAAGGGTGATTAAGTCCCTACACTTTCGTTGCTTAAATAGGATGTCAAGAACCCAACGAATGAATTCCTTCTGCTCGTCAATTATGTGAGGACGAGCACTGGTTGAAAAAAGAAACAAATTGATGACATTAAAGCATTTCGAAAATGAATGAAATAATAGAAGCAAAGGCTGACGAGGTTAAAAACAAATAAAAGTTGTCAAAGCTAAAACTTGAGTCTCTAACTATTCCCCAGGTGTTGTCAAAACCATGGGGCATTGTAACCCATTCTTCTGGATGGCATACCCAATCTGTCCCCTGAATAAAAAAGTATCTACTTTTCCAGCTCCTATTAGAGTTTGGCATATCGGACACGAGTCTCAAGTCCTTCTCCCGAGTAGAGAAATGATATATCCCTTGGGAAGAGATGGTGTGCTGGGGTCTGTAGCAGTAGAAGAACTCGTCCAACGAAAGCTTACAGTTCCCACCACTCAAACAACCCCAAAGGATCTCAGCACTTATGAAGATTCTCCAGGCATTTGGAGCAATCTAGCTGATGGACAGCCTCATGAAATCAACCAACTGACAGTGTAAGGCCGTCAGTGGTAGTCTTAGTCCTGCAACAAATATAGCATTGTACATGCCGACATCTGCAGTCCTCCCCAAGTAGCATCTTTCCTTTTTTCTAGGGAGACGGATTAGGATACGGTCTGGTATCTGGTAAAGGGTATGTAACTCCTTAAAGACCCTGTCACTCATCTTTGGTAGAAATTTATTGACGGTCCAATTCTCGGGAAGGATGAAGGGACGGTTGCCTCCAGGACTTCCTGAAGTTCCCTCATAGGATTCCTCGTCACCTTCATCTCTGTCTCCATCACTATCTCTCTCCTCTTCTCCCTCCTCAACTTCACCTTCCCCACTTACCACTTCTTCCTCACTTACTATTTCTTCCTCACCTTCCTCTCCATAACTTCCAACTTCCTCGTTAGGAGATTGGGCTGACGTTTCCCTCTCTGACGACCAAGAGAAGCTTTCAAGCTCATGACCTGAACCAAAGACCTTGTCGTAGTTCGCTCCTTTGCGGACTAATGACTGCTCACTCGACGCTTCTCTAGACATCTGACAACCTACAAGTGATAGATTCATTCTAAGAACCTAAGTTGATGGCCTCACTACTGAATCAATTAACCAAAATGAAAAATACAAGGTAAAAGAAAAGGAAAAAAGAAAAAACTTACAAGTAGAAGTCTCCTCAGAAAAAAGGGATGGCGTTGCAGTAATGATAATAGCACGAGTGACGAGATCAGCAGACTGACGAAGATGCAAATACAAGGCGACGAGCTCTCTCTCAAAGATTAGCGAAGTTGAAATGAGAGAAATGAGGGAAGGAAACAAAGTATATATAAGGGAAAATATGCACGGAAGACGAAGCGACACCCTCGTCCAGAAGCAGAGCCAATCAAAACGTGCCACGTGTCCGAGCATTTAATAAAGGCTGCTCGAGGATTTGCCCATAAATGATTTTCCCTCTCTCCTGGCCAAAAAAGGAAATTAGCAATGAAAGTTCAACTCCATAACCCGTCAGTTTAAGCTGATGAGGTTATGGAGTGTGGGGGGGAGGGGCAGTTTATAAGGGTAAAATTGTAGTAGTAATACTCACCCTTGCAAAAGTATAAAACGACGCTCAAAGTAAACTCGTCGGGATCCATTGACAAGTGAAGATGTTAGGAAGTCCACGATGCTCACCTCATACCCGATAGGAAGACCTTAGGTAATGAAGATGGATAGCTGACACCAATGAAGCTGAAGGGAGTAGGCGAAGCTGACATCCCTAACGTGGCTTGCCTTGGTCCCCACATTTATGTATATAAGGAAATGTCTTGTGCTTCACGTTTAATGCTAATCAAAAGGACTCCTACAAGGAAAGGGTTCTGCTAAATACGCTCATAAAGACTCCCATAAGGAAAAGATTTCTAACTCAAGGATGTCAATCCTCTACTATTATAAAAGCCCCAATACCCTCACTAACCAAGGTACACACAATTCACCCCAGCTCTGGCACTCTAGAGTTGTGAGAAGTTCTAACTTGACATTCGGAGGATATTTGGCCGGTACCACATCGGTGCTCTCTACGAGGCCTTCTCTTTTTGTTGTGCAGGTGTTGTTTCAAGCACGTGAGGACCGTGTGACTTACTGGTGGTTTTTTCGGCATCATCAATTGATATTCCCCTCAATATAAGCACCCATGCACTAGTTAACTAACTGACAGCCTGGCATAACTAACTGAACAGACATCTAGCCAATCCAACTCAACACTAACTATTAACTGCTATATCTCCCTCAACTAGTAACTAACTAACAACTAACTCACTCACCATCTCGCTCTCAGCAACACCACAACACACTTCTCAGCTTAGTAACACCACAACACACTTCTCAACAATCACTCACTCACTACAAGCACAAGCACTCTCAACAGCAGCAATTGCCTTCCAAGCAGTAGCAATGTCTATCACAATTTGCCATATAGTTTCTCTGCGAAACAATAATGCTAGTCTTACAAATTTCCACACACTTTACCACAATTGTTTTACGTGTCAGACTATAATTAGCTGTCTATCACTATTACATAGATATATCATTTTTTCGTCATTACTCATAATTTACTAGTAGGACAATTGTGACAAAGTGTTTGATATTTGCATTATTGGTATCAAAAATATTGTAAAGGTAGCTTTATTCTCCAATCATCCAATAATCTAAGATATCCACGTGGAGCATTGAGATTGGGCTTTCAAAATCTCTCTGGACCCTGAGGTCTTCCTAACAGTTTCCCTCCTAAAAAGCACCTTAAATGATTTCCTTAATTGATGTTGACGCATCTTTTATAGTTGAGAGACAAAAATGGATGCTCGAAGGGTAATGCTTCCCCCACTCAGCCAGGCATGAACGTCCACTCTGCTTTGGCTTAGATTATAAAGTGCAATAGAGCCAAGTGAGAGTGAAAGGAAAAGGGAGACATCGATTCTTATTCTCCTTTCAAATAATAATTAAGCAAAAAAAGATAAATGAAGATCCAGAAAAAGTTCCTTTTGTGTGGATTTATGGCCACAAATTGTGTTACATATAGTATCTGTTATAAAGATATGTCACTGAAAACAAGAGTATCATGTTGTGGAGAAAGTATCTCCAGTGTCCATCTATGGAGAAAGCATCTCTTGCCTATAACATAATTCTCAAGTGCCTGCTGGTAAAGACGCACCAAAATGTGAGATATCAAAAGATTGGTAATATCTCATTTCATAAGTATCGGCAGATTGGCATGTGTCATGAGTATAATCAAAATGGGGAATAAAAACTGGGATATTTACAAGCATGGGTTGTATTTTTCAAGGTCGAATTCTGATTCTTTACAAGCTTAGGTTGTAAACAGTAAACTGTGACATTTACAGACTATATAGTTATTTTTCAAACCAATCCAATTGTACGTAGACATATTATATCCACTCCATCCATTCTTTAACAACAAATCTAATCAACCTTTTCAAATTACATCCACATCATTCAATTATAAGCCATATAATATCAACCCAAATTTATTTATAATTTTTTAAGAAAAAAGACACAAAAATGTTGGGTTATAAATTGACCCTAGTTAATTAAATTAATTACCCAAGTTGATTAATTATTCAAATTTTATGCAAACAATATAAAGGCACCAAAAAATCACAAATCTAATTTAGAATGCAAGGAAAATTAAATTGACATAGTAATTTGTTGGCTAATGGGGAATACCTTTACAAGCAAAAATCTCACCGGGTAAATTTTAAGTCACCACTCCTAAGAATCCACTAATCAAGAACAAGTAGTTACAAGTATAAGGAATCTTACCACTACCCTTCCTATCCCAAAATGCCAACCTATAGTTGAATCTTTACGCTAATCTCTAATTAGACTTAATCTTGTTGAGACTTCTTCAATGCATAAATCTCCAATTTGTAACTAACTCCCAGCAACTTGAAGTTTGTTGTTGGATGCAAAGTTCTTCACTACACACTTGTAGACTTGAAGGCAACTTGGTTACAAAACCCTAAGATGCTTAAGTACGCAGTAGTTTCACAAAAAGTATGTAAATCTTCTGTATATGTCTTTGTGTTTGATGACGACCGTAAAATAAAGCTTTTATACCATCTAGTAGGTTAGAGAATGAAACCCTAGAAAAGCCTTGTTATCATGGATCGAAAATCAGATTTGCGATTTTAGAATCTGTGAATCTCAATAGATCGAGAGGTGAAGAGATTCATTAATTCTCAATAGATCGAAGGTATCGACCTAGGTGTCGAGATCCTAGTTTTTCAACTTTTCACCACTTGTTTCATTGTACAGCCTTCATGTCTTCTATACTACTACTTGTTATACTTCTTCAAAGTACTTCATAATACTATTGAATCCACCTAGATCTACCCAAATACAATTAAAGTGCATTTTGTCATACAATATGTAAATTACATTACATAAAAATATGACCCTAACAAAAAAGAAAAAAATATTATGGATTCACAAATAAAATATCCAATTTAAACAATGTAATTAACAACATAAGACAGTAAGAGATGAGCATTGCAATCTTTTTTGGGTGGTGGCAATTAATAATAGGGTTTTTGGTGGATTTTATTTTGTAAGTGTAATTACCTAGGTTAAGGAATAGTTATTAACACACCTCTTGGCAAGAAATATTTATTCCCCATTTAAATAAAAAAAATAGTTATTACTAAGGAATAGCTATACAATGTAATAAAAATACAACGAAACACCCTATGGGCACACCAAACCGTCATGTGGCCCTTGGATACCATTAAGTGCTCACCAATCACCATGTGGTTGACTTAGATTGGGTGTTGCATGGTGTGGCTCCATCCTAGACATGGAATTGGAAATATATCACTGACCTTCATTAGGCCAGAGAATGGAAGCCACCACTTGGTTTAAGTCTATAATTCACTTTGGACCCTTATACAAGGTTTAACGAACCATACTGATTTAAGGTACGGGCTTGGAAAGATAGGCATCCAAGCTTGTTTGACTAAATGGATCAACCTACAACTAGAGTTCATATATACTTCATAGCCCATTTTTAAATAAAGAAAATATTAAGGTGGATCCCTATCCTAAAAAGAAAAACTCCTTAACTTTGCAAAAATTCAAAGTAAAAGAGATATCAACAAAAACACATTCCAATATATTAATAAAAAATTAAAATTAACATTAACAAAAGCAATGACAAATGTGGTTTTTTTTTTTTTTCTATGGTTTATTAGTAACCAAACATTTGAAATTAAGAGAAAGAAACGCTAAACTTATAAAACATCAACAACTGGTGGATGAAACTGTATAAACAAAAAGAAAATTCAAAATGCATAAAACATAATCCATAAATCAAACCCACCAATTAATAATGCAACAAAACAACTAATGAACAAAAGAGCATGTACCTTTTGGATTGGGCAAGTGAAGAAAAAATCGATAATACCCAATTAAGAGATTAACATTCAAACATATAGTACTTACTAAATGAATCTATTGAAGAAGACAAAAGGTTAAATCTAAGTGGAACCAAACCAAAGACTGTTATGCAACCCTAGATCTTCCCTGGTGAGATTTCATGGTTATTGATATCCATTTTTGCGACACATTTTCTACAAGCCCAATTCAACCAAGCCTGACTTCCTTGTGGGCTCAATTCATGTATTACATTATATTTTATTCTTTTAAGCATGACCCAAGCCCATGTGGCATATTAGGGGAAATTGAGAAAGTGGGGTTTAGAGGGTATGGGTCATTTCTTTCGAATCTTTTGCATGAGTCAGCCCATGCGTGCTACCAAGTGGGCAAGGGACACTGGTAGCACCTCAAGCTCATGAAGGAGGTCTTGTATCTAAAATTTTCACCTCAAAACAGTTTTTATGCTCTGGCTGATTGTGGCCCAAAGTTTCTATCCTAACCCTTTTTTCCTTTAAAAATGGTTGGCTCTCATTGGCTAACTTCAGCTACTAGCCCTCATTCAGGTGAGCCTCCAAATGGTCTGAAACAACTGAAAATGGGGATCTAATGAGGGTTTAGTTAAGCATTTCCCTTAATGATGATAAAAGTAAGCCAAAACTTTTATCCAAACAAAATCCAAACTAAACCAAACATCAATTTAGCAACTTGGAGGCCAATAGCCTTATCTTTTAGCCTAAAAACCAGTCAGAACACACAAAACTCAATATAAAAGCCCACAATCAGATTCAAAACAAAGAAACCATGTTTTACTTTGGGAGCAACACTCCAAACTCAATACAACAGTCTCATTTCAGCTAAAAAACAAATGAACCACGTTTTACCCACATAGCTAAAACTTTAGAGTAAGAGCCCATTTAGCCAACCAACATTCTCACAATTCTGAAGCTTAGGGGTGGAAATATGGGTACAAGGAAATCTTCCCTCTCTTCCTCACTCCCTCTCTTCTTCATAACCTCTCTCAATTTTTTCTTCTCGCTAATTGTGGGTCGAAGTTTCGGACCTGTCTACCTTTTCTGCATTTTCTTGTATTTCAATTATGGCATTTTAATTTATCTATTGTTAAAGCACCATTAGCCTTTTGTTCATTATACATTTGGAATTTTGTGCTTAATTCTCCACAAATAAACATTTCTAAAGAACCCAAGAGGAGATTTGGGCTAATCTTGCATTTTTGGCCATTGTCGCAAAAACGTCCCCGACAATGGTAACCCTGCTATTTGATTTTTTACTTCATTTGCAACATTTAAGCTTTAAAAAAAAAAAAAAATTGGAAAATTTAATTGAATAATATGTAGTAGTAGTAATTATCTCCTTTTGCAAGTTTTTTTTTTTAATAAAAATTATATTGTATTGCACACAGCTAAAAAATTAATTTTGATAATTTTTTTTATAGAAATTATTAGCCATTTTGAATTTAATAATAATTATAGTGTTGGATTATTAATAATGCTAAAGCTTTGTGATGCCGCTAAATAATTTTTGTAGTTTTTTTTTTAATTATTGGTTCCCCGACAATGGTAACCCTGCTATTTGATTTTTTACTTCATTTGCAACATTTAAGCTTTAAAAAAAATTGGAAAATTTAATTGAATAATATGTAGTAATAGTAATTATCTCCTTTTGCAATTTTTTTTTTTTAATAAAAATTATATTGTATTGCACACTGCTAAAAAAATAATTTTGATATTTTTTTTATAGAAATTATTAGCCATTTTGAATTTAATAATAATTATAGTGTTGGATTATTAATAATGCTAAAGCTTTGTGATGCCGCTAAATAATTTTTGTAGTTTTTTTTTTTTAATTATTGGTTTAATTGGCCATTCTCCATTTGAAAGATTTTTTTTTTTTTTTTTTTTTTTGGGTAACTATCAGGTCAGCCATTGTCAAGAATTTTAGTATTTATTTTTTTGTTTGTAATTCTTAGTTATTATGCATTTAATGTTAATTATTTTTTTTATACAAAATAGAAATTCTATTTTAGTCTAATTTAAGTGTATATGTGTGTGAAACTCCCTCCTGGAAACTTGAATCCCAACCCTTGCCTCCCTCACCTCGCAAACACTTATACTTATAGAGAGACCATCGCACCAATGGTATTATTGTAGGAAATTAATGCTAATGTATTACTATAATGCCACAAATTTTCCTTTAATTTATATGTTGATTCAAAGCTGAAAAGTTTCCATCCCATTTCAATGACCTTCCATATATATCATAAAAGCTCCATCAATTGTGCTAACCGCTAAGGTTGTTATTTATTTTTATTTTGTTTTTTTAGAATCTACTGATGTTATTATCAAATGCTAAGGTTATTATTATTTTAATTATTTTTTATATTAAAAAAACGTAGGATGATCACCATTTTTC
Source organism: Quercus ilex subsp. ballota (assembly GCA_032727855.1). Classification (NCBI taxonomy): domain Eukaryota; kingdom Viridiplantae; phylum Streptophyta; class Magnoliopsida; order Fagales; family Fagaceae; genus Quercus; species Quercus ilex. Next base: position 29,694,635 of record CM064914.1, on the reverse strand, counting down.
CCAAGAAAGAAGGAAAAAAAACATTGTAATCATCTTTCAAGAGAGAAAGCCATGTGGTGCAGAAGCTCAAAATTTAAAAGTTAGGGAATATCATATATCATTAAACTTTGTATCATATTAGTAATGCATTAATGCTCACAAATAATAATATAAATCAATGAATTTATTTCTCTACGTTTTAATTTCTCTAGTTATGTCATTGCCGTATGTATTGATAAATGCAAATGTGTTAAGTTATGCACAAATTGCTATTTTTCATGTGGCACCATTTGTCCTTATCACTCTAAATATATAGAATATTGAGTCATTTGTCATAGTTGTGTGCATCCACTAGTGTTTAAGTCCAACTTTTATAATATACTAAATAATGTCACGCACAATGTGTGAACTACTTTACAATTTCATTTGAAATTATTTTTATGTATATTAAGACCTACATATAATACTTATTTTGTTGTATAATATTTATGTTTTACCACAATATTAATACTTTGAAACTTGTATATTTATTTTTTAAACTAATTAAATGATTTTGAAATCTTTAAAAAAGAATTTAAAGCATAAAATACTTTTATATTTTAAATTTTACATAAATTTAAGGAAACTCTCAAACACTTCCTTAACCACTCTATTTTCACAACCAAATATGGAAACCTAAATTGCAAATACCCAATTGATTATCTCAATGAAATTAATGAAATCATTTGTAAGTATCAATATAAAGAAAACATGATTAAACAAAAAAAAAAATTGTCTAAAAACACAGTTGGGATTCCATATCCTTTAAAAGAAAAGAGGAAATTACTTTGAAATCATCATTGATTTTTATTTTTATCACTATGGCTCATATCACACAAAATAGCAGTAAAAAAACCTACAAAGAAACCTACAAATTATGAGTTCTAACAAAAAAAAAAAAACTAACTTCATAAATAATCAATTATAATGTTTCTTTTTCTTTTTCTTTAGTTCTAAAACAAAATACATTTATGACTTTCCCAAACCAAAATCCCAAACACCCAAAGACTCAAAGCAAATCACAACTTTCGCAAAATCCACAATGTCCGACCTCAACATCAAAACCGTAAGCTAGCATCATTGAATAAAAAACGCAAGCCCTCTTCCTTAGTCATAGCCTACTCATACAGGTTGATCAAATAGTACTACAATGTTGGAGTTATGTAGGTATTGTTAAAATGTTGAAAGCAAATGACATTGTTTTTTTCTTTTTGAGTGTATTTGAGATGGGATCGCATGAAGGACTGTGGACATGCATATATAAAAGAGTAGAAGTTAAAAAGGTGAATGGAAATGCAAAGATTTTTTTGTGTGTGAGAGAGGAAAAGTCTTGAAACATTGAATCAAATGAAACAAATAGTAGTCTTAAAACATTGAATAAAAAATGTAACAAAAAGTAGTCTTGAAACATTGAATCAAAGGAAATAAAGAGTCTCTATTTTTAAATTTGTTTTTAATTCTGATGTGGTTTAAGAGTATTTCAATTCTATCCATAGAATGCGCTACATGACAGAACCTCATGCTCTCTTGCATGAGGTTTCTGCTTTTATATATATATTGAATATTGATGGTTAGTAAGTTGTCCGTGCGATGCACAAATAATGTTGTAATATTTTATGTAAGATGGTTTTGGATAATGTTGTTATAGAACTTTGTTAGTAATGAGTTCATCATAAGAAGTAACAATTATAAATTGCACACACACATCCACTATAATTCTTTAGTTCAAGTAATGAGAAAAAAAAAATTGGATGAATATTGTAGAATAAAAGTTGATATAGAATGTATCTTTCTCTTTCTCCTTAATTCTAAAACAAAATACGCATCTCAAACATCTACAATCAACCACATCCTTTACAAAACCCACAAGTTCACAACGGTCGACCTTAACATCAAAATCATAATTGTCATTGTCACTCAATATAAAATGCAAGCACCCTTCCTTGGTTGTAGCTAACTCATACGTTTTAAGATTAGATGGAACAACAATATTGGAGTTAGGTAGGTGTCGTTGAAAAATTGAACGTAAATGACATTGTTTTTGGTCTGTGTGTATTTGACATGAAATGGCATGAAGGGCTATGGATAGGTATATATAAAGGAGTATAAGTGCAAGAGGTGAAAATAATGAATTGAAATGCAAATAGTTTTGTGTGTGTGTGTGTGTGTGATGAAAAGTCTTGAAACATTGAATCAAAGGAAATAAATAATATTATTTTTTATTTAGAAAAGTCTTGAAACATTGAATACAATGAAACAAATAGTCAATATTTAATTTGTTCTTATCTCTTATGTGACACTTGAGAATATTTCAATTCTCTTTGCAAAGAATGTGCCACTTGACAGAACCTCATACCTTCCCATATGAGGTCTTTGCATATACATAGATAGATAGATAGAAAGATACCAGTACTTTTGTTAGAAGGAGCAAGAGAGAAAGAAATAAAATTTTTTTTAAAAAAACAAACAATTAATTGAAATATGGATTGCCAAGGGCCTTATAACTGAATTGACACCTCTTCATGCACAAAGTGCTTGAAGGTTTGGGGGGAAAATAGTTCGAACTGCGGAGTTTGCAGCATATTGTAATTTATCGCTATAAAAAAAATGAAATATGGATCATACATAGATCATTTGTGAGATTGAATGTAGTAAGACAAGCAATAATTTGAAGAAATCATGAAAGTGTAAAGCAATTGTGGTAGTTGCTAGGGTTTTGAGGTGGGAAGAGAGGAGTCCTAACTCCTAAAGCAACTCTCTCTCTCTCTCTCTCTCTCTCAATTCTTCCGTGAGTCTCTTTAATATTGCAATCTAATTAAAGAAATTATTTTTTTGAATCCTAATCCTAACATGAGTCTCTCTAATAAATCCTACTACTAATGTGAGTCTTTCTAATATTTTAGTCTAATTAAAGAAATAAAATAATAAAATAAATTATAATGAGGTGTAAATTTGTGAGGCTTGTAAAGTTAATATGTCAATTTTCAAAAAGTTAACAAAAAGTCAAAGACTTTGGTTTTATATTATATATAGATTATAGATAGATAAACGTAGAAGCAAAAAGAAGACGTCCAATCTGGTGGTCTTACGAATGGAGTCAGTTAATTATTGGACCCAAATACCTACCAAGTCCAACCATTTAATAATTAGTGTTTATTTCTGTGTTTTGTTATTTTTTATTTAAGCACAATTTGAAGTTTAGTAAGACAGTTTCAAGAATGATTATAAAACTTTCTTTAATTTTACAATTGATGCCAACTCAGGTCACGCTTGGTGTTGACTTTAAGCAACCCTACGTTCTAACACCTATTTTCGCATTCTTTTTGTCCTTCCTCAATTTATCTTGGGTTTGTTTGAATCTTTCTTTAGCTTGAGAGTAGCATGGCTGCATTCTTACAAGGATAAGGGTTGGATCCAATGTGCAATTGTACTAAACTCATCCGGATGATGATTCGTCCAATGTGTAGTTGCATTAGATTTATCTAGATGATAACACATGTCTAATAGTGACACATCGTTTGAACGAGTCTAATGCATCTGGACACTGACCCAATCAAAGTCCTTACAAATTCTGTTTTTGTATTTGTACGACAATTGACGGTATCCTATTACTTAGCCCCCACCTCCCTCCATCTTTTCATGCCGCTAGAAAGTGACATAGATACAATCAACAACAAAAAATTTCCTCCTTCAAGTAGATTTTTTATTAATATTTTTGGCGTAGTGCCGTGCACATAGGTGGAGGAAGTATTTTAAAACAGTATATATCAATATAACAAGTTGCGTTGTCGGTGGCTCATCAAATATTTTTATGGCGTTACAGTGAGCTCAGAAATCAGAATGGGGGAGTTTTGTCTTAGACGGGTTTTCCAATCCCACATATAAAAAAGGAAGTCGATGTGGGACTTAGCCAAAGTTCTCACTTTAAAAAAGAGTTTCATCATTTCAGGTCACTTTCGCATGATTTCCCAATCGAACAAACGCGACAAAAGCAAGCATGCTTATTATCGCATCCAATTCTACACAACTGTCAAATAAAAAACACACCAAATCCCCACCAAAAAAATCAAAAAAACCCCACCACCTTAATAAACCAACCACCAAACCCGACACATGAATCGAATCGGTTTCACTTTCAGCCTATCAAACCATTATTCATGTCACAACCTCACATCACTCCAATCACAAAAAAAAAAAAAAAAAAAATTTTAAAAACAAATTTAGAGCTCAAAAAAAAAAAGGGAGAAAGAAAATGAATGCCATTGATAAAAACTTCCTAAATAAATTGGTAACGCCAAACCCCTTAAAACTCACTTCTTCTCAGTTCTTATTGCCGTGTCTGACACACTTTGTTGTTTCTCGTCTCGTCTTACAAAAATGGTAGAGACTGTTTGGAAAGCGACATCAAAGCCTTCACCCTTATGTACCTTCCTGCTACTCATTATTCTCTGCATTCTTGGTTTCTATAGTTTGCACTACCCACACTCTACGGTAATAAATCCGAATGCCCAAAATGCCCTCCGCTTCCGCCAGATATTCCTCTCCTCTGCCACCAACTACACCATAGCTTCCTACCTCCGCCACCTCACGCAGCACCCTCACCTCGCCGGAACCGCGCCCTCTTTAGCCACCGTAAACTACGTCGTTTCCCACTTCAAAAACCTCAACCTCCAAACCCACACCACCCAGTACAAAACCCTACTCTCCTATCCTACGCACTCCTCTCTCTCCGCGCATTTTAGCAACGGGACGGTCCACGACCTGTCGTTATCGGATTCCTCGGACGACGACGTCGACGATAACGACGACGCTGTAGTGCGACCTTATCACGCGTACTCGCCGTCGGGTACGGCGTTCGCTAAGGCGGTGTTCGTGAATTACGGGAGGGACGTGGACTTTCAGGCGATTAAGGAGCTGAATGTGAGCGTGAAAGGGTGCGTAGTGATTGCGAGAAGAGGAGATTTGCCTAGAGGGATTGTGGTTCAGAAGGCGGAGGAGAATGGAGCTGTGGCGGTGCTGTTGTACACGGAGGGCGAGGAGGTGAAAGGGTTCGAGAGAGGGACTGTGATGAGTGGCGTTGGGGACCCACTGAGTCCTGGGTGGGCTGCAGTCGACGATGGTGAGAGTTTGGAGTTGGAAGACGCTCGAGTCTTGAAAAGATTTCCCAAAATTCCATCCATGCCCTTGTCGGTTCGGGCAGCTCAGCTCATATTGGACTCACTCGGTGGCGCTCCGCCGCCGGCAAAATGGCAGGTTGATCACCGGGGTGTCGGGCCGGGCCCGACTATCTTGAACTTCACTTACCAGGTTGGTGATGTGTTTCAGCTTTGCTTTTATTTGACGCATGAATCGTGGATGGTTTTATCAATCGCCACTGGTTGGAGTGACTTAGACTTTTTTTGTTTGACTTTATATTTAAAGTCATATGTTGTTAGAAAAAAAAAGAGTTTTGTGATGGGATAGAACAGTGTTTGACTTTGAGGCTATTATGTTTTCTGTTATTTTTTGTTTCGTTAGTTAGACTGGTGGTTCAGTAAAGTTTGGTCAAACTTTGGATGTGGGCAATCGTCTTGCTTTGGTTAATTTGATTGTGGATTTGAAGTTTGACGGTGGATAGAAAAATTTTGTACCATGTCTGGGAAAGTTGGCCTTTTTGGAGTTCTTTATTTATTGAGCTAACATTTAATTCAAATATGGATGGTGGGTCGTTCAGTATTTGTTCAGTTTTTGGAAATTTTGGAAGCCTTGTGCTCTGGCTCATGATTGCTAGTTTTTAAATTGTCATACATGAATTTAAATTGAGTTTCTTGGACTTTACTTTGGGGAGGTAACGTTCTGACAATACAAAGGAAATAGTTCAAGTTGTATCGAGGTAGGTAGGTTTATCTTGGCCAGGTGCGTGCATGTATATTGGCTGCATGCTTTTTGTGTGCAGCCTCATAATGGGATTTGAGGGGGTTGACTTCTTTGCACTTGTGTTCTTCAATTGAAAGCTGAACATCTTCACATGTCAGTTTATTGCTAAAGGGTTGAGACCACTGACATAATGTACTAATGAATCTTTTTTTTTTTTCCTCACATTTTTTAGGGGGAGAAAAAGGTAGCGACTATTCATAATGTTTTTGCTGTTATAAGGGGTTCAGAAGAGCCTGATCGCTATGTGCTGCTTGGAAATCATAGAGATGCATGGACGTATGGTGCTGTTGACCCCAACAGTGGAACTGCAGCGCTGCTTGACATTGCTCGCCGATATGCTCTTATGATGCGCTTGGGGTGGCAACCTCGAAGGACAATAATTCTCTGCAGTTGGGATGCGGAAGAGTTTGGGATGGTAGGTAATGTTTAATTTTCTCTTGGACTATGTTCATGTATAAGACTTCTAAATTTAGTATGTATTGGTTTGTCCTTTCAGATAGGATCGACTGAGTGGGTTGAACAGAACCTTGTGAATCTGGGCTCCAAAGCAGTAGCCTACCTTAATGTAGATTGTGCGGTTCAAGGTCCGGGTTTCTTTGTTGGTGCTACGCCTCAGTTGGACAGTCTACTTCTTGAGGTCACAAAGAAGGTAAAGTGTTTAATAAATAAACAATAACCCATGATCATCTTATTAGAATTATGATTAAATTCACCATTTCTTAATAACTTAAGCATTTGGGACAATCAGTACTTTAACACATCTCATTGGATATGACTTGGTCTTAACTCTGTATTTGAGAAATGTGACTCAACTAATATTCAAGCTGATTTCAGGTAAAGGATCCTGATTCAGAGGGTTCGACAGTCTATGAGAAGTGGACTGCCACAAATGCAGGCACGAATGTAAGTTTACCTATTTTTTTAGCTTTCCGATGTTTCATTTGGAATGTGTCTAGGATACAAAGGGGCAATCCTGTTACCCTTTTATTATGATTGCATCATTTTCATACTTGTGCCAATAAAAGATAACATCATAGGAAATGAAAACACTTACATGTCTTAAATTGTTCTCATCCTTGCTGTCTCTATAGTGTAAATAAGATTTTCTTCAACTGGTTTATTTTGGTGTATTTTCTAGGATGCACATTGCTGCAGAACTGATTCATTTCGGTGGACTTTCAAAGATATGATGTAGCTATAGAAACACAACTGACTCATGCCTGATGCTGCTCATGATTTTTTATCTGTTCCAGGCTTCCAGCTTGGGTTTGGCCTCATTAGATTTCTAAATGAGATTAAATGGAGCTTGGTAAAGTATACCCAGCTCTGGTGGTTCTCAAGTTTATTGTCAGATTATTGCCCCTACAAATTAGACAACTTGAGCTGGTTTGACTGAGGTTTATCTGAGATTCCCCAGACATGGTAGATGGCCACCAATATTAAATCCTAGGCATATATGAAGAATCAGCTAGGGTAATCTACTTTTTCGTGGTTATGTGCTTGGCCTAAATGACTATTAGACAGTTCTACTAGGCCTTGTTTAGGCAACTTTTGAAATATTTGTTTGAGTGAGTTTCATGAAAAAGCTTGAAGAATGTTCTAGAATTTAAAAATCATAACCAGATAGTATTTTACTATTTTATGCATTTATAACCTTACATCCAAGCCCTCTCTCCCCTCCCCCCCCTTTTTTTGGGTCCTATTATATGCTTGCTACCAACTTATGTCACTGTAGTATTTCTGAAGGGTAAAAGTGGCCAAGGCACTGTGATTTGCTTCTTGAAAGTAGTTTCTTATTTGGGATGCAAAAGAATTGAAATTGAATTGCTTTTCTTGATTGGTGCTTTCATTTTTAACGATGCAAGACTTATCCTCAATTGTCTTGGCTGGCTGTAGATCCAAAGACTTAGTGGAGTGGATTCTGATTTTGCTCCATTTGTGCAACATGCAGGGGTTCCTTCTATTGATATATACTATGGAAGAGGTAAATCTCTCATACATGTACATAAAAAGTTTTACGTGAAGAAATTGAAAGTTTTGCAAATAATGCATATCACATCTAGTTGTAGGTGCAGGTACACTCTTGTGTATGTATGTGTGCAACACTATGAGTTCCATATTTCTTTTCTTTTTCCTCTTTGACTCTTGTACTATGTTTGGGAGTTTTTAAAAAGAATGAATGGCTTTGAGTTTATGAAATGTTAAATCAGATTCTTGCTCCTATATATACTGAAGCCATTACAGAGGTTGGTTTTGTGTTCTCTATGGGAATTAGAATTGCATTTATCAACTTCTGTAGGCTGTTTAAATAATAACATTACTATCTGGAGAAAATGAATTTTATTATTTCCTGAAATTGCTTATCCCTAATGAGTTATAACATTAACATAATTGTTGTAATAATCTGAACCTCAGTTAAATATAATATTAGCAAATTGAATTTTAATGCTAAACAGTTTGGTGAAGTAATGAATCTTCATTCCTATTCAGATTTTCCTGTCTATCACACTGCTTTTGACTCCTATGAGTGGATGACAAATAATGGAGATCCGTTGTTTCATCGGCATGTGGCTGGTTAGCTCTCTTTTTAATTAGCATTTGTCCATAAATGGATTGGCACTTCATTTTGTCTTAACAAATATTAAGCCTCTTCAAGATGATGCCATTTCTGTTTTGTGTTGTTTCAGTTGCAGGAATTTGGGGTCTTCTAGCCCTTCACTTGGCTGATGATTCCATTCTACCATTCAATTACCTATCTTATGCTGAACAATTGCAGGTACTCATCTAATCTTATTTTGGTTATTTTAGGAATTCTTCTCTGCTTGTGTATCTCTAGTGGGTGTGGTTTGGGAAATACTGATTAATTAATCTTGTAGTTGGAATTACCTGTGAAAAAAAAAAAAAACATGTTTTGTTTAGGATTAAGGCTATGCTATGTTGTGTTGTGTTGAGAAATTGCCATTTGGTCAAGGTGGCTGCAATCTAGCTTCTAGCTGGTTGATGTGACCATGTGATGTTAATTTAATCTTTTCCATGAACTGCTTTAAGGTTAATAATGCAATTCTTGGCGTCAAACCTCCCAGACAGTTCCCTTCTATACACATGGAATCAGTGGGAAAAGAGTTTGAACGTATGGACAACCAAATGAATATTATATGGTTGAACAAGAGTAGTCGTAACTTTTTTCTATGCTAAATATGGAGAAAACTAATATGAAGATGTTAAAAAATCCCAATGAACTTTGAGGAAGATGCTTATCAGACATTGATGTTGCATCAACATTACTAACAAAGCTTCTTCTTCTTTTTTTAAGTAAAAAATCATTGTTAATAATTAAAATTGTTTGAACCTTCAAATATAGCATTGGTGTTCTTATTTTTGTAGCTACATATTGAAATTGTATTTTTCCCCCTATGGCCAGAGGTATAAAGGTATCTTGAGCAACTTGTTGGATGAGAATGAGAATGTATCCCTGCATCCTCTAACAACGTCAATTCAAGAACTTGTCTCTGCAGCTAAAGAAGCTGAGGATGAAGCAAAGGTAATTTCAATACACCATTTTTGGCATGCATGTATTAGCAATGATAAATAAATCCCCTACATAAATCTCCTTCTTTCTTTATCTTTTGAATTTTTTTTCCTTTTTAATTTTGGTGTTTTTAATTAACCATGGGGCATTTCTTGTTCTGAAGAGCAGATACTGAGACAGCAAGAAACTACTGGTGATTCTGTAGTGTTGAAAAAGCGAGCACTGAATGATCGGCTGATGCTTGCTGAAAGAGGGTTTTTGGATGTGGATGGGCTTCAAGGAAGGCAGTGGTTTAAGCATCTCGTAAGTTCTTTCCTTTGATTCATTGAAAATTTTGAGTGATAACTGTGTAAATCAGAAAACTGTTAGGTTCTGTTTCAAAATAAGTTTGAAGAAAATTTCCAATTATACTTTTATTTTGAATTTAGGAGACTTATTATTCTTCTTTTCTTAAAAACTTGTTATGGTTATTTACATTTGGTTTATTTATCAAAAAAAAAAAAAAAACTTGTTATGGAGAAGAGCAGGCTAAGCACCAATATGCCACTTCTGTTCTGACCCATAAAAAATGACCTTTTTAGAGATTTTTGCAAAGCGGATGGTCCTTCATGGCAGGAAAAATGAGGAAGGAAAAAGACCATTATATAATGCTTATAAAATCAGATTAAGCAATTTACTGATTATTCATCTCTTTCCCTGATTCGTTCTCACTTTTGAGATTCCTAAAGAAGGGTTCATAATTTGAACCTTTTACCAACTTGAATCCATATCTTGCAGTTACTACTGTCTAAAATAGACTAATAAGTTATATTTGAAAATTAATTTTGACATATACCGAATTTGTTTGTGTTGTATTGTGGGAAGCAATTATACCAAAATGTGATGAAGACTTAATGAGTACATGTATGTACACATTGAATATAGAGCTCCTGGCCCTCTTACCTGATGCCTATCTATTAAGAAAACAATCAATAGGTCTATCCTTAGCAAGATTCCTGTATTGAAGAACTAAATATTTCCCATACAACTCATTCTGATTTTGTTTTTTGGGGTAGATTTATGGGCCTCCGGGTGACCATGAAAGCAAGTTGGATTTCTTCCCTGGGGTAGCAGATGCTATTTCCCAATCTACAAGAATGAGTCGAAAAGAAAGCCAAGCGGCAATTCAGCATGAGATCTGGAGGGTTTCCAGAGCAATTCAAAGAGCTGCCAGAGCTCTTAAAGGGGAACTTACCTGAACAAGTTGCAGGAAAACTCACAAAAACTCATAAACATGGAGAGAGCGACTGCGATATCTGCAAACTTGTATATATGAGTAGTAACTTGGTGCATAGCTTGGAATAAGATCCTAACGGGTGACAACCTGAGATTGAGGAGATTGGTTTTTGTGGACTGGTGTATTATGTGCCGACATTGTGGAGAGACGGTAGACCACTTACTTCTTTATTGTGAGATGGCTTATCAGTTATGGAGCTTTGTCTTTATAACTTTTGGCCTGTCTTGGGTTGTACCTAGATCAATCTCATATTTGCTTTTTGGTTGGTGGAATTGGTTGGGGAAGTACTCGTTTCAGATTTGGAATTTAGTTCCGTTGTGCATCATTTGGTGTATTTGGAAGGAACGGAATCGGCGGACTTTTGAAGATTTGGATAGTTCCGGTGATCAGATTCTTGCTTATTTTAGTGGGACTCTTTTTGATTGGTCTCGGGCATGGAGACTCACGACTAGTGATTCTCTCCCTTCTTTCCTTAGTTCTCTTTCTTTTTGTAATTAATCTGTTGATTGGATTTCTTTTTTGTTTTTTCTCTGTTTTCTCCTTGTATTTTCTGGGTTTGCTCTATGTTCTTCATGCATAGAGTAGCCATTCGTATATATAATATTCTTACTTATCAAAAAAAAAAAATATATATATATATATATATATGGTTTGCAGAGCGTAAAGCTTAGTACAAATGTAGTTTATGTTTTCTTTTTCTTTTTCTTTTTCTTTTGGGTTCACTAGGGAACCATCTGAATGATGCAAGCACAAGCTGGGAGGAAAAAGAAAAAGAACAGTGAGTATACAATCAATGACTTAATAAGTGAGCTAAGTGGACTTTAAAATGTTACTCTTTGTGCATAACCCTCAGCCACGATATAACTATATAAGCAATGGCCTTAGATGAGTTGGGTCAACCAGAGTCGTTTCTTATGAACATTTAGAAGAAAACCATTTGGTAAACTTCTTGCCTGAACAGGCAGAAGATAAGAAGGAAAAATAACACAAGAACACAAAGATGTGAATATGCCTATCCTCTGGACTACCAGGATTTCTTCATAGAAGGCCCTAAGAATTAGAACATTTTCGGGATGTTTTTGCAACAAATGTTGAAATGCTAGAACAAGCCCAAAACTCTCCCCTGGGTTCTTTAAAGTGTGATTAAATGGAAATATTCAAGCCCAAAATTCCAATATTCAATAATTAAGGCTAGTGGTGCACTGCAAGAACAAAATCAAAGTGCAAAACAACAAAGAGATAGAAAATATGCATGATACACTAGGTTTGAAATTTGTGGAATAGAGTGGGTGGAAAATAATGGAGAGAAAATGAGGTTGTGTTGTTTGGTAAGGAGAGGGGGAAAGAGAATTTTTGTGTGAGGCCCAGGCATTTTCCACCTAGGTACACACAAAACTTATCATTCGAAATGGAGGAAAACAAGGAGTGTAAACATTTGTTGATAAAGAAAGACAAAAATAACCCTCTTTATTTGCTCTCACCTACCCACCTAATTCCCACTTTTCCAAAAGCTCTCATCATCAACCTTCAGATTTCAGCCTCTTCACAAGCCTCTTCATAGCTCAACAATAATAATCTCAACTTCTCTTCTTTCTTTTTTTCCTTCTTGTCCCTCCATCGTTAGTAATCTCAACTTAATCTTCTTTGTTATTGTTTTTTTTTTTTTTTTATTCTTCAACCAAAATCAGGTATGACCCTTCTCTCTCTCTCTCGTCATTATCTTCTTTTGTTATTAATTTATTCTTTGCTGTTTGTTTTTTTGTTTTTGTTGTCTTCTCCATCCAAGAACCAAGTATGACATCACTTTTTTCTTTTTTTCCCCCTCCTCCTTATCGGCATTCTCTCTTTTGTTTTCTTATTATTTTCTTTTTGTTTTCTTCTCCAACCGAGACAGGTATGACCTTCTCTACCTTTTTTGCTTTTCTTTTTCTTTCTAGAGTTTTTTTTTTTTTTTCCAAATTTTTTTCCCCTTTTATATCTAAACTTTGTGCTCTTTTTATTTTCTATTGAAAATGCAAATAGAAAACTCAAAAGATAATGTAACATTTTAACTTTGCACTGTGCTATGAATGAGTGTAATTAATATCATTTCATGTTCAACATGATTGCTTTGGCCACCTAGTGGAAGAATGTGTGTATATATATATATATATATATAGTTTGTTGATAAATTTATTTTGAAACAAGTGAAGAACGTGTAAATATTTGTTGAATAGTGTGTTTTGATGCCCTGGTGAAGAATGTATTAAAATCTAGTTAAATAGTGTAAATTTGTTGCCCACGTTTTTGTTGCCTAGTTTTTGTTTTTGTTTGTTTTTTTTTTTTCCCCTAGCAATATATATATATATATATATATATATAAAATAAAGAAAAATAATATAAATGTATATGTATGATGTGTTAATTTTTATATTATTTAATGAGTACAAATAAATCTATTTCTTACATAATATGTAACAATGGCATAATAGTCAATTTATATAAACTACGTTTTCTATCCACCCACTTTTATCTTCAACCAAACAAGAGTTTTCCTCCCTCCTACTTTTCCACCCCTACAACCAGATACACACGAGGGAAAACTAAATCTTTTCTATCTTCTCACTAATTTTCTATTCTCCTACTTTTCTACTCCTCAAATCAAGCAGAACCTAAAGGCTAAAATGGGCTAGGTTAGAATGTTCAACCACATAAAGCAGGAGCTAGAAACCTCCAATTGGGTCAAAATTTTGGGTACTAGACCCTTTCCATGAGCCTTAAGTATTGTAAGTGTCCCCAGCTCACTTTACAACATGCATGATTTGGGCTCAATCAAAAGGTCAAAAAAAAGTTTACATGTACCTTTCAAGCCACACTCCCTCACATTCTCCTTATATTACATGGGCTTGGGGCATATTTAAAAGAATAAAATAAATTATGATACGTGAATTAGGCCCACAAGAAAGTTAGATTTGGCTTAATCAGGCTTGTAGAAAATGCTTATCAACAAATGGTTGATATTTTTCTTAGACTATTATGGTTGGAATTATAAATGAAGCTGAACACAGTGAATGAGGCCATTGGTGTATTGAATGACCTGTTTTCTCCTAAGTCTAATTGTGCTTGTAGACATTTCTTTGCCTCAAGGAAATTAGGTCACTTGGGAGTAAGGGTGTTCACTAAAACCGCAAAAAACTGCACCAAAATAGCATAACCGCACTGCACCCTCTCTATATATTAATATATTTATTTATTTTTAATATAAAATATATTATTAATAGTTTAATAATCCTAGTTTTCAAAAAAAAAAAAAAAAGTTTGATAACCTTAGCAAGTGTTGACTATGAAAGTCAGCCAAAAATAAAGAAAAACTAGCTCAATAATTTAAAATTTGGCTAAAAATAAAGGGAAAAATTAGTTTTGAGCTAGATAGGAAAAGCCCAAAAATTGAAAAATATACAACCTCAATCTGTTCAAACCGCATCTTATACATAGCACCACACATGTGATCGCAAAAATGAGGTTCGGTGCGGTCATAGTTTTGGCTAAACTCTAAACCGCACCGCATCATACATGTGACCGTAAAATAAGATGCGGTGCAGTTATGATTTTAACTAAACCGTACTACAAAATGTGGTGTTAAAAATGGCCCAAAACCGCACCGCACCGCGAGCACCCTTACTTGGGAGCAGCTAAAGTATTATCAATCTAACTCTTCAACACTTGCTACTCAACAATATTAGTCATCCTCGCCTTTTTTTTCTTTTCAAGTTAAATACAAATAAAATAAAATAAAAAGCACTTAGTCATTTGCTTTACTTCAATTTGATTTACAGGAAATTAGAAACACCTTTGGGTTGGGAAATGCTTCCTTCCTTCCTGCCCAAAAAAATTAGTGAGATAGAAAAATGAAGGTTCTTTAGTTTTTGATCTTCACTAACAATCTATCAAAAAGAAAAAGAAAAAAGTGATCTTCACTAGCAAAAAGAAAAAAAAATATATATATATGGAGGGAACCAAAATATAGAGAATGCGCGTCAGGTAGGGGTCGAACCTACGACTTTCTGCTTAGGAAACAGACGCTCTATCCACTGAGCTACAGACGCCTTCTTGTTATTAAATTTATATTTATTTTATATATATACAAAAACCGACTTAAAAGTGGATTTGGCTAGAAGTCGATCGAAAAGTTCACTATATGACACTGCAATTCCCGCTCATAATCCTAGCGTAGCATTTCAAACTGCCAAAAAAAAAAAAAAAAGCGTCCCATTCCCATTCCCATACAAATCGATACTAGTCTACTCCGAATTCTGAATTCCAAAGATTTGGCTCGAGAGAGAGAATGGAAGAGTCGATCCGAAGCTTCTGCGGAAGCTTAAGTTCATTCTGCAACCACGTCGAGTCCAGTTGCGACGCTCTCAAGCAATCCATCGATCGCCGTCCCATTCCTCTCGGTCTCTCCTCTCTTCTATTCTTTCATTTTTCTTCGTTTTTGTTTTCTCTGCCATTCTTTTTATACCATATATTTGTGTGACAGATTCGGCTTCATCGACCTTCATACAATCCCTCAATCGCCGCGTATCGATCGCAACCGACGATCTCAACCTCCTCGATTCCATGACTTTCGGCACCGTCTCTTTCGAAGAGCTCTTAGGTCACTGCAATGAGGTCTACAAGAAGAACCAGTCCGATCTCGCCGAACTCGAACTTCGCCTCAAGGACTTTGGATACAATCCCGGTACAATTTCAATTCAATTCAATTCACGCTCAATTCCTGTTTGATTCTTAGTTTCTGACAAATAATTTATACAAAGCATTTGCCAGTGTTGATTTTGTCACTTTCTTTTGCCATAGAAGTTGAGGTTGATGATGAAGACGAGGTTCGTAGTATATCAACACCGCATGGTTTGGAAATGAAAGTTTCGGATTCGAAGGATGGATTGGATTCATTGTATTCTTATTGTAAACCGGACTCTATGGCCAGTTCTATAGTGAAGAGTTTGGAAGAAGATGCTTTGTATCCTTTTGCTTATGCTTCAATTTTTCTGTTACAAGTCTTAATCGGTCTTGAATTTCACAGTAATTTTGATGAATTGCTTAATTCTACATTTGTTTGCCGAAATTTTTTTTTTTTTGAGGAAGAACAATGGTTTATGAAATTGAAATAGGTACTTGACTCAACTAGGCCGAGCATGTACTCGGCTTAATTGGTAGATTTGTGTTGTTTCTTAATATTCTTTAGATTGGATGACTCACTCAGTTTGAAAAGGCTTGGGCTTTCTGATGCTTGCCTCGCCACTTTAGCATCTGAAGGTTAGTCAACAAAAATTGCTAATTGTTGCTTTGTTTGAATTGATTGCATTTTTGTTTGGTCATATTTGGCTCTGTGCGTTTATTATGATTAACTTGAATTATAAGAAGTAGCTGCTGCTTTTCTAACTGTTCCTTATACTAATACTGCATTCTCTCTTGTGCAGCTACTGGTCAGATTGTTGATGTATCTGAACATAGAAAACACTTAGATTTTGGTAATTGAGGCTGCCTTTCTTTGTTGGTAATTAAAAGGCATATGGCTGTAGAAATACCAAAATCTGATTTCTTGATTTGAAATGTAGGGCAACATGAGGAAAAATGTAAGTCGATTGAAGTTCAAAAGCCTTTAATCAAGGTATCAAATGATGATTATGAGAGCCTTCCTTCCTATCTGAAAGGTCTAGCACCGTGGGAGGTATAAATTTCTCCTTATACTTATTGATTTTACCTTTTCTTATATATGCATATTCGATTTAAAATGGATATGTTGTGATTAAGGAATTTTAAGATATTAATTAAAGGCAGATGTGTAGTTCTTATATTTGGTAGTGCGTGTAAGTTGCAACAACTTTATAAGAAAACAAAAAAGACCTTAGGGGCTGTTAGCTGAACTTAATGCTCCCCCCAATTAAACAAGACAGTTCTTGTTTTTACTTAGTTGGGAGGTTGTTGACAACCAAACAAAGTTGGGTAGCTCTTTGACTCATCATACTCATAGATTTAGACAAATTGTGAATCACTAAGGCCTAATTACTGTGGTAGTAGTACGTTTCCTTGAGTGTATGGTATGTTACATTGCATTGTTTTGGCTTATATTGCTGCTATGAATAGTCATTCTTAATGGACTTACATTTGACTTTTAAGAACTTCTAGGCTACCCATTTAAATATGTGAGTTATAATTCCTTTGATGCCCACTTAAACTTGATTCCTCCAGACCTGAACCCAGTTAAGATGACTATTAGATTCTTAGGTGCCACAAAAATAAAAGAGCAGTGGAGAAGAGAAAGTACACAATTTTGACTAGATGTCTTTCTGTCGTTTAAGCATTGAACCTCCTTTCTCTAATTGTTATGGTGATGATTCTACAGTTTAATGCAAATTGCTAGAGCAGTTACTCAGCCGGATGAAGCATGGATTCATTGTTTTCTTTCATGTTCTGCTATATACCTTTACTTCAAGATGTATTCTACTATTTTAACCCATGAGTCAACCCCAAAGTTTTGGGACTAGACTTGGTTGTTTTTAGGCCATCAATGCTAGTGAATTTTTTTAAAACAACTTTGCAGCAAACATGCATAGTTATGAGAACTGTATTAGGCATTCACCCAAACAATGATTTGGTGAACTAATTCACCCACTGGGTCAGTATAAAAATCATGCATCTGAGTTAATTCTTGGTTTCACTTAATTTATCTTCTATAAGAGTTCTTAGAATGATGAAATAAATAAACTAGAGATGGAAATATCATTATAAAAGTCGAGTATGAAACAAAAGAAAAGTAACTGACAATCTTAACTCAGTCTAGTGGGTTGCAATCACACCTGTGGTAATAGGTGTGTTGGGAATTTAACCGAAAATTCAACTTGTGAGAAACAAAAAAAATAGAGAAAACACGCGTCAAAGAAAACAATCACACGCACAAGATAGTATTTACGTGGTTCGGCAATTTGCCTACGTTCACGGAGTTGCAGGGATTTCACTATTATTAAGAAAAAAATACAAAGTGCGGCTACAGTGTTTTTCTCTTTTTCTAAAACACGACAAGACCAAGCCGAAACCCTAATAACAAAAATGGCTTCTATATATCCTGCGCACACGATTACAATGGGCTACAAAACGGGCCAAAAAAATTTTCTCGGGGGCATGGGCTACGGCTTGGGCCTGTGGGCCCAAGCCTCTGCTCTATGAACTAAGCCTCAGAAAATCTTCCATTAAAAACCACGCAACATTATTTGGGTTAGGTCGGGTTGTCAATTGGATCAAACATAAACTAGGCTCCACAAAGCCCAACAAGGTGAGAGAGTGAATTACAAAGCGAGAATAATGGCTGGCTATTAAATTTTTTCCTCAAGACAAGTAGTGTGAGTTTGGATAGCAAACGCGGCAGTCGTTTGCATTTTTCCCTGGGTCCTGTGTACTGTTCACAGGACCCGTAAGTACGGAAAAACGCAAATGTAACTTTAAAACTGGGTCCCACGAGCATTATTCATAGTTTAAAATTTATTTTGGTACAGTGTTTTCAGCAATAAATTTTCAGTTTTTAGCAATAAGTTTTCAATTTTTAGCAATAAGCGGTATCCAAACAAACCCATAGCAAATGTTGTTACACCTGTAGTTGATTCAATTTACTAGCTTCATGGTTTAGCTGGTCGAACCATGGGCCTGCTGAAATTCTGATTACTGATAAATGGACCCAAAATGTGAGACTTCATTTAAAGAACATCATTTATACAATGTGCGGATGACTAGGTCTTTTCTGAAGTTGATCAGCTCTCTCCCACCTTGCCCTCATAATTTCATTAAACAAGCTAGTGAGTGGCAGTTGTAGTGCCTAAATGGGTCTTTCACAGCATAAATATGCGTGCTACTTTTTATGCATATTTCGATGGAATTCTGTTCTCCAATTGCTCCATTTGTGAGTTAGTGGAGTTAGTGGCTTCCAGTAGATAACCTTATTGGGGAAGAACGATGATGCAATGGGATTGTCATGGGAAATAGGGCACTTTAAAAAAAAAAAAACAAAAAACAAAAAACAAAACAAAACCCAAGGGAGGTAAGTGCCTGATAAAACAATCTAGAAGGGAAGTAAGTGTCACAAAATAAAACACAAGGTAGCTCCATGTTTTAAGGGTATACCACATGGATGATATCTGTAATTTGTGCTAATTTTGTTGTGAAGGCTGACTGTCTCATATTTATATGCTGTTTGGTAGCCAGTTTGGTTAGAACTTTTATAAGTAGATTTGGTCAATGGTGTTTTGCTGAATTTCACCTTGCAGGAGCTGCTTGATGCTATTGAGAAGATCAATTCAAGCCTGATCAAGAAAGAGAAAACAAATGGATGCAACTATTTCCACCAAGATGAAATTTCATCATTGGGATTGGGTAATGTCCCTTCTTTCAATTTCTTTCTGCTCCATAGCTCCCTCTGGTTTAGTAAGAAAAACTGCAATGTTAATGCATTCTGGAGTCGCATTCAAAATGCTGCTAATTTATAAATGCCTCTGCCTTTTTGTATAGGCAGAGGAGAACTCCATTTGCTATCTTTTAGTTACCTAAATTACCTGGCCAGGGATTACTGCTGGTCACAGGCAGCTGAGTCTGATTCAGCTTTCATTGCCATTCTGCAAAATTCCTGAATAAGAATGCATCCTTCCATGTGGGAAAGCATTGTGAATACACTTCTTAAGGCCTTGAATACTAATCTGTCAAAGAACTGTTATGAATAATTCTACGTAGAACTCTACTTTTTTATGAAAGATTAATGACACGCTTCTGCACTGTTTCAGGTCATAAAGCAAGATCTTATTTGCTGCTACTTGTACGCTTGAATCGGTTAGTTGTTGAGACTATTGATGGATCAATATCCTATCGAGTTTTATAGACAAAATATAATGCAGTAGACAAATTGTACTCACATCTTATTGCCTTACTGGTTATTGATATGGCCATTAGGTGGGCATTACATAGTATATTAAAGCACATATTTTCAGTTTGTAACTTAAAGATCAATGACTGAAAAGGAATATGTTTTCATTTTTTTTTCTTTCACCCTTGCTGTTAATGTTCAATCAAATGTTCATTGTCCACTCGCGTTTTAAGGATTGAGGGGGTCTCATGAACGGGACAAAATTCCTCCCTGTAGAGGGAGGCTTGTGCATGTGAAAAAAATAAAACTGAGATCATTGCTTGGGCGTCAATTTGTAATTATATTACAATACTTACACATGGATCACCACTAATACTCGCTAAAAAAGCTAATTTAAGTATACCAATCACAAGGTAACACTTAAACATATAAATTTGGGTATGTATTTGGATCTCTCTCTAGAGTTTCTCTCGAGATGATTAAAGAGGATTAACTTCTTCTTTTTTCTCCAATATTGCGGAAGTGATATTTCAAATTTTGAGACAATTTCTTAAAGAGATTTGGGCCCATTTGATGGTAGCCCACTGTGAAGTCAATGGAGGAATTGGTGGGTAGATGGATTTCAATGTGGTTTCTCTTTTATCAATTTTTTTTCTCTTCTTTTTCTAAAACGGAAGAAACGTTTTTTTTTTTTTCTTTTTCTTTTTTAAGAAACAAACACAAACACACATACACACAAGGAAGTGTGATTTCAATGTGGTTTCCCTCTCTCTTGCGTGTGTGTGTGTTTGTTTATCAAAAAAAAGAATAGGTAATTATCTCACATTACTTAAAAGAGTATGTTGTGTGTGGTAGAACTTGCCCTATACTCTCTTAAAAGTTATCATGGTTTTTGAGTAGAGTTGATGGCTTTTAAGTGGAGTTATAAAACCCTCCTAAAATGGAAGAAACTCGAATTAATTAAAAAAGAAAGTTGTGATATAACTTTGTGTTAAAACTCTCCTAAAAGCTAAAACGGAATAAACTTGAATTAATTAAAAAAAGGCAGAGTAAGTCATGGTAAATCTGTCATTAACATCCTCAACACGTCAATTGATTTCATCAACTGATTCAGACCACTAACTCGGGTTTGAATTCTGCCTTCAGCAAAAACTAATTAACGTGAACAATTAAGTTAGTGAACAATTAAGTTAAAATTCGATTGTAGCTTATAAAACCAAAAACAGAAGAAGTTTCTTTGCAGACAGGTTTTGGACAGAAACCTTAACATTGTCCAAATTTTTAGAACGTGGGAGTTAAATTTGTCTCGCATTTTTTTTAAGCTCTGATAATCCCTGGTTTTTCGTTTTTAGAAGAGGCTGAGTTGTACGCAGAGTTGTGGAGACGTATTTTTCAGAGAATAGAAAAAAGAAAACTAAGAGAGTTGTATTCTCTTAATAGTAATAATAGTCTAATGGATTAAAAGAAGTGGACACAATATGTGTTCGAAAATAAAAGGGATTCGAGAATTTATAGATCAAATGGAAGAGGATTGATTAGCAGTATATTTATTTTACACATTCCTACGACCATACTGGTGGATTTAACCAACGATTTTACAAACCCATCCCCAACAAAAAAAACGGTAAAATAAAAAACCAGTAAGGGAGGAAGAAAAATGGCTAAGGAAAAAAAAAAATCAAATAAAGCCAACTGTACGCAATATACATATCCCCTTTGTCAAAATCTTCTTATGTACTGCTAAGTTACACTGGAGCTGTATGTGGAAAAGCCACCAACCTCAAACCAAAGAGGTTAACTTAATTAATTAAGAAAAAGAGAGAAGGGCCAGAGCAAAAGCAGGGTGCGTTTAACATTATAAATACACTAAATCAGGGGAAAACCTCTCCCCTTCGCCACCCACATCGGAGAAAGAATAATACAGCCTAAAAATCAATAATCAAATCTTACGGAACTCAATGTGAGCTTCACTTGTATCCTTCAACCGAAAAACTTGTTCTGATCCCTCCATTTCTGCGTAACCAAGGTGAGACATTGAAGGACACTCAGAATAGCTAATGTGCTGGTGAAGGATCATCAGCTCTAACCTAGTTGTATATTTTAACTGGCTTCTCAAACGTGTGACGGTTCTGCAAAATTTTGAGGCAAATTAGTGATGAGATATAGAGATCTCCATGTGAACCCGACCATAGTCTAGCATAAGCACATAAGTGGGCCATATCAAAAGCAGTTCTTGCTAAATAGTTCAGCATCGACTTTTGTTAGTGGTGCAAATTCTACAAAGGTGACACCATGTACGAATTTCAGTACGGAGGCATCTTACCTGGTGTACTGCATAAGCCCTCTTT
Source organism: Quercus ilex subsp. ballota (assembly GCA_032727855.1). Taxonomy (NCBI): domain Eukaryota; kingdom Viridiplantae; phylum Streptophyta; class Magnoliopsida; order Fagales; family Fagaceae; genus Quercus; species Quercus ilex. The sequence goes on along the minus strand of CM064914.1, from coordinate 29,672,661 downwards.
GGGGTATTATCAGAATGCTCCAATCCAAGGTACTGCTCCCAAGCACCATAAACATCTCTTCTCTGAGGAAAACATATTAACACATTCACTTGTTAAAATAAATAAATCAAAACAATCAATTTAAATGCTGAGCCAAAACAAGACCAATAAAAAACAGTTGCACTGGTGCTCATCACCTAGTGTTTACAAGTAAACATAGACACACCTGAAAACGGTTAGATACAATGTCAGAGTCTTGCAGGTACTCTGGGCGACCCATTGACAAAAAGGCAAACTTCCACTGAACAACCAAAAGGATCAAAAGCAAATAATAATAACAAAGGATCAGTTTTCAGCTAGATATGTAACTATGGTACAGAAAGAAAGCAATACCAAGTTTCAATGATATTAATATACTATACAAATTTGCAAGCTTCCAAGCAGCATAAAATCAGTACCTTTGAAAACTCCTCATCTGGAACCTGCAATTTCTTCTGGATGCGCACTTTAACTTCCTCTAATGTCTCACCTTCATGAATGACCAAGAAAAAGGGTTCCCCAAAATTTTGTACTTGCTGTTGCAAGAAACATAAAATAAGATCCTTGAAATTTTCCATGCAATCAATTGCCATTTTTCACTTAAATAATAAAACAGCTTGAAAAATGTAATAGGGATATGAACCAATTATCTGAATTACAATACCATTTGGTTTTGCGCAGTCTCTTTCGTGAAGTGATAAACGTGAATCAAACGATCATGGGGCCCAAGGTTTTTCTCCTCTTCTGGAATCTGAAATTCAATAAGTAAACATGATCAGCCTCAATTCTAAACCACTGGCAACTATGTACGCTGAATATTAAGAACCAAAACCCTAACTATTCAATTAGCAGAGACTCTATCAACTGTTCCCCCAAATAAGAGGGAACGCGCAAAACATAATAAATAGATAAAAACTAATGAGTACATTCCAAAAATAGAACTTAGATAAAACTTGCCTCCTCTGCACGCAATGTCCAGTATTGGTCATTTATATTCTCAATTTTTTCATGGGGTGGAAAGATCTGCAAGCAGCAGAGAGAAAAATAATGGGCACATACAGTGTACAACATAACTGACATTAATATTTTAGAGAATGAAGACGTTTCAGATACAGGCAACACGCGCTGCCGATTTCAACAATGAATTGATAGTCATTACCTTATAGATCTTGTGATAGAAAACCTCAAGTAGTCTAAGTTCAGCATTTGGATGAGACAACTCTACCTGTTTCAAGTGACAATAGAGGAGAAGATTAATCATATTGGAACTATAAAACATTTGACATAGGAACATGAAGACGTAAATTGCAATATATAATTGAAGGGTGCAAATTGCAAATCTGCCACTTATGAATAATACTTAAATAGAAAGAGGGAAAAGAACCTTAAAAGAATAAACACAAAGCATGAATTCATCAGTTATGGCAAAAACTTACCTTTGTTTTTAATACATTAATCACATCTCCAACAGTGCTCTGTTTAGGCAATCTGATGTTGTGTATTACCACCTGAAAACAATTTAAACAAGATTACAAGGAGAATCAGATATATAAGCATGATCCATGAACACACACACAAATATACAACGAAGTGGTTATAGTTATAGATTTCAGACGCACTTCATCCTTCGTAGCATGATGAAAAGCAACTTTCAGATTTTTAAGACCTTGCAATTCAGGCAGGGGGATGTCCAAGACTTCATAGTACAATATATCTGAGGTCTGCAAAATGGAAAAACAAGAATAATTTACACCCACCAATAAGAGTAAAAGAAAATTTCAAGAACTCAAGCCACGTGACAGACACCACACCTGATTGTAATGGACTAGCATATCTGATAAATGATCTACTCCCCGATATTTAATAGGTTGGGGCTTAGGTTGCTGAGAGTAGCAGTTGTGAGATGTGAGTCTTATTTTTGATGGATCATCCAAACCAATTCGCCGAGCCACTCTCTCCACAACATCATCATAACTGTGTACCTTCGACCTAGAAAAACAAAAAAAATAAAGAAATGGGTAATAAAATCAAATAACATCAGTGATGATGCTCCTACTGCACAGAATAATTGTATCAGATGGAAATACTTACAACTCTAGACAAAAATCATCCTCCTTCGGTCTCTCCAAAGATCGGAAACGAACAACCTATTAAGCATCACATCATAAAGACGTAAAATTGATGCCTTGGCATAATAACAAAATATTTCAAAATTTACATTTGACAGGACCACTTAAATATCTAAGTGGACAAGGGGGTCACAACCGTGCCTAGCAAACAATTACAAATATTTCAATAAACGACCATAGCATGTTTACTGATTTGAGATCTACAAAAACCAGAGGACTGGAAAGAAGATGCATATTAATTGCACTGTACATTGACAAGATTAATGGTCACAAGTGCTTTCTTCTCTTTTTTTTTTTTTTCTTTTTTTTTTGGGTTTATAAAGTGATGACTAAGACTTGTAATGATTGCATGCTGGAAAGGGAGGTCCAGTAATCAAAACTGTGGTAAAGTTTTAAGTACCGCTACGCTTTGCCTTATGCATAATCCAGAAACTATTATCTTCCTTTCAGATTTTCTTGTTCTTTTGAACTTTACATTTAATTCGATACAACCCTGTATACCTATTTTCCTTCAACAAAGTTCTTATTTCTCAAAAAAATAATAATTATAGCAGAATTGCTACTCTTACAACAAATCTTCTAGCCCATTAAGGATATATGGATCTTTAACAATATGGGATCCACAATAAAAATACAAAATCTAGTTCATCCAGACTACCATTTCTAACATTTATCTGCTAGATTCCAGCAAGGATGACCATGGCAGGGTGGCCAAACAGTAATGCTTCATCCAGTTCCACCTAAACTGCATGATAGTTGAATAAACCTCTATTCTCACTAAATAGTATTAACAACATTTTTTTTCCCTAAAAGAGTAACTACAACCTTATAGACCAGCCTGAAATTCCCTCATCAATGGCTCTAAAAGACAAAATACCTAACAGCAATTGAATCATTGATACTTTTAAGAAATTATATTGATTTTATCATATACTTTTGTTTTAACATATAACAAATGACATACATAGGCAAATTCAAATTGAATCGATAATTCTCTGCACATCAACAAGGACAGCTTATTTTTACAAGAAGCATGTTATTGGATGTAATTTAGGTTATTTACTTTTGGATATAAAAAGTTGGGACTACAGCATGGCTACTGTATTTATATTATCCTACCTTTACTTTCTTTTATTTAGCTGGTTTATTGTTATCCCTAGATGGAGCCATGGAGGGGTGGTCCAGATCAATTAAGCAGTAAGATTTGCCTTTTATTCATAGACCTCATATTTTGATCAAATATTTCTTGTTTGAAAGCTTGGTGTTCCTAGGGAGAATTTTGGTATATTTGGATGGGGGGAGAGTATAGGGGAGGTGGCTGGAAATTCCAGCCACCCCTCCTCTACTCCCCTCTACTCTCCCTCAATCCAAACATAGGGTTTAAGGATTAAAGTAAGAGAGCCTTGCTTGTATCATACCAAATTGTCATGGGACAAATTAGGAAAACTGCCTACAATTGCTCCTATGATGGATGCATATGATTCCATAAGAAGGGATTTATGATTGAAAGATTATTTATATTTAGAAATGCACATGATTTTGATGGTTAAAATCTGCAACATTCTATAACTTATGTTTGTTGGAAGTCTTGACAACAGCAGGAATAGATTTTATGATTTGAAAAGCTAATAACAATTAATAGTTAGGAATAATATGTAGGGTTTTAAAGTTTAAGGGATAGGGATTTAATTGGTTATAGGCTTGTGAAGAGTTGCAAAGAAGATAATAATCTGACAGAGGGCAGTGAACAATGCACATGAACAGTAACAGAGGAAGAGAGACAAAGAAAAAAAGGGAAAGAGAGAAGAATAAAACAAGGGAACACATGCCTTCAATAACCAAAATACTCAATATCTATTAATCAAAATATGAAGATTACAAAGGTACTTATAGCCATTGACTCTTGTTCAACTAGAGGTAGGACCCAAGAAATAACACATATGACTACTAGCAAGCCCTTGAAAACTCTAAACTTGACATGAAAAACAAAATAAATCCCAATTCTACCCCTGCACATAAAAAAAATCATAACTCTTAAACTAATGACTAATATTAACAAATGTACATGTTTTAAACCTAAGACACTGGTGATATGACCTCCAAAAGTCAAAACCATGTACATCTTCCTTCATTTGGACATCGCATGAAAGCTCCACAAATGAAAGCTCTAAGTTGCCAAAACTGACAACAACTTGACCTTTCTTCCATTGCTGCATCACAATGTCCTAGAAACTACAAGAAGCTAACAAACTTTATAAATATCAGTAATCAAGTTTTAAAATTTTTGGCAGATTGACCTGGCGATTATGCACATATTCCAAAAATGATGGAACATCTGGGTATCGGCATTCTTCTTCACTTTCAAGTGGAGCAGATTTCTGGAAGCAAATAATGTCCCCATCTTCAATCTATAAAAAAAGTAACAAAAGGTAAATTACTACTCCAAATGCCATTTTACAATATATATATCCAGACATGCGGTCTACCTGACTTAATCGAAATGAGGTCCTCTTATCAAGGTGCTCGCACATGACACAAGGGTCGAACTTTATTTCCTGAACCACAATTTACAAAATATATTGACTAAGAATTTTAATTTGAACAACGTGATTAACCATAGAGCACAAAAAAAAAAAGGGATAAAGCATGCTGAACAAATAAATTGTTTGGGACACAAACCTCATAAAGCTCTATCTCCTCATCAGGGGCAAAGCCAGCCATTTGGTTAAGTTTTTCTAGTATTTCTATGGGCTTACCAGAACTCTTCACAAAGAACCTACCAACATATCTGGCACCATGAAAGAAATTTGGTGTCACAAAGCATAAAAATAATAAACTCCCAAACAATAAAAAACACAGTAAAAAGGAAGAAATCACTATATACCGTAGTTCTCCTTTCTCAGGGTCATAAAACTTGAAAAAAAGAAGAATGTCTTCTTTAGTTTTTTCAGGAGGAGGAATAGGACGTAGATCCTGAAATACCATATTTGAATTAGTAAAAGTGTCGAAGAATTATTAGGAATATTTACTCTAGCATTGTAATTTCAATGGCTGTTCAAATACACAGGTAAACAATGACGGTAAACTGCCTGTATCATAAAAACAGCATTACCAGACCAAGCTCCACTTCCAAAAACAACTTTAGTTCTGCATTATGTGTCTTATTTGAAACCTCCCTCAATTGTCCAACCTACAACCAGCAAATGGTTATCATTAGCATCACAATACAAATTTACCCAGTTATGCAGATATAAAAACATGCATTTTTTACATGGTATTGAGCATATGATGAGTCATGACAGAATACAAGAATCGCATAACCCTTGACCAGAATACTGAGGAGATGGTGGTTAATTGAGAGAGGATTAATCTAAACATAAACTAGAAGTGTCAGATGTATGTGTGTGTTTATGTGCCACCCATAATTAAATCAAATTTAGATGCATTTATAATATATAAACTGAACAAAATTCAGATATACTCACAGAAAAAAGAAAAGTTCTTTTAAAAAAACTTATTTATTAATCACAAATAATAAGAGTTTTTATAGCGTTCGAACATATAAATTTAAAAATTTAAGAAAAGAAAGAAAGAAAGGGAAAAAAAACAAAAAAAACTTCCGGACAGAGAAAGGATAAACTCAACCAAGGAATTAACCAAAAATTGATAAAAACCCCACCAAGAGTTAACATAATTACTGCACACAATGAAAATTGTCATGTATACACATGATAGATACAATCCTCCTCAAAACATCAAAAAATAAAATGGCAGTCTGAGAAGGTTGTTTTGCACACTTGAGATGGTTTTACAGAATGATTTCACCTCTACCATTGTTGATCTTCCAGCATCCAACTTTTTTCAAATGACATATTAAGAAATATGCAGAAAGGGGCACAACCTTTTTTTTATATATATGAAAAGGGGCACAACCCTAAAACGCAGGAGGTATACAAAAAAAAACACCTAAAATGAATCTAACCTCTAAAATCTAAGAAGTCAATAAACTCCAACAAATTAGAAAAGGAAAAAAAAAAAAAAAAACTAGTAGCAGCCATCCAATCATGCAACAAAAAATTGAAGCTTCAGTTCCACAACAGAATCTTCACGTCCCACACAATTCATAGCATTTTGGTCCTTCCAAATACACCACATAACTTAATAGTAGAAATACCTTATTAGATTTAGGATCCCATGTCAAAATGGAACAGCCATAGGTACTAAATAACTAACAAGAATGGCAAGCCATATTAAGTACCTATGCCCTTATAAGTTATAACTATTAGAAAAGAAAACATAGCACAAGAAGCAAAGAAAGATGTACTTACAGATTGTGATTCCTCCTGAGGTAACAATGGTCTATTGGGACGATAAGTATGGTTTTGCCTCTTTGCCCAAATCCAAAATCGCTGAAATTGCACTGGTATGCCAAACTCTTTGGCAACGTCCTCCTGGGAATCACCTCAAAATTAGAAAATGAGAAAATAAAAACTAAGTTTCGTGACAAAAGTACTGCACAGCAGCAAATAAACAACAACAAAATGCAGAATTCACTAAATTTAAAAATACCAATTCCCCGTGTAAAAAACGCAATTGTCAAATAATTAAGAACAAAGAGAATGCACAAAAGCTTGGAGAAAGATGAACAGAATAATTGCCTTAAACAATAAATTTCAACCATTTTCTAATCAGATTCAAAGTAGAAACATCTATAGTACCTTGAAAACATTAAAGGGTGTCTGTTTCTGAATACGGAAATTATGAACTTTTTCATGATCCACAAGGTCAAAATATATATCCCTTCCAATCTGTTCTGCAAGGTCCTCATCTCGTGCAACCTGGATTCATTAATTAATAGCATAAGTCATTAGATTCAGAAAGAGACACCTAAGCTAGTCATTGTAAAACAATTAGCTTAAAACAAGAACAGAAAGGTAAGAAAACCTTTATGATAGTATACAAGTGGGCCTGTGCTTTATATCTTCTCTTGTCCTCCTTCTCTTCTTGTTCTTTCTTCAACCTTATCTGAAATGAGACATTGTAAGCCAGTTTAGATCCACACATGCAGTTGGATGCTCTCAGAATGGAAAGATATCATTTAAATCATGAACAAATAAAACTAAGCATTTACCCTTAGATGTTCGGCTATATCCTTCTCATCAACATTACATATTATTTTGTCCTTATCACTATCACGTATGTATACAAGCATGTAAGCATTTGAGTATTTTGTAAATTTGAAGGGAGTGTTATTGAAGCCAGGATTGGTCGGTGGCAACTGATCAACATAATAAAAGACAACGTCAGTTGAAAAAAAGATGAGAATATAAAATAAAAAAAACAGAGCATTTAAAAATATTTATAAAGGGAAAAAAAAGGAATACCTCTTCCTCACCACCATACTGCTCTTCCAATGCCCTCTTCACATCCTCCTTTGTCACCCGCTCATCATCAAATTTGAACCTAAAAGGACAAAATATTGTCACCACAAATTTAAGGCTCTTACTATTGTACATTAAAATCACGTACAAACAAAACAAATGAACATGCACTAACATTTTGCATGCAAATTGTTTAGGCAAAAACTGAGAATTCAATGAAATTTTTTACTAATACTTATGCATGCACGGTAATCCATTACATTACAATTTGACTGCAAGAAAATGGATTCCTTAAAGGAAGCATACCACTGATCTGAGAGGGTTGGCCTGATAAAAGCATAATAATGTCCACCATGCACCCCACCACTATGGACCAAAACACTGCAATAGAAGAATTGAACACATGAAGATGCAAGCAAATCCAAAGAGTATATAATCCATACCAGTTAAATTATCAGATGCAAAAGCAGACATGAGAAATAGCTTCTAATTAACAATCAATATAGGGAAAGATTGAGATTGATTATTGACACTCAGTTATGCATCACTCAACAAGAAAATGGAATCAAACTCTTTCACTAAAGAAAATACATTTAATAGAAGATAACTTGTATGGGTCACAAGAAATAGTTGGCACAAAAGGCACAAAAGCTGAAACAACATTAAATGGTGGCAGCAGAAACAACATTAAATGATCCATGATTTTTTTTTTTTTTTAAATTATAAATACATTTTATTGAGAAGAGAAATCTTAAGTACAAAGGAAATTAAAACTTGGGGAAAAAATTAAGCTCTAAAAAAAAGAAAACCCATGAAATCTACAACTGAATGCTCTTCACTATTTCCAAGAGTGCGACACCAATCAAACATCAATCCCAGCCAAAAAGAAATCAACAATAAACGATCAATGATGTAACAAGACCAGTAAAAGAAACAGGCTTTGCCTTAATAATTTCAACAAAGGAGAGATTCAAAGCCTCACACAAATAATGAATATGTCCTGTAACAGTATGGCATAGAACGGTCATGTGCAAATGGAAATTGATTAATGCATGGTAGGAAAGAATGAATCCAAGTTGATGGAGCAAAATAGGTAAAAGGAGGCTAAAACTAATATGGATACAAATAATGAAGAAGGATAATGCTAAACTGGGAAGTTACAGAGATTAGTTGATAAGGATCCATAAAGCCAACCCAATTTAATATTAGAATAGAAAATAACTGAATTGAGTTGAATTAACAGTATGGTAAAACTAAGCACGACCATCACTTGGACGCTTTAGACATGTGGTTAACCCAATTAGCTCATTGACGCTTTAGACATGAAATGTAATAAAATATATTTTTTTAATAAAAGGGAAATAAAAATTTAAAAGAAGCAAGCCTTATCCAAATCACAAGAAGTCAACAGAATGCAGACATGCCAGAAAACATTCATCTAGCCAACACCGATCAAATGAAAAAACAACATTTCAGCAAGTTGGTCAATGAAGTCATTGGCATACATCATACAAACTTCTTGAAAACAACAAATTTGTAAGTCAAAAGAAATTACTAAAACCTATGAAGTGTGTAAAGGTTGCGGACACTCCTATCTGCATCAGGTGACAGATATTTTCCATTCTCCCTATCAAGGTCAAGTTCAAGAGGAAATTCATAGCGGTCATTTATCTGCAAAACCAAAAGCATCCAGTAAATAAAAAAGGAAATATTAACCACCAAAAAAGGTTGAATGCTATATAAGACTAATTATTTAACCACTGAAAGACAGACTACCAGCATTGAGCATACCTAAACAAGTTGAACCCATTAGGTAAAGAAGGCAAGCGGTGAGTGCTTCTTATTTAAATTAAAAACTAACAATACTACTGACCATAAGGGACCTATCTTTAATGCAGACCCATAATGAAGATTTATACACAGGACAAAGTTGATAGCTGCAATACGTGAAGAGATGGACAGGAGTGCGAGCACAAACCAAGAAGAAGCAGTAAAATCAGTTTCTGAAACTGACCTTAACCATAGTGTCCCGCATAAAATCATATTCAAATCGCTTTAGCTGAAGTTGAAGAACTGGGGGAAAGTCAATAAACAAGACACCCTTCTTTGCATCCTGAAATCAGCATTAATCAGTAAAATCCTTGAGAAAAATATTTAAAAAGTTCATTACTAAACAAGAAAAAACTCTACATAAATGATGGCTTGGGAAACTATTCTATGGGAATGATGCTGACTAAGTACCACAACAAGTAAGGAAGTACAAAATTATATCCACCCAAACTCCATTTGTTCAATTTAACCCCATGCAATTTCTATGTATATATTAATCTTGGAGAGAATTTATATTGCCTTTCTTTGTGCTTCCAAAAGTACTCTCTCAACACCATAAACAAACTCATTTGCCTCTAGGTCAATTTTAAATTATATAAATTTCATGTGAACCCTGATAAGTCCTTGGAGTGTCCAAAGTGAACCCCAAATTTTGGGACTAAGGCTTGGTTGTTGTTGTTGTAGTAGTATATATTTCATGTGAAATGAAAGAGAGCATCAGTCCAGGTGCATGCAGCCTGAGCACGGATACATATCACTTCACTTAAACTTAGAATTATCTATGATAATAGGAATCTGTTTACAATCATAACAATTGCTTTAATTTTACCACTTTAACCTAGATTCAAATGGTTTGCTTCAAAGTGCCAGCACAAAATAAGAATGGTTTTGCTGGCCTATCATGATCCTCCCAAAAGAGCTCCTATATGTGCCTTAGAAATTGAAAGTACGAATCATCTCAACATATTTAGGTTGTGGTTACCCAAATTTCATACATTTGGTTCCCCATTAAATAACAGTAACTCACCTGCAAACCATGTTCTTCAGCGTGGTATTTATTATCGCCCTCAAGACGTTCAACTTCCACATATTTGTCAAAAGAAGCATAAACATCCCGACAGCCTTTGACATCAAGTTGGAGGTCTGCAAAGTAAATATAAGTTTTGATATCATGCACTGCAACTAAAAATGATTTCTCAAAACCCCAGACAATTCAAACTTGCACCAAGAGTAAATACCATAAAATGATTCTTTTCTTGTAGATTTGTAGTCCACATTGATGCATTCAATGTAATTCATGTGGTGTCCTTCAAATAATTGCTGTATTGTCCCCTCCACAACAGTCCCCTGTACCAACAAGGCAAGGATTAAACGAGTGAAACAAACATAAATGTTTATGGCAGAATTTGTTAAACCTCATATACCTTCATTTTGTCTTCAAGCTTTTCACACAGGACTCTATTAAGTTCTTGCACATCATGTTGCATGAAAGAATCATATGTATCCCATCCAAAAGACTTGGTCAATTCTTTAGTTGCAACACTGCTGTCATTATATTGAAGCTTATAGAATAAACTCTGTAACGCCAAAGGAATGCTTCCTGAAGGCATGTCATTTTCAGTTGTTGGCATATGGTACACAGCCTGATGTCAACATTCCAAAAATAAGGTATTTCCATCTATATAAAATTGACATAATTCACAGTGACTTGGGGAAACATGAAACACATTTTGACCTTTCTAAAGTAAGGAATATGGTAGAGAGTCTGAAGAAGAGAGTTCATGTAACATGTTGCTCCTTGGTTCTTAAGTCCAACATAACCAGTCTCCTTCTTTGAGTCATAAGACCAGTAATCCAAAACCTTGCGAACAGCAACCTCAGCTTCAATGACGCATGCATCATTGACAAGGTACCCTCTAGCAGGGTCATAAAGATCACTGAGAGGCATGAATGATGTGAAACCCCAATCACTCTCTCTTGCATTGAACTGATGTTGTGTGTCTGCAAAATACAAACATGAAGGTCTAAAATTATGGCCATTTTTTTTTGGATAGGTATGAAGGTCTAAATTATGGCCATTATATATATATATATATATATATATGTATATAGGTATGAAGGTCTAAAACTATGGCCATGTTTTATATATTATAAAAGTTAAAAAATTAAAACCTTAATATTCGATCTACCAGGCAATTGGATTAATTTTAAGGAAGAGCTTTTCTTGGTTACACTAACTCACTTAAGCTTGAAAAATGAAAAAGTGCACAGAAAAAGAAAAGGACACAAATGCATTAACTAGCTAAAAGCTTAAGCTGATAGAGAGCAATATCATTAAGTTATTTATATGTTCCTATAACACCCCCCCCTCTCTCTCCCTAAATAAATAAATAAATCATGTGCAGCTCCTGTGGCATGGAGCCATCCATGTGAGCGCACACGTATATAGCTGCTCATTTCATAAACTGTAAACGTGGATGTATTTCCGGATTATCAGAAAACATGGGTCTTGAACCCAATATGGTTAGTTTTAATACCATATTAATATTTTTGCTAGTTTCTCTACAAGCATAAGCTGAAAGAAAAACAGCATAATTTTTACTGTTATATGTTCCAAGAATAAATTGCAGGAACTATTCATATCAACAACACGGCATACTAACAAAATTATAGAACAAGAAATTGTACATTAAATACATTCATAATGATCGATAATTATTTGACAATGCAACATGACACTGATAAGAGAAATCACAAGTTCCATCAGACAAAAAACCCTTTGCCTTAAGTGACAAAATGACAAAACACACAAGCCTGAACAGAAGGAAAGGACAATAACAACAGTAAAGAACACACCCTTTCGTATCGAGTACTTGCTGTGAACCTGATTAACCACAGCCAAGCTGAATTGCGCGTATCTACTCCAGCCATAAGGCAATGTGGACGAATCAGCCACATCCAAATACATTGACAAATGATCCACATTGTTCCCTTTCGGAAAAACAAGTATCCTCCTGATAAAAACACAACAATAGCATGTCCAATACCGATCATAACACGTGAATTAAAAGCATGCTACCAATGTTTACATAACTTTAACAACAACAAAAATTCAAATTCAAATACCATTTATAGCTGCCAACGACAAAAACCTCAGAATAGTGCTTCTTGGTATTCAACCTAGTGAAATTATCAATTGTCCACGTGAACTTCATAGACGGTGGATCCTCAACTTGCTGATTCTCCACCGTACTCGCTGGCTCCGCTTGCGCCACTACTATGAAATCAATACAAAAAAAATTCAAATCCATCAAAAAAAGAAAAAATTCCAAAGCCCTAACTTCATAACCGATCAAATTAGAAACTCTACCACACTGAATCAATATGAAACTCATAGAGAAACCACAAATTCTGGATCAAATCAGATTTTGATGGAAATTTAGGGTTTGAATGAATGTGAGAGTGAGAGAAAAAACCTTCCATTGGCTGAGGGCCTTCAACTACTACATCTGAATGCGGCACGAGCATCTCGTCTTCCTCTTGCTACATACACAAAGATACGCAAATCAGAGCTCTGATCAACCAAAAATCTAACCTAACCTAAAACCTAACTCCCAACTCTAGCGAATCAATCAAAACCCTAGCAAGCCAAACTTCAACGAAGTGAAATTCCAAAAAAGATAAAAATCGAAGCCATTTCGATGCCTCTGAATCGAACCAGAAACCCTAGGATATCAAAATTGAGCCAAAAACCAGTGACGCCGATAAATGCTAAATATATATAGGGGAAAGAGATACAGAGACAGAAAGAGAGAGTTGGTATGTACATCTAACGGCGGCGGAGTCATCATGGTCATTGGTGGAGAAACCTGGACCGTTGGATCGATGAATCTGAGATAGTGAGTGAGTGATTGAGTGATGAGAAGAGAGAAAAAAATAAATAAAAGCCAAGCGGGCTAGGCGAAGAGAAGAGGGACTGTGCCGAGGGAGAGAGAGAGGGAGAGAGAGAAAAGGCTTGGGAGTTTTGGAAAGGGTAGAGTTGTGGTTTTTCAGTGAAACCCGAGGGTGTTTTTGGGAGTTCGAAATTCATGGCTTGTGGTTAGTCTGTGTCCGGGACGATGGTCAATGACCAGTGAAATTCCGACACGTAGGTAGATTTCGTGACGCGGTTGCCTTTCGGGGTCACGTGCGTGTACACTATTTTATGACTGTATAATCCATATACCGCTAGTCTTCTATTACTACCAAAATTTGTTCTTTTTTGTGATTTTACTTTTTCTTTTTGTTTTTAGATATTTTTTTTGTTTTTTTATGCAAATGATTTTCCTTGTAGTACAAACACCTTTTTTTGTGTATTTAATGTTAATGATCTCCTCCTATCAACCGACACTATAAAACTACGAGTAATGCTACAGACACAAACTATTTTACAACATTTTTACAAACTGTTGATGTGGCTTTAGTAATTTTCAAATAATCATAAATAAACATAAATGTGATATTAATGGTGGATCCATATTAGAACTAATAAAAATTTGTCACATCAACAGTTTGTAAAAATGTTATAAAATAGTTTGTGGCCGTAGCATTACTCATAAAACTACGAATCAATAACCATAATTTATATAAAATCTCTTATTGAGGAGGATTTTGTGGGATTCTATGTTGTATTATCATTGATTAAGATGGTTTTTACAAGGGGGAGTTTTCTGAATTTTAAAAATCAATAAAAAGAAGACATTTTTTTAGGGAAAAAAAATTAGTACAGTAGTTTAGTAGAAAACAAGTTTTTAGGACTCGGTTAGTGACTGTGCTTTGAGTTTGAATATGGTCCCTTTTGGTATAAATATAAATAAAATAAGAGAGGAATATGGACTTTAATAAATGCTTTTTATTAAGCCAAAAATACTAGTACTAATTTTTTTATGAAAATTTCATATATTGGTCTTTGTGCCAAACTATAAAACAAATTAAGATTCTTTTTATGATATATATCTATCATAAAATTTTATTTCAAAATAAATGGATAAAATTGTAAGAACACCATAATAGATTCACTCTCAGTCTAAAAAACCTCTCGAAAATCTCATGGACCAATAAAATGATGCATGAAACTTAGTCTCTAGGGTCATTGTTTCTTAAAATTCCTTAATGATATAGTATGTTAATGGGGTGGGGAATAGTGGGAGTGGTATGATGTGGTAGTATGACCAAAGAAAAAGAAAGATACACACTAGCCCAGAACAGGACCATGGTGATGGTGCAATATTCGTAGGAGTCTTCTCAATGATGAGTGTATTGTAGTGGATTTGATTGAGGTAGCAGCATTGATAAACTGATAGTGGGAATTGGCATTGGTTGAGGTACCAGTGGATTGGGCCAGACTAGGATCGAATTGGATTGGACCAATAAAGTGAGTAAAATAATTTGTTGTAAGCAAACTTCAGCTCAATCCAAGTTTGGGCCTCGTTTACGCAGCTCAGTCCTAGCCTTGGAGATATACGGATGGGCCCATGCATGGGTTCTACTCTACATATTGTGAATGTTACTGCGTATGTATACATAAGCGTCATAATAACTAGAATGTAAAGGAATGATAAATTATAGTAGTAGTGCCATTGATATTAATTTTAGTTATTAAACATGTAGAACATTAGTTTGACCAAAACATTTGAAAGTATTAAAAATATTTTTTCTTTGCAATTTACATGATATTAGCTACGTCAAGTTTTTCATTACATTACTATTACGCATATAATTTTAAAAATCACTATTAAATACTACATATACAATATCAATTCGCAATCATTGTTAGAAAAGTACTACTAAATACAACACAAAATAAAAGAATAAATTGGTCCAATAGTATCTCCTAAATTGAATGGGGATTCATGCACCTCAATTACATTTTGTTACATATTTACATTCAAGATCTTCGCATACAAAATATTTGAATAGAAAACAATATAAAAAAATATGCTCATTAGTCTAGGGAAAAATATAATAGCAAAAATCTAAACAATTTAATTTCTATCGAAAACTAATAAAAGCTGTGGGGCAAAGGAATCCTACGGCCCAGCCCACTTTGTTCCTGGGCCGAAGGCCCGAGCCAAGGAGGCACCCAAAATCCGAGGAGGAAAAGAAGAAGCCCAGGCACACAGCTGGCCAAGCCGAAGACGACCCCATCATCGGACATCCGAGAACTTAAGGCAACTAGCAAACCCTTCCAAGGAAGCCTTCATGACTATTCAAAGGGCCGAGGAGGAATACCATACGCCTGCAATACAAATCTGATGGAGGGACGAGCTCATGACAAACAGTCACCTCCACATTAAATGCCCCTAACTACCGCCCTAGCCGCATTAATAAGGAAATGACTCTGCACCAGTGCCACCTTGGTTGCCACGACTCCCAAAGAGAGTGAGAAGGCGGCTGATGGGACAAGCACCTGAGTAATGTCCTGATCGCTCAACAAGTGTAGGGTTAGGATTGGTTGGGTAAAGGGTATATAATGTAAGGGAATCCCTCCTGAAGGGAGGGGGGGAGTGGAAGGGGAAGAAAAGCCTCCTCGGCCATAGGCCGAAGAGCATCCCCCAGTTATAAACTGTTCTAAGTATTTCTTCAATAAAAGAGAAAGGAGTTCACGTCTCGTGAACGCCGGCCAGCGCCTAGACCTTCGATCCACTCTCTACAAATTCATTGTTCTGGGTTCGTTGGGCTTTTGACCCATATCAATTTGGGCTTGGGCAACAAAAGCAGACCCTACAATTGGCGCTGTCTGTGGGAAGGATTAGTGCGCCGGCCGGTGCAACAGGCGACTGTTCTAAATGACCATTCTACGGAAGATCGGTGGTGATGCAAAAAGAAAAAAAAAAAGAACTACCAAACAAACACTGCAGAAAGACAAAAGCTCGAGACAGAAGATTCAACAGCAAAGAAAGAAAGCTTGATATTATTTCATAAAAGGAAAAGTTACAAATTACAATCAGAGGCTCAGGCAGGCGTGTTTTAAAACCGTTCCTACCAGCTAGTCCTACAATCAGAGGTCCAGGCGGACCCGTCCTAAAACTAGCTAGAGGGAAGTGTCAACCCGTACCCTTACTGGCATCAAGAGAATGGGAGAACTTGACAGTAAGCGGGCGGAAGGGGGCTGAGGTTGGCTTGTTTCAAGGCCACCAACAACTCTTTTCTCGTAGCGACGGAGCTTGAACAAAGCGAGGAGCAGATACAGGGGCTCCGGGACGCCCTCCCCCATGATGTTCCCTTGATTTTCTCCAACCCCCACGAGCGTTGGCCGTTAGAGACGGCAACACTCGAGCACCGCCCATGATGTGAGTTCGTATGTCTCCTCCGTCGGGGGTGCGCTCTAAGGAGAGACGTTAGGTACTTCAACAACATCCCTCCGGGCCACCGTGCATGGCGCCATCGGGGTTATGCCTAGACTCTGCCGCACCGGAAGCCCAGTGGGGGTTGCGGCCACAACGGCTCTTGGCACGGATGTCCTTACACCCGCCCAAAGCCGCCCCATATCTACTAACTCCGGTCACAATCCCGGCGGGGTTATTAAAGGGGCTTGGGGAGCTGAAAGGATGTGCTCTTTCTGTTTGTGTTGGGAGGTTCATGGAGTATGGAGAAACCGTCCCCCCGGAAAGCCTTATATAGGGGATGAGGGTTGGTGAGAATTAATCCACGCAGAATTCGAAAAGAGAGTTGCCAGCAGGGCTAATAATGAAGCTACCAAATTCCAAGGGGGCTGTAGACCGTTGGACTTGTGTTAATTCACGAGGCCATTAATGAAGGCGCGTCTCGCGCACCGAAGTGTCAAGCGCGGAACACGAACGGCCAAGGGACGCTTCGCAAATAAAAAAATATGGGGGGCTCGAGCTGGAGGTGAGATCAACGCCACGTGTAAGATCATAATCCGACCGAAGGGGAAATCGTCACCAGTAAAACGGTCCGAGGACAAACCCCTACTTACAGAGAAATAAAAGTGTTAGACAGAACCAAGGCTCTGCATGGTCCTCGGACTCAGGCCTATGGGGAAACTAACTACTTCAAAGACCAAGTGTTAGACAGAACCAAGGCTCTGCATGGTCCTCGGACTCAGGCCTATGGGGAAACTAACTACTTCAAAGACCAAGTGTTAGACAGAACCAAGACTCTGCATGGTCCTCGGATTTAGGCCTATGGGGAAACTAACTACTTCAGAAGGACAAGTGTTAGACAGAACCAAGGCTCTGCATGGTCCTCGGACTCAGGCCTATGGGGAAACTAGCTACTTCAAAGACCAAGTGTTAGACAGAACCAAGGCTCTGCATGGTCCTCGGACTCAGGCCTATGGGAAAACTAACTACTTCGGACTCAGGCCTATGGGAAAACTAACTACTTCAGAAGGCCAAGTGCTAGACAGAACCAAGGCTCTGCATGGTCCTCGGACTCAGGCCTATGGGGAAACTAACCACTTCAAAGACCAAGTGTTAGACAAAACCAAGGCTCTGCATGGTCCTCGAACTCAGGCCTATGGGGAAACTAACCACTTCAAAGACCAAGTGTTCGACAGAACTAAGGCTCTGCATGGTCCTCGGACTCAGGCCTATGGGGAAACTAACCACTTCAAAGACCAAGTGTTAGACAGAACCAAGGCTCTGCATGGTCCTCGGACTCAGGCCTATGGGGAAACTAACTACTTCAGAAGGACAAGTGTTAGACAGAACCAAGGCTCTGCATGGTCCTCGGACTCAGGCCTATGGGGAAACTAACTACTTCAAAGACCAAGTGTTAGACAGAACCAAGGCTCTGCATGGTCCTCGGACTCAGGCCTATGGGGAAACTAACTACTTCAAAAGGACAAGTGTTAGACAGAACCAAGGTTCTGCATGGTCCTCGGACTCAGGCCTATGGGGAAACTAACCACTTCAAAGACCAAGTGTTAGACAGAACCAAGGCTCTGCATGGTCCTCGGACTCAGGCTTATGGGGAAACTAACCACTTCAAAGACCAAGTGTTAGACAGAACCAAGGCTCTGCATGGTCCTCGGACTCAGGCCTATGGGGAAACTAACTACTTCAGAAGGCCAAGTGTTAGACAGAACCAAGGTTCTGCATGGTCCTCGGACTCAGGCCTATGGGGAAACTAACCACTTCAAAGACCAAGTGTTAGACAGAACCAAGGCTCTGCATGGTCCTCGGACTCAGGCCTATGGGGAAACTAACTACTTCATAAGAACAAGTGTTAGACAGAACCAAGGCTCTGCATGGTCCTCGGACTCAGGCCTATGGGGAAACTAACCATTTCAAAGACCAAGTGTTAAATAGAACCAAGGCTCTGCATGGTCCTCGGACTCAGGCCTATGGGGAAACTAACTACTTCACAAGAACAGGTGTTAGACAGAACCAAGGCTCTGCATGGTCCTCAGACTCAGGCCTATGGGGAAACTAACTACTTCAAAGACCAAGTGTTAGACAGAACCAAGACTCTGCATGGTCCTCGGACTCAGGCCTATGGGGAAACTAACTACTTCACAAGAACAAGCGTTAGACAGAACCAAGGCTCTGCATGGTCCTCGGACTCAGGCCTATGGGAAAACTAACCACTTCAGATGATCCTAGTTAGGCGGAACCAAGGCACTGCATGGTCCTCGGACTCAGGCTCACGGGGAAACTAACCACCTCAGATGATCCTAAGTGTTAGACAGAACCAAGGCACTGCATGGTCCCAGGACTCAGGCCTATGGGGAAACTAACTCCTTTAGAGGATTCTAAGTGTTAGACAGAACCAAAAGCACTGCATGGTCCCAGGGCTCAGGCCTATGGGGAAACTAACTCCTTCAGAGGATTCTAAGTGTTAGATAGAACCAAAAGCACTGCATGGTCCCAGGACTCACGCATACGGGGAAGCTAACTACTCCAGAAGACTCGAAGTGTTGGAACGCTGGGAAAGCAAGAGCCCCACCTGGTCCTGGAGACATAAAGGGTCTGCCTATGCGTACGTACCTTCACGTTATTACAATCACTGCCATGACTGGCCGAAGTATAATTGGCGATAAAATCATGCAAGTAAAGAAAAAGAGGAGATAACAAGGAAAAAAGAAAACGAATAACACGCGGATGTACAAACAGCCAGAACAATTGGAAGAAGAAATAGAAATCACATTGCATTAAATCCATAAGGGTTACATGATGAACGTCACATTACAATTCAAAAAAAATAAAAAATAAAAAAAGTATATGCAAAAGACAAGAGAGACGACGGCGTCGAGGGGCCTCCATTGCCCACTTATTTTCCTCCCTCAGCAGGGGGCTGTACCATAGCAGCTTCAGGGCCTTCTGAGCTTTGGCTAGAAGGGATAGCCTGCGAGGGCGCGGCAGGAATGGCTGCCTCCTCAACAGCAGGAACCTCAACTTCAGAGGTTGACTTCGTAACCTCTTGAGGCGCCTTCTCAACGGGGCCCTCACCTGACTCAGCTACCTCGGGGGGGTCACTTCCTTGGACAAGCTCGCCTGTAGGTTCAGCAATTGAGGTGTCCTCACCCGTGGCAGCACCGGCTTCCGCCGTAGCCTCCCCGGCCTCAGCGCCACCTGGAGTTGCCTCGCGGATGGCAGGAGGGTAGTACACGCTTTCCTCCTTCCATAAGTCGGATGAGGCCTCAACCCCAGCCTGCCTGAGGGCCTCCCTCCAAACCTCAGCAGAGTAGCGCCTGCACAGCCCGGGGACTTGAGCCCTAAAGGCTGCTTCTGTCTCGGCTATCCCCGCAGCATAAGCCTCCTCCTCGGCTTCCTGCTTAGAGGCCAGGGCGTCCTCCCTGCCATGGTCAGCCTCAAACTTGTCCCTCACGGCCTCGTCCCTGGCCCACTCGGCCACCCTCTTGGCTTTCTCGGCAGCAGCCACCTTCTTGGGCAGATCAGCAAGGAGCTCCTTTGCAATCTTCAGCTGCTGCTCCGCCTCACCCAAGCGCTTTGACTGGTCTTTGGCCTGCTTCTGGAAGCCGGCGAGGCCTGACAGGGCATTGTCTCGAGCACTGGTCATCGCCCTCATCTCCTCCCGGGCCTTGGCAAGATTAGCCTCGGAGTTTTTAAGGGTCCGAGTGGCATCCAAGCGTTTCTCACGCTCCACATCCATGGCTTTCCCCTGATCACGGGCCACGTCCTCTAACCTATAAGTGGCCTGAACGGCCTGCCAAACAAAACGAGTACACGGTTAGCCGAGCTCAGAAAAAGGAAAGAAACAGCTGAAACTAGAGAGAATCATAAGTACTGGGGGACTTACCATTCTCAAATACCGCTTGAGGCAGAAGAAGACCTCCCTACTCCTCATAGTTCCCAGCTCCGCCATGTCAGCTGGTAGTAGCAGGCACCTCTCGAGCGCGTCGGCCACGTACGCGCCTTCGCCCTCTTTGAAATCCCTGAGGGAGGAGTCTTCCCTCAGAGGCTCCCCATGGAGCATTGGGGCAGGAAGCCAGGCCTCAGCCTCGGGCTGGGCCTCAACCTATTTATCCTGGCCTCGGGAACCTATCTTCAGCTGTTTGGATGGCCGCCGAGTATCATCCTCCTTCCGGGGGGACGCGAACTTTTCCTCAGCCGGCCTTTTGCCCTTATCCTTTTTCTGCTTGGGATCAGAGGGTTCGTGCCTAGAAGGCAGACTCGTCTGAGGCAGAGAATGAGGAGGCCTTGACTGGGTAGGGGCCGACCTGCCCTGGGCAGAACGAGTATTTGGGGGAGGAGGAGGAAGCTTTGGCTCAGACTTCCCTGGTTGGCCTTCGATCAGATCCAACAGGCTAGATTGGAGCCTCTTCTTGTAACCCATTTCGTGCCGGGGAGAGGACTTAGACGCTGGGAAGTCTGCTTCTGTCAGATGAGGATCGCTCAAGTCTCCTAGAGGGTCCTCGGACTGGTGAACTTGTTCGAAAACGTCAAACTCGTCCTCGGCAGGGCCAAAATCGGCAACTTCCACTTCCCTCTCTAGGCCTACTTCGGCAGGCTCCGAGAGTCTAAGGGAGGAGGAGGGACCCGCAGGTGTTACGCCTTCTGATGTGGAGGGCACCTTGGGGAACCGGAACCCGTCCTCAGTCACGGTTATTTTCCGAAGCCGAGGATCCTTTGCTCTGATCACGTACTTCGGCGCCGCGAATGACTTTTGAGCCGGGTCGTATCCCAAGATCTGGTGAGCGGCCCTAACTTGATTATCGGCTTCGTTCACGAAAACCTCCGCCCTCAGCGCCTTCTGCAAGTCTTCCCGGTTGATTAGACCGAAGTGGCGCGTGAAGGCGTGCGGATCTGCAAAAGAAGACACATTCACATTAATAACCAAACGGTGCAAAAGAAACAGACAAAATAAGGAACAGAACTGATTAGGGTCCATTTTCTCACTGCCCCACCTGGGATCCCCTCCGTCGTTAGGCAGTGAAGGCCATCGTACCACTCTCCAGACACGATGAGGAAGTCTTTGTTCAGCCCCTTGCTGGACTTAGGGAGGCACTGAATGAGCCGGACCCTGTCATCCCTGGTCTTCAGGTAGTACGACTTGCCCTTCAGGCACTGGAGGTTATAACACCAGTTTACGTCGTGGTGGGTCAATCTCAACCCCATCTTCTCGTTCAGGGCATCCACACAGCCCAGAATCCTGAAGACGTTGGTGGCACACTGAGTGGGGGCTAGCCGGAAGTACGACAGGTAGCCCCTCATCACCGGCCCCATGGGTATTCTCATGCCACCTTCAACGAAGGCAACGATGGGAATCACCACCTCACCCTCCTGCCTCCGAAAGCACCACTCGCCCTCCTCACAATATCTCAAGCCCACGTTGCTGGGTATCTTATAATCGGCGATGAATTTCTCCATCGCCTCCTCGGTGTAAACGTATTTCTTAAATCTACCCATCCCAAATGATGCCTAAGTAAGCTAAGAAAGAGCAAAAGAAAGATAAGGAAAAATAGAGAGCAAGAAAGTTCGAAGAGAGATAGAGTGACTTACAGAAATGAGTAGAAGCTCCTCGGACAAACTTTTAATGCTGGAGATGTAGACTCTTGGATGTGAGTAAACAGAGGGACTAGCCCTTCGAGTGGGTATTTATACCCCAAATCAAGGAGCCGCGCGGGTTTTCCCGCCCATAAATGTTAGGCGAATCCCCATCGTTGGATTATCATCCTCCCGTCGAACGTGGGGAGCACAAAACCGTTTTGATTTAATGAAAGGCGCATCGCGCACTTCGAGGCGTCAGTAACGCTTCTGGGGCAGTTGAAACGACTCCAGCACTAACAGAGGGCCAAACTCGATGGGACACATCGCAGGCCCGAGGACATCAAAATCCTCCTCTTCGCCCGAGGGTGTGGATAGCAAGATTTTGAGGGGCTATTGTGGGGCCAAGGAATCCTACGGCCCAGCCCACTTCGTTCCTGGGCCGAAGGCCCGAGCCGAGGAGGCACCCAAAATCCGAGGAGGAAAAGAAGAAGCCCAGGCACACAGCTGGCCAAGCCGAGGACGACCCCATCATCGGACATCCGAAAACTTAAGGCAACCAGCAAACCCTTCCAAGGAAGCCTTCATGACTATTCAAAGGGCCGAGGAAGAATACCATGTGCCTGCAATACAAATCTGATGGAGGGACGAGCTCATGACAAACAGTCACCTCCACATTAAATGCCCCTGACTACCGCCCTGGCCGCATTAATGAGGAAAGGACTCCGCACCAGTGCCACCTTGGTTGCCACGACTCCCAAAGAGAGTGAGAAGGCGGCTGATGGGACAAGCACCTGAGTAATGTCCTGATCGCTCAACAAGTGTAGGGTTAGGATTGGTTGGGTAAAGGGTATATAATGTAAGGGAATCCCTCCTGAAGGGAGGGGGGGAGTGGAAGGGGAAGAAAAGCCTCCTCGGCCATGGGCCGAGGAGCATCCCCCAGTTGTAAACTGTTCTAAGTATTTCTTCAATAAAAGAGAAATGAGTTCACGCCTCGTGAACGCCGGCCCACTCTCTACAAATTCATTGTTCTGGGTTCGTTGGGCCTTTGACCCATATCAATTTGGGCTTGGGCAACAAAAGCAGACCCTACAAAAGCAAAATCCAATTTTGATTTACCTAGTTAGTAACGGACTGTACATAGTTATGGTATATTACATAAATGATTTATAAATTTGATTTATTTTTTGTTATACAAAAAATGACTCATAAATATAAAATCTTTCAAACTCTCTCTTCCTCTAATTTTGTATATAGAGTTAGATATATGATTATGGTTTTTTTTATGGTTTATTTATATTGGACTCCTCGTTTTCTATACTAAATTTAACTCGCTTGGCACAAAAATTAAAAAATATAGATTAAATAGGACATGTGACACAAAATTAAACTCTAATTAAAATCCAATTTTTACACTAAATTAACCCACTTGACACAAAAATTCAAAAACTTAGATTATATGGGACATGTGGTACAAAATTAAACTTTAATTGAATTTCAATTTGAAATCTAATTGGATTTTCTCTCAATTTTGTTATTATTATTATTATTATATACATGCAGACTATTAATTAGTGCACACATTCTACTTTGTAGTAATTGAGTAAGGCGAAAATATCTTTTTCATCTCTACATTTTGACCATATTCTCGTTTTGATCCATACTTTTTTATTTTATCATTTTTAGTCCCCAAAATGAAAAATATGTTCCTTTTCGGTCCCTACCGTCATCTTACTAACGAAAATATCTTACGTGGCAGGCAAAATGAAAGATTGGCATACTAAATACTAACATGGCAATTAAAAATAAAAATAAAAACTTTTTTCTTTGAATGATAATAGACAGCTAGTAATGAAACAATTTTTTCTTTATTTCTTCTTTCTTGGAATGGCTGAGGAGCCTTTACACTTAATAAAATACCAGATCTCACTCTTGTTTATTGTGTTTTCTCTTTTCTCTCTCTTCTTAAAATTAAATCATTGTACATGAAGGACCTCTTCCCTTTTATAATTTCATTGCTTCAATCTTGGCCCTCCACCTAGATGGAGGATATTCTTTCCCTTAGATACTTGTCACATCCTTCTCCTCCCCTTCTTTCGAGGTTGAGTTGGGTAAGTAACAGGTTGTGGGACACTATTCGTGTGTCATTCGGCCATTAATGCGACATGCCTAGTTGGTGTAGTGCATTTAATGTAGAGGTTTTTTTTTTTTTTTTTTTTTTTTTTTTATAGATAATATGGAGGTATTGGTAGCTTCTATAACACCCACCTCACTTAAATTTAATTTAATTGCTTCTAGAGTGAAATTGATAAATTATTTAATTTATTTTGAAGGTGACATTATTTTATATTATAATCACTACAAAGAAAATAAATAAAAGAATATGTAACATGAAGAATTATTTTGTAAATTATTTATATTAAACTTTTAGTCTCCTTATCAGTTAAGGAAAAAGGATAAGAGATTAAAACCTATTTGGATTAGGAGTTTAAGTGTTATTGGAATCTTTTAGAGTTCTAGCCTATCTAAACAACATTTACTTCTTCCCTTTTATAATTCCATTGTTTCAATCTTGGCCCTCCACCTAGATGAAGGATATTCTTTCCCTTGGATACTTGTCACATCCTTTTCCTCCCCTTCTTTTTAAGCTGTGAGACACTGTTCATGTGCCATTCGACCATTAATGCGGCATGTCTAGTTGGTGTAGTGCATTTAATGCGAAAGTATTGGTAGTTTCACTAGGAAGCTTCCTTCGGCACCTGTCTAGGACAATTACTATTACCTTTCTTGGACTAGACGTGCAACCCAACACCAAACCCTTCACCCTCCTCTACTTGTCCATCTCCAAAATCTTTCCTCGGACTTATTTCCACTTCGGGCAGTCTTTCTCCTTAGCAGGGCCCACACAACCCTCTAGAACATTTAGTTGGGCCCATTTTAGATTTTGGCTAAAGCCCAAGTCTGTTACGAGCCCTTTTGGTCCTCACACCTAGTTTTTCT